>JALDNG010000017.1:6185000-6690000 GCA_024349245.1 Neodontobutis hainanensis | reverse complement strand
ATTTAATCTGAAGTCCACGTGGGATGAGAGCTCTATGACTGAGGAAAGAAGCAAGAAAATCAATGACAACAACTTATTTTGATTTAATTTCACTTGTAAGATAGTCAGACATTATAACTCTTAAAGACACTAATCAAAAGTAAATATTTTAAACCGTGTCTGGGGCAATTTAGAGCTCGTATTTCAGTGTGCTTTCTGAGGCTTGATTCATTCACATGATAGCGTTAGTCTGCTTTAGATCACCTCTCACTTTCAGTTGATGCAAAACTTTCTTAAAAACAGAAATTTTAATCTTTAAATTTAAAGATACATCTACATGTGATTCCTTCTCAAATGCTTATGATCAGATATTATGTGCTGACACTGCTGCCTCTTCGTTGGCCTTGTCGTTAAACACACATGTAATAAAGCATTTAAATATAACAGTCTGCTGATCCTACAGTCAATGCTTTTAACACACATAATATTTGACATAACGGCTCTTTAATGTGGGAAGTACCAAGACATATACCATTCACTCCACTTCATCTGAATATATCCGGCCTAGACACCTTAAATGTGTTCTCAGATCTTATTTCTCTGGACACATTTGAGGAGTGGTCTTGGTCTGACAGATTTGTAGTTTTAAAGCTGGATATTTCAGAAAAATAAACAGATATTGTTGTTTATATTGTTGTTTATGTTTATAGAGGTCAGTTGCATGATGTGCTTGCACTCCCAGTCCTTTAGTTAACCAGATTAGATTAATTAAACATTAATCTACAAATCATTTGAACAATGTTTGTTCTTGTTTTATTCTTATTAAGCTTACAATATTACTTTTATATTTGTCATGCAGGTAATATTTTATGCATTTAAGGCACTGAACACATCATTATGGGCTGCTGTTTTTTGTCTTTCAGGTGGATCATTTTGCCCCAGACTGAGGAAATATACCACTTCAGATTTCTGTCAAGCTTTTCTGTAAGTACATTTAATCAAAACAAATGAGAAATAAGAAATGACCCCCAGCTGTCTACAGCATAAGAAACAGTCACGTTTCAAAGTGATGGAGTTCCTCATGGTGCTAGTCTCGAGCCGATATACTTTTAGGCCATATATCAGTCTCCTTCACCACATCGTGGAGCTGTATTTCGGTCTGCCCACTTGTTTGACCTCTGGGGGAAATCCAGACAATCTGGTAATGATGTCACTTTTCAAAAACCCATCAAGACCAATTAGTGTACAACTCAAGGACACGTGCACGCAGCCCCAAGATAGACGCACATAAATACACTCAGACTCTCATATACACACATGCCATAATTAAGAAATAAGCTAACATAAACAGAGTAATACAATATCTTAAAACCCATTTAGAAGGAGCACTGAAACAAACTGTTGGCTTATTGCATTTGTCAGGTCTCTCAAACTGATTGGTCTGTCTCGTTCTTTCTTTTTCCACTTTGGACTGATGAAATATTGTGCAGGGGATGAGTGAAATCTTGCCTTTCTGACACAAAGGGGTTGTAAGAGGGAGCTCTGGAAGGAAGTGTACAGACCACGAAGAGAAGAAGTTTGGAAGAAAAGCAGGTAATAACACTCAGCTTTTCTGGAACAGACCCCTCGCTGGGATAGGTTTCACCAAGGTCTTGGTTTTCCTTCTCCAAGTCCGTGGGTGTAGAATAACACAAGGCTGACCCAGTGTCTCGTCCACATGACAGATTGACAGGAACTCCATTCCTCTGTCGGCGTGCTCCTTCTCAGATGAATCTCTCTTCTTTAATGAGAAAGTGAGAAATGAGAATGAAATGTAGACCTGGGGATATTCATTTCAAGCTGGGGAACAGGAAGTGCTCACCAATCTTCTGATTGTCATTTATAAGCAAGAAAGGGAGATTTACAGACAGTTTGGTTATTACATTTCTCAATTTGTATTTATTTTATCTTGAAACTTTCATTCATTTAGTTTTTGTTTCAGTTAAATATAAAATAATACAAATAAATACACATTTACATCCAAAATATATGTGAACATATAAATACAAATATATCCATAAACATTATTTCTTCTTGTAAGGAATGCCATCAGGTGCTATGAATTCTCAGTGCCCTTTCTGTCTTTTTTTCTGTCTCAACAATATAAAAAACAAACTAAACAAAACTTCAGATGCAGTGACAGCTTTATGTTGAAACACAAACTGCATTTTAGAATTGGACATTGTTGATTCTTTCCACGGCACCAGAGGGAGTTTTTGCAATAATAGGGCAATAAGAGAAAAACTGAATTTGTAAATCAAAGTGAAGTGACTGTCATTTAGGTTAACTTTCTGACAAATCCTGCAAAAGCATAGGATGTTACATAGGACAATAATGTCTCTGACAACAAATGTTAGATTTACATATGGGTAAATACAGAAAAATGTGGCGAGGTTTCTCCTTGGTCATTAGTTTGAAACCCTAAGGAATGCATTCTTTATTTGTGGCAAAGCAGAGGGATTGTTTATATAGAGCTACTATTTTACCCTTATTTCATTAGCAGTTACCCACTTCTACTAACAGTTAAGTAACACCATGTAACTTCTCTGGATTTGAACCCAATAAAGGTCTCTGAATGCAACTACGCAGCTGGAAATATGCAAGGGACTGTTACATCTCATTATGTATATTTACTGTACAAATATATATACAGTATTTATGATATGTTCGATGGGTTAAGTGAATTTGGCGGGGATGTGTTTTCATTAAATAGGGGTTTGCTATCACTCAGATTTATATCCTCTATGTCTGTGAAAGAGGAGTTATTCTTCTGTTTTCAAAATTACTTTGAGGCCACCTATTTGAATCATTTTTGAGGCTATGCTTTTTATGGTAAAATTGTATTTAGTGTGTCATAAATATCCAAAACAGGTTTAAACTGCTCCATATCCCACCGAACATAAGAACAGCTTAAACATCAGACCCCTTGCACTACGGTTCTGTGCACTTGCATCCGATGCTGTTTGTGCATCCGTCTAGACAAGGAATGTAGATTTACAAGCCTACGCAGCCACACAGATGTGGAACCAAAGAGCAAGTGTTATGGTGTATCCCCTGGTGGGTCGGTCCACCATCCCCTCTCCACCTATCCACACCGTCCCCCCTCCTCTCCTACGCCCCCTCCCAGCCCCCAGTGATGGGGAGCTGCGTGCTGCATCCCCTGCTGGGCTTGGCCTGTTTATCTCTTCCGAAGCAGCCATGATTAATGAGGCCCTGAACACATCCTCTCTTTTCCCTCGGACCTGGGGAGCCTCACAGCTGAGTAAACAGGCTCAGGCCCATGTTCCACCCTGCTTGATCCCGGGCCTGAGGTGGACTGTCAGGATAGCCTCAGATACAGGTAGCCACTCGAGTCATTCACAAAAACGTTGTGTTAAAATCCATAAAATGCATTACAAAAACTGAGACAGATTTAGAATAACTAGATGTGACCATTTGAATTCCATAAAAGAGCCTTTTTACTCCCAGTCTTTAAACATGTGCTGCACAAATATAAAAACACACATGGGCACCTCATGGCCAACAGTCCATATGTCAAAAAGACGTCATATTCACTTAAAATAAATTGAATGACGGACAAACCTTTAGACCGGGCACCTGATTTTATATAAAGATTCAGTGGAAAAACATTAAACTCCTCCTGCTTGGTTAGAACAATGCAGTATGAAAATATTATGTTATTATTAAGAAATAACAATCAAGATAAGATAAGAAATATAGATAATATAAGGTAAAAGAACGGTTGCCATTCTTGTTGTAAAGGACGCTTAGCTGTCAATATGTAAAAGTAATCTTTCTTTTTGAGGCAGATGTATTTGATAGTTTGTATTTGCCCGTTAACACAAATAAATTGCATCCTGCTATAAATATGAAATCCTTATTGCTTTGTGTAACCTAAATGTTTGGGGCATGAATAATGTCTGCCCTTGCACATATACAGCACATGAGTAATACCAGATTATTACAAAAGACTTTTGGCGGCTACTTCTAAGATTAATCAGTTGATCCCCGTGTACTGACAGGATGACTAATCAAAATAGATACGTAGACGACAAAGGCATTACTTATGGTTAGAAAACAACATAATTGCTGGCTGCGTACAGGATTCAACACAGCTTTATTCGGCAGCAGTGGCTCGTGGAACAGAACCATAGTTTCCTCGTCTATGAATACCATGTGTCAAATCTAATCCAAAACTGTGACAAATTTATCTTCACTTTAATGGTTTCTATTACTTAATCAAGCATTGTTTACACATGTGCCGTACATAGTGTTTGTTTAGAGCCGGTGCCAAAAGTTTGTTTCTCCTGTTAGGCCGCGGTGTCAGATGTTATGTTCCAGACACAGCAGGGGAGCTTTCTACACTAACAACCTCGATCTGCATTTAACAACTCGTAAGGCCAGCCATCTTCTCCTGCTTCACAGATGATGAAACCCCATAATGGTCACTTCACTATTGGGGCAATTTGTTTATATGCATTTCCTCTTTTGGGGTTTGTTTGTCTTTGAAAGTGTGGCACATAACACCCAACTGCCCAACAATAGCAGCGCAGTTAAACAGGTTTGCACCAAACCACTTGAAAGCTATAAAATGAACATTTGTGTTGTGAGGGTGAAGACAATAAAAACAATAAATGACTCGCAATGGTCAAGAGTTCAGTCCATATTAAGAGAAAAATGCTAACGAAGTGCATGTAGTAAAAAGGAATCAAAATCTCAAAGTATGAAATATTTTAGAAGAGAAACGCTCATCAACATAAAAAAAGAAAAAAAAGAGGAAAAAAATCCACTATGTTAAGAATTTATTATTGAATTAATAAAAAAATGCATGCCAGGTGGTATTGTCCAAATATAATGACATATATCACGGTGAAG
The DNA here is from genome assembly GCA_024349245.1 of Neodontobutis hainanensis. Classification (NCBI taxonomy): domain Eukaryota; kingdom Metazoa; phylum Chordata; class Actinopteri; order Gobiiformes; family Odontobutidae; genus Neodontobutis; species Neodontobutis hainanensis. Next base: position 6,685,107 of record JALDNG010000017.1, on the reverse strand, counting down.
TGTGTGTAGTCAAGCCTTCTCTCTTTGAAAATGAATCAACACAAATATTTAATGCACATGCTTTATGGTTAAAATCCAATTACTCTTACGACCAACAATGCAAACAAAATGGAACCTAATTTGATTTCAATGACACTATCCACCGATTAAAAGGTTTTGAGAAATAGATATAAAATGAATCAACCCAGCAGGATTCCCCAGAGAGCTTAAAAGATGGTACATGCTCAACCAACCACAGTTGAGTTCCTATACCATACAGTATGAGTTTGTAATAGATATGGTACCCTTCAGCTCTGGTGAGTGACGGTCTGGCAGGTTCTGGGCGCCGGGCCTGTCTCTCCCCATGTCTACCCATGTGTCTATGGGCCCTGCGACAAAAAGGTGTGGGTTGAAGGATGGGGAGCCAGGAAGATGTACAGCCTTTAAGTGGTGGGTGAGCATCTTGAGGCCTGTGGGAACACACAACAGAACTCAAGTAAACGCAGGAACTAAATACAGAGGAACATGCCTCTTTAACTTTTACTAACTGTATTGGTTTATTAATCAAAGACAGTCCTATGCCCATAAACATAACTGTGTTACTTAGGCATACACAAGGAGTCATTTTTGAAAATGATATTTGAAAATGAAAAGATAATTTTTGACATAAAATCCAAGCCTAACTCAGAACTCTGATTTACACTGTTAAGTAGCTTGTTGCAGGAAAGACATAACCTCCTCCTCATGCTGAATTAAAAGCTGCAATAACTAATGACTCTCATCTAGTATTTGAGTTGTAGGCACACTATCAAGATTTCTAAAAAATGAGAATAATATCTTAGGGGATAAAATACCACAAATGGTTCCTTTTGAAGTAGCATTGTAAAATGCATCCCTACTTTTGAAAAACTCCTGTTGTTACAGTCTCTAAATCTTTTGTAAACTACTGGAAGTGTAACGGCTGCAGCATGTGTGCACTACCGTCTGAGGTGGCAGTGAGAACCAGCTGGGCTGAGGTTAAACGTGAGCAACTGAAGATCCTGTTTCATTTCAAGGGAAGATATAAATTGTGTGTGATGGTGTATATAAGAAGGTGTTTTGTAAATGGCCTTGTGTATGTTTGTGTGTGACAGCTCTACACATTATAAACATGTGGGTGTGCGTGTAATTGGCTCCATGCATTGGTAATGACTTTGTGAATGAATGTCAGCACGTTGCAGAGTGTGTGCGTGGGCTTGCATCTGGCTGTGTATCTGTGTATTGTAATATGCATGCTCATGTATGTGGGGTGGAATTATCATGGCCTGTCTGTCTGAGGTCTGGGCCCCTTGAGGCCTTGGCTTCTCCATTGCAAAAGCACTCTGACGATCTTCCTCCGTCTTTTATGCTCCCGCTCGGTCCGTCTCTCTGTCGGGCCAGGAGAACACAAACAGACTCACTGCCTTCGTGAGGCACAAATCCCTACTTCCTCTGAAACTTCCAGTGCCGCTTTTTTCCTGTCCAAATTCCACAGCCATTAAACTTTCCTGGCAGGAATTCAGCAAAAAACTCAGATGAGTAAGATAGAAGAGAGAGAAGGAGGCCCCCCCTTCTTCTCCCTCCTGATGTCTCCTGTATCACAAAACTGTGGCCTTGTTGACTACCTTAAATAAAGATATGACTTCATAATGCTGATCAGGTTACAACAAAAGTGTCTACTGGTTTTCACAGAAGGTCAAATGAAGGTGTCAATTCCAGAAATCCCCCCTCTTTGTGTTCCGACTTGTCCAATCCCATCTACACAGAGCTTGGATGATACAAACCATGCAGATTAGTCTATGGTAAATATTCACGTCCAGCCTGTGAGTCAGAGGCTTTATTACCACTGCTGCCTTGGTTCACCAGTGGTAGTTATACAACACAAACAACATGGCCTCCCAGTCAGAGGGACAGCTGAGGGAGCGCTGGTGCTACCGTGTTGGACAGCTTCTCACTTTCTCACTTTCAGTTGGTTATGACGGAAGAAAATTACACAGAGCTTTAGTTACTTTATTGGCATTTCGAGTGCCACATCTGGTGCTTGGTGCATCCATAAAAGAGGCAAGATATGAAGAAATGTACTTCTTTCCAATTTAGTTTTAGTAAGTTTCCAATGCAGAAATGGCAAACTTTTGAATTTTAAAGCCAGATCCCAGAATGCAATTGACTATTGACTTCAGGCAGCAAGTAGAACGTTAGAAAGTTTTTCAGTGCTGGTTAAAATTTAACAGTTTAAAATGTTAACTGTTTTGGAAGCAGACCTCTGTAATGACTTCTTCTTGTGTGTACTGACTGTTGGGATAGCAGTGGTAGAGTTCACAGCACACCAAACAGAGTAGGCTACGTCATATCTGTGTGAAAGAGCAGATCCTTTAAATATGCCAGCGGACAATACTAAAACCAACTATCACTTTATGTTTTGCTGATTAAACTCCAGTCATTGGTCGATTTGGAAATTCCATCAGTGGCTCTAAAATGTACATAATTTGTTTTTTATAATTGCACCCCAAATTATTAATATAATTTGGAGTGCTCAAAGACAAGAAAGGGGAGAAGGTGGAAACAACTGTCACATTTTTTCCGACACTCACCCCTGAACTATACTTTGTAATGTGTCTTTGGTGTTGGGCCTTGAACTTTCCCTTTGTCACCTCCCTCATGCATTATCTTTTTTACTATCCCAAATCCCTGGAGATTTAGTGGCCAAACCAGCTGCTCAGACTTGTAAAAGCCTGAGCAGGATTGATGAAGACAGGGCTGTGTACACATGTGTGTCGGACAGTGAGCAAGCGAGGGTCTGCAGTGAGAAAGAGAGACATGAACTCTCCAGAATAAATGAGAACAATCTGGAGTGCCCTTGTGAGAGCAGCAAACCAAAGGGTGTGAGAGAAAGGCAGCGTGGTGGGAGCAGGGCATTAAAGCTCTTATCAACAATGAGGAGGAGTGACAGGCGATGCAGAGGAAAGCTCGAGGCATTAGAATATACTTTGTCATTGTCCAATCACAAATGCCCTCCTTCAGACCTTTCTCAGATCCACTCACACTGATTGGATCTTATGTGGCCAACTTTAATGCAAGGTGTTCTAAATTGGTCCTGAGAGATTGGGTCAGAGGACGTGTATTTGGTTCTCTGTTGAGCTATACCTGGGTATGTGTCCTGGCTCCCACTGAGACTCCTACAGCAGGTAACATTTAGCCAGCATTGCTAAGAGCAGCATTTACATTCTTAATTATTTATCTTCTTAGGGGTGTGCACAGTTTGGCAGTGTTGTCCCAGTGATTATTAGTTTTACATCAAAAAGGAAATATAATATCACGCATCAGACCAAAGCACTTTCTGAGGCTTTTAATAATACAAGTGTCTTATTCACAGTAAAATAAACGGTCTCTCTCTCGGACAGAAAAGACCTATTTTTGCCAAGGGCTGATGTAGTTTTGAGTATGAAACACGGAAGTAACAAAACCAATCTAATACAGACACAGAATGACGCATGTAAATCCCAAATCTGAATAGTTTAGCCACATGTGTCTTGATGACTAAAAGAGGGACTCATGAGGCACATTTTGTTAATACCTGTCATTTAGAAATGTCCTTCTAGAGTCAGATCTTACTTTCTACCTAATATGTCAAAGTACACTTTGGTTTTGTATTAAACTCTGGATAATAGTGGGAGAATGAGTTCACTTTTGCCATTTCAGACCCTAAAATTATTATGGTGTGCAGTCTGTACTCTGCTCTGCTCTTCCAAGGATATGGGAGGGGACTGTGCCACAGAGGTCTGTCCACCTTCAAATGCATCCTCAGACCCATTCACACCTGCAAATAAAGATAACAGTTTGAGATCTGCTCACTCCTCATGTTAGTACCAGTTCTGAATGAATGAAGACACCTGTGGTGGAAAAAAACCCAAGGGCGTGGTGTTTAGTTGGGATCAGAGGGCAAAGGGTCTCTCTGACTGCAGGCCTCAGAGCTAGAACGCGCCGGAGCAGACCACGCTGTGCTGCTGCTGCTCTGAACAGCCGCCCTGTAATAACTCTGGGACTGGGGGGCTGAAAGGTGATAGCCAGGCCGGAGTTGGTTTACAGCCAACACTTGTGGATGCTGAGACTTCCTTTTCAGACAGAGGCAAACTTAAATGTAATGGCTGTAAGGTTAGCTTTCCTGTCTTTGACTGTTTGTGTGTACAGACCTCAAGCGCTGGAAACCAGACGATGAAGGGTTGATGAAGACCGACTGTTGAGTTATGAGAGCTGGTGATTATGATGTATTGCAGAGAGATGGCATTCTGGGACGTAGGATTGACCAGGTGTTTTGCCGGGGGTATTGGGCAGCTTTGGCGAGAGTTCCTGTCCTCTATGGGACAGGATTAAGAAATAGGATACAGTCAGTAGGTTTGGCACCAGCTGGTCCAGGACCCTCTTATGTGTTTGGTTTGTTTGCTGTTCTGTTTGATGTGGCTTTAATAGCCATAACCATTGGGTAGCCTGACAGTAGGAAGTGTCGGAACACAAGGAGATTAATGTCTTTAATGTCCGACTTTCTGAAGACATTTCAGAGTGTTCCCAAATCTCAGTCTGGAGGTTTTTGTACAAGAACACATGGGCAATTTGAGAACACTGCTCCACAAGACTAACCAGCAATATGTTCTTACCACTTCTTACTTCTAACTAAATCTCACTTTAACATCTTGTTTGAAAACATCTTGTTTTAAATCTTGTCCATGTCTCTCTGTGACTCTGTTTCAACTGTTCCTACAGCTGTTCACCTACAGTCCTGCAACTTCTGCATAAATGCTTGTGATGTCTGTATCCAAATAAAAAAAATGTTTTGCCGATTTATTTACAATAACGTGTCTAAATAATGCCCTGAAGCTTCAACATTTGCTTCTCAGAATTGGTGCAGCTACTGCTCACACAGATTTGGTCTGTCTGGGCCAAGTCTGTTGTTTGTAGAGGAGTAAGTCAACACTGAGCACTGTCCACAGATGGTCCACAGTAGCGTCTCGTGTTGCTGTGGAAAAGCAGCAAAACCCAGTGCAGAGAAGAGTCACACAAACATTGAGGTAATCCCAGTGCTGTTTTGGTAGGACCCTGCTGCTAAGAACAACAAACTTTTAGTTTACTAGAAAAAAAGAAGTCTTACAAAACATTATAAAAATGTTTTTTCTGCAACTACCCAAGAAAATATTAATTGTATAGATCATTCTAAAGTGACATTTAAAGCTCTATAGAAATCACTGGTAATCCTATCACTTCCTGTTTCTGCCAGTGCCAAAGTGGACAAACTGAGCACTGCTGAAGGGGAAACACACTTTTTCTTTCGTTGTTCCATTTTGAGCACACATCCCTTAAGACAGTTTAGGGCATTTATGAATTAAATTACTGAATAATCTGAATTGCAATCTGCTCAAAATATTATATATTTCAATATTGCATATTGTTACCTTTTTTATTTAATGTAAAACAATTACACTTGTTTGGAATCCATGGGAGTTTTTCTGAGTGTGTTTGAATGCTGAGGTTTATCTGTTGGCTCTCTCTTGGGAGTTTAGTTCAGCTTTGACTCCCACTGGAATGAGCGGGAGTGGAGGCTACTAACGACACACAATGACCCTGGCTGACTAACAATGGCCACACACGCATATTGTTATGGTTTGGCCCTGAGTTGCATCCCCCCTTCTCCTCCTCCTCCCGTGAACCCTCCTGATGGATTGCTTTCCTCACTCCCGGTGTCTGGCGTGTGCTATGGTCTCACTGGACTCCAGCGGACCACTGGGAGCTGCCCTGTTTTCACTCTGTCTAAGTCTAAACCTCCAAACATTCAGCTCATTAAACTGAGCTAGTAACCCTCTTACCACCTGCTTTTTCTTTTCAAACACATGTAGGCTAAATTCTAAATAATCTCAGTATTCTTAATAGAATATAGTTGTTGTTTTTTTTGCCTGCTCTTTTTGGGGGTTTGCAAAGCAGCTCAGTGGTTTGCATATTTATTTGCCTCAGTTGCAGTTCCTGACACAGCCCTCTCGTTTATTCGGACTTCGGCGCAAAGGTACACTGGCTTGTGACCCCCTGGAGTTTTGGCTCCCTGTCACTGCTCTCCCGCTTTACAGGCAGGGGTGTTCACTACTGTACTAAGGAGGAGCCATAGTGGTCCAAATATAAGGGATCTAAATAGTAGCCACAATAATATCCAGTAAAACAGTAGCAGCTCCATTAGTCTCCATTTATAAACTAAACCATATCATTTTCATTTAGATGGCTCATACGTCCACACAAATGGAACCACTGCTGTTGAAATTTCATCGCCGCGTCAAACACACTCTGCCAACTTGCTAACATGCAGGCTATCGTGTACTGCCCACAAGGGGCCAAAGTGTTGGTTCTCACTTTCAGGAAAGCAGAGGTGTCACGGAAAACCAGATCACTATCCACTGGGTGTGCACTGGGGCCAGCATCTGGAGAGCGGCTGCTCCAAGAGCCTTAATCCTCAGGGCTTTAGGTGGGATGTGGACATGGGGTGCACTTGAACAACCCCACACTTGTTTCTTAACACACAAATTGAATCTGGAAAATAGGATTTAGTCATTCTTACAATCTGGCTGTGTGTAAATATGACCTCAGGGTCGTGATGTTGACCTTTAAGATTTAAATGATACACTTATCTTAAGAAGAGGAAATTGGCAATAAAAACAAAATCAGACTTTTTTCACAATTCATTCATATTTTTTGTGACTTGTTGCAGCTGTGGCCAGGTCTATATATTTCACATCAGCATTTAACATATTTTACTCTTAGTTTCTACATGCCTCTTTCCTCTTCTACAGAACCGTTGAGCTTGTAGGTTGCTGGGTAACACCATAAATAACCATGTTTAATACTGTCAATGCAATCAAGTTCCCCAATATATTTGAACTCAGACCACAAATCACTACAAAGGCCATGAAGTGCAAACAAATGAACAAAACTGCAAACAATTCAGACAAATTGGAAAAAGTAGGTATACTGTAGTTATTGCTGATTGGATGATACATCTATCACTCTGTGTGTCTGTGTGTATGAATTTGCAAACATTCGTACATCCTTATTTTGGATATTGTCTAGAGATCACAGACTAATCTTTATACCATAATATACTCTCTGCAGATCCAAAATCACGGAATATGAATATCCTTCCTCAAAGTATTACTGAATAATTTGTTAACTTGTTAATGGAAATTTTCATTACTTTCTTAGATTGAAAATGAAGGCACTTGTGTAAGAAATAAAGTTAGATACCTGTAAATCTTGAGTGACAGATGTCTTGTCCAATCAGCAGTAAGAATTCTGTCTGCAAACTATACCTACTTTTTCCGGTTTGTCTGAATTGACGGTTTTGTTAATTTGTTTTTTGATTTGTTATATTGTTTTTGTTATTTTGTTTGCACTTTACGGCCACCGTAGATGACCTCAGTTTACACAATTTTTTTAATTCAAATGAAAAAATAGACACTAATATTAGTAATATATAATATTAGTACATCTGCACCACATATCCAGATACACACATGAGCACCAAGTCCGTCATTTTTTTTCTTTAGATGCTTCTGTGTGCATGCATGTCTAAGTCTAAATTGTTTCCCTTTGAATTCAAGCCAAGAGAGGCGGATGAAGTGTGGGTGGGTGTGAATGATTCTGACATCATTGCTGCCTGCCGTTTGGTCCTCTCTTCTACTGGACCCATACTGACAGGTCTTCTATTGTTCCAGTCTTGCGTGGGCTCCCAAGGTTCCCATGTGTTAGAAATCATCCACCCACGTGCTCCAGCAGACAGGGGTACAAGACTGTGAAACTGTATACTGAGAGTCTGTGGGCTGCAGGACGGGCCCTGATGAAAGACAGTGTGAGTGTAGGGAGAATAACAAACGGCAGGCTTCGACACAGCCAACAGTACCTAGGGCACACACGCACGTACCTGTAGAGACGCAACCCAGGCACAGATATACTCTCTGTGCTGTTATCCCTGCCAAGGTATAATAGCTGCATTTAGTCAATAACCAATTTTGTCCTGTACTGATGCTGAAGCCTCCCTTTAGCATTGGGTAGAGCTCACAATCTAATATCAGAACTCTCGCAAACAATCTGGAAAATAGTTTATACCACATCTTGCTTTATATTACCAAAGACTTAAAAATGCATCCTATCTGAGCCTGAAATTTTATACTGTCCCGGACACTAAACCGACCCCATACTCCTTAACAACAACATAGTGACCTTTCGAGAGCTTAGCCTAAATTTTTTGCTCTAGTTCAGCGTCTGACTGATGCCTTTATCTCCGTCTCATTAAACAATGTGTAAATGCATTGCCATATTTATCCGAGTCTCACTTTGCTCCAGTTTTCTTTCTTTGTTTTGCTGTGCCTTGCACCATGTGAGCAAGTGACTGATCAAAGCTTTCGATATGTGCTCAACATCCACACTATTAAAATCCTTCAAAATAAAGCTGAGACAACGTCATAAGGTCTGCTTTTTTCCTCCTATTTCGATATGTTATTTGACACAGTTTTTCTTTAAAAAAGAATAAGAATAAAACTTCTTTCCTCTAAAATTGGCCCTAATGTCTCAAGAACTCGTAAGCTACGTATTTGTTTCTGTGTCAAAGTCCTGCGGTCCCATCTACTGCTCATCTGACTCTGCCAGATAGCACTGCACAGAGTCTGTTTCACAGTACCATCTGGGAGGGCTCTCGTTTGCGAAAGGGCAGGTACTTAAAATGAATTTACTGGTCGGTGATTGGATTAATCAACCTCAGTTTAACCAGAACAGCAGCATGGTGTTTATGTTGAAAACCGTTAAACGGTCGGTACATCTTTAAACCTAAAACACCCAGACCTGTCAGTGCTGAAACATCATTTGACACAACGAGCTGGTAAGGCCAGGGTTCGGACTGCAAATACTTTGCTTGGAGCAGGTCAGAGTTGATTTTGAAGTCACAAATCTCACGAGAATCAAGCTGCAGCGCAAAGTTAATACACTGCCCCATCAGAGGCCAGAAGTGCTACTGTTTAATAATAGAGTCTAGGTCAAACAAAAAAAATATTCTAAAGGACTTAAGCACTGTCAGTAGAAGATGAAATGTGCCAGTGACCAGATGTTGGTCAAAGCCTTTGGAAGGAGTTGGCAGATCCTTAAGTGCTGAGACATAAGGATACACAAACACGCACAAACACATCGTATGCTGTCACGCTATGGGCTACTACAGGCCAGACTCAAGGGCCGAGGGGAATTGGCAAATGAGAGTGGGTGGGCAGTGGGAAAGATGGTTGATAGCAGGCTGATGGTGGTTGGATAGATGAGGAGATGGATAAAGATCTGGTTTTCCTACCACTCAACCCACTTCTTGTTCATTTCAGAGATTATTTTTTTTCTGATGAAGACCAGGCCGAGTGTACTGGCACAGGTGAACGCACTCGCACACTTGGCTCTCGCTCCCACCACAGAATACAGACAGGACTGAGAGCCTGTATATTTTCACTGGAGCTGGGGCTCATTGTGTGGCTGCATCTGTAATTATTAAAATCATCTGCAGACCAGCTGAATCAAACACAATTTGCAAATATTTGGTAATGTGTTTCTTTTTCTTCTTCCAGATGGCAGGGGAATTTGTACACTATTTGAAAATGGATTTACCATATAGTCTGTAGCTTAATTTCTGTCACCACTTGCCACATTTAACAATTATTACCATTTTATTCAACATTTCACAGTGAAGTAAGTAAAGTAACATAATTTTTTTTTTTTCTTTCCTACACTTTATGACTTTCTCCATCTCATGACTATATATGATGTTCTATTATGTGCAATTATAAGGAAAGATACCAAATATAGTAAATATAGTAAATGAATGGTTTGTCAGAAGCTAAGGTGCAGTCTCCCTGACATATTCCTGTCACCATGCAACATTGTCTTTCGAGTTTTGGCATTAAGCCCAAATAAAAGTAAATAGACTTCTCACTGTTAGCTTACACCTATAAAAAACAACAATACTTTTGTTAATATTGTAATAATGTACTACTCTAGATGAAGTAACCAGTTTTAAACCAGTCTTTATTCATCATTCTCTTCCAAAATGCCACTTAATGAATAAAGAAAGAATGGCTGTGATTTCATCTGCTTTTTCCTCTGGTTTTCAAAATCCTAAGATTCTTCAGTGAAACCCAATTCCAAGTTAAAGACTCACATTGGAGCGCTACAGTTGAGAGACATGGCCGTCTGTGTTGTCCAGGGTTCATCTAGTTGTGGCACCTTTATGACAGCGGTCAGATCCCAGTGCACTCTGCGAGCCCGTGTGTTGACGGATTATTCCTCTGCCGTCCAATGCCAATACCATGACGACCTTTTTTACCAGTTCTGGGGCTGTTTGGAGAGGAGACCATAAGGAATGGACACAATAACCCGAAACCCTTTTGCTCTGGAGGGTTCAGTATGGATTGGCTTACCTCAAAGACAAGGTACACTCTATTACAGCGAGTCTGTTGATGTATTTGAATTATATGTTTTCTTAACCGTCATTCTTTGCTGATATGGATTTTTTTGGGGGAAAACAAATATAGATCACACACGTTAGTGATTTAAAATGCGGCTTTTAGATAATTTTATTGTTGCTAAATCCCTGATGAACGAATATGAACATTTACTGTTTAAGTAAAAAGCTTCAAACAATTTGACTATTTAGATATATTAAGGCAAGAACAAACCTGAATAACGTTAAGGTTGCACAATTTTTTTAAAATAAAAATAAAAATGGCAAAATAGGAGTAAAAAGCTTAATTGAAGAAATTCTTTCTTTAGAAGGTAATTTTACATGATTCTTCTATATTTTCTAAACTTAATCAAAGGGCTTTTATTGTCTGATCCTAACTCTAAATGCCCATTATGGTGTAAATATTCTGGGTTTTAAATCTCATTCATTGCCCCAATCTTCTTCTCTAAGAAAGTCCTGAAATAGAAGATCAAATACTACATATTTTGCTCTGTTCCACAAGCCAGTTGAAGAATTATAGCTCCTCTGTGTAATCTTTCACAGAGTCAAACAGTTTCACGGCCCCACACTGACCAGGCCACAGCAGGTCAGTAAGTACTGACCAGGGGGAGCCATGGCCTACAGTCCCATGGCCCGTGGCTTTGGGATCCCCTTTGCTTTCGCTGCAACTTCCATAGGAAGGCTTTCAGGAAGTCTCAGATAATTTAATGTTGTTCAGCTCCTAAACTTTGGCCTGTCTGGAGTGATTGTGCAATGGAAATAGAAGATTTATAACCCCTGCAGGAAACCCTAATCACCGGAGACAAGAGAGTTGGTGGAGGAGGATGAGTGTCCAGCGCTGAGTTGGTCCAATTGAGAACTGAGCGTCCGGACTCTCTTGTGCCCACAGGTACACAGGCTGACACGCAAGCTTACACACATGCAAACATGCGCTCTCTGACATGACATACTTACACTTACAAACTCCCGTTCCTTGTATGGCTCCTTCAGCACAACGGCCGTCTTGGGAGGATGTGTGGAAGACATCACATGCTTCCTCCGCTTTCTTGCCGGTTGGTGGTTTCTGTCTTGCATGTGCGAGAGGCTGAAAGCAGATACACAAAAGAGGGAGCCTTGTGAGGAGAAATAGATTTGCAGGTGGCCTAAAATAACAATAAGGATGAAAAGAAAGGGAGGATGTGTGTGTCGTTTGCAAGCAACTGGTGAAGGATTACAGAGAAAAGTCCAGAGGAGATGACCAAGGCAAAAGCAGAGCCGTCTTGTTGCTTGAGCTTTCTCATGGGTCCGTTTAGTTTGACGAAACCCAGTGTACTTTGGATTTTACAGGTCTCTGCAAGGTGAGACAGACATGACTGGAGCAGAACTGTAATGTCAGATCTGCAATGATGACAAATAACAATAAGCAGATTGGAAATGACGTGACTTTCCTGTTTTGGATCCTTCTATGTTCTGCTGACAGGAGTTCAAACTGTCTGAGTGAAATGAGTCCTGCTCAGGAAACAGTTTTTATGAACCGCATAGATCTCCATCAAGTGAAGAGCAGCTACTTGTTCTCATGCTTCAAATTTGTAAAGAGTGTACTGTCATTAAACTACTTAAACAAACTACCTCAGTACAATCATCAGTAGGATTATTAGAGATCATAAGAATTATTCAAAACCAGCCATTCTTTTCAAAAACAGCAGTAAACATATTTAGTCTGATTTAGGCTAATTTTGCAGACTGTTGCTGTAGTGAAGAATCTGAAAAGCCAGACTAATAGGTAAAAAAAGTCACATTTTTCGAAAAGTCTGACTCAAATAAATATCTGGGCTGCATAACCAGCTGGGACAGTTCACAAGGATCAAATTCTAAAGGTTGGGTACAATCCTTTTAAACATAACTAATGAAATGAGGTTGTATATTATTTCATGCTATTGGTTTAATAGAAAAGTACAGTACGTCAATACAATCCTTCCATGTCCACAATTCCTTCAGTTTCTACTTTTCCGGCACACACTTCAATAATATTATGAAATTTGGATTATTATTGCCTACTCCCAGCAGTGTCCTTCCATATTAGCTTGTCAGTCTTGTAAAAATAGTCTTTGATGTGATCAGTGGGCCGCTGTCTCACAACACAATAACGGCGCGCAGATGGAGCTCAGAGAGCGAAGAGTGCAAGGCTCAGTAGGAGAAGGAGCATGCTTCAATTTCTACGGTCACCTCTTGTAGAGCTGACCTTCACACCTCCGGCGATCCATCAAGATCTTTCCCGCCAAGAACCACTGGGTTATCCAAATAAAGGCTGGAGTGTGAAACATGCTTATCTCATTCTCAATGACACTGCGCAATCTCTCTTTTTGTAGTAACTAGTAAAAAATAAATGTACATATATGAACAGCTAAGTGGAAATGCTCTAAGTATTATTTCATCAGATAAATTACTCACAACTGGAAAGGGTTTGCGATGGAAACAGTGAGGTTTGGCGGCATGTGCATTGCTCCATGCTGCAACGTTATTAGCATTCAGCCAGTGCCATGCTTTGCCTTCATGTCTGCTTTTTGAAAGGCAAAAAATTTGGCTCCATTCTCTTTTAAGATGTGCTTTTAGTGGCAATACTATAGCTGTGTTGAAAGCTCATTTTCAGAAAATTTCAGTCTGCGAGTGTTGCGGATGAAGTCACTAACTCTGACAAATGTTTCCTTGTGGTTGTTGTTACCGAGCTACAGACAAGTTATTTCAGCGATGAGTCCATTTTCTTATATAACTTCAGCTGAGGAGACAATGCCAGGCGGTTAACTATTTTTATATTCCATGCAACTTTAAAGAGATTCAGCCATTGCATAACTTTGGCTCAAGATCCAAAAAGTTAATTATTTAGTCCAAAACTATAAAAATACACCAAACATGTAAGAACATCTGCTTTCAACCACTTTGCTGCAGGTAAGTGAAAGGTAAACCCCCATTTTCTGGTTTCTTGGGTGTTTTGGCAGGCTTGTTCATCCCACAATCACAACACGAAATTAAATCTAATCCATAATTTGGCCACCCCTGTGCTTTTAAAAGAAACCTCTATGGTGAAAGAACAACATTCCATTTTCATTAGTTTACACTGCTGATATTAATACTATCATTACAATTGGACATGGTTTATTTTGACTACTATTACCACTAATACAATAATAGACCCTAATGGAGGCTTAGGAAGGGGGAAAATGGGCACAGGATTGGTTTGGAGTTAGTCCACCCCCGGCAGCTGCAGTGGGGGCCCAGAGGGGTCAGACGTACAGTAACACTTGACCCCAGCTGTGTGTGTGTGCACGGAACAAGCCTCCCACCCTCCCAGCAGCGGCCGTCCCAGCAGACCAGCAGAAAGGGCAGTAACCTCTGAAGGCTTTGTTTGGTTGGCCAGAGTCTAAGCATAGGCGCACCATTGTACGTCTCGGGACTCCAATGCTCAGGCTCTTGTTTTCTTTGGGAAGCAGGAAATTGGATGACTGGCTACCTGCTACAACAACATCCTGTACTTGAGAAGCCGTCTTTTCACCCATACCCACCTATTATTTCCCGTTTCCATCATACGCAAGTGGTCAGCCAGCTCGATTTTTTCCTCTTCTCTCTGGTCCTGGGGGCCCCCGTGCGTGGGTTTGTCTAGGTTCCACTCAGGTTGAGATTGAATTGGCCCCATCCAGATGCTTCCGTTGAAAATAGCACATAGGGGCCAAATTTCTTAGCTTTTGGAGCACAACTGCACCTTGTCAGGTTAATGGCCCTTTGTGAGCCGAGTGGGATGACAGTGATCATGTGCAAAAATGAATGTTCCTATTCAAGCACACCCCTTCACGTCTACTTAAGGCGCTGTCAGTGCCTGTCAGGCACCTTTAGGCCAATCAAGGTGATCCTCGCTAAATCTACGGGAGACCTATTTCCTTTAAAATATCATGTTATTGAGCGTTTATGAGGTGCTTACTCCCAATAGTCAGTGTAATACCAGTACTTAGTGGTTTGGAAAGACCAGCACTGGTAAGGAAAACGGGAGTAGCACCAAACAAGCTAAATATATATTGGTGTTATTGGTTCCAGGTAACTTAAAAAAAAAGGAAATACCACATTACATATGACTGTACAAGACAAACAATCATCTTCAAGCTACTATTACATTTAAAGATATATATTTTTGGCCTTTATGCCGTTATTTGATGGACAGTAGAATGTCAGGAAACAGGGTGAGAGAGAAAGAGGAATGATATTGTGCAAATGACCCAATGTCAACTGAGCCGAGCGAGATTCAAACCCGGGTCTCCCTGCGTGTTTGAATTGTGCTTTCCCGACTGAGCTAGGAATGTAAAAACATATCTTTGCAACAAAAGTAATCCTCAGCAAAAGTTTTTAGCCCTTAAATTATTAGTGTCATTTCAATTCTATCTTCTCTTTTCAAATGCGCACAGGCTCCTGATCTGACAAGCCCCTTTTTCCATAATGAAATCGAGTGACTTTGGAGGAACACAACAGTTTCCAATGGGAAAAGGCTGTCTGGGAGCAAAAATAAAGTAGTACAAATATTTTCAATAAGACTGATGAAAATGGACAAATTTAGTTTTAGTTTGTTTTGTTAGTTCTCAAAATACATTTCAACTATTGGCACCATCTACACAGACACTCCTTAGCTTCCGCTGCTTTTCACTTTATCGACTGTGAATGAATACCTCAATCTACAAACTTAAAATCTGAAGTGGCCCATTAACAGTTCGACACAGGATCTGTTCATAATATGTCTGTCACAAGCACTTGCATAATGCCTCTTGTTAAGATTGTGTCCCAGTGACCCCCATAGAGGAAGATTACTCAGCTGTAACTTCCTACTGCACCTGGTACAGTTTAAGTCAAGCCAACAGCATGCAAACTTAGGAAAAGTGCACATAATTATTCCTTTGCTCTCATACAGGGCAAATGCAAGCACATATTTAATATCTGACACTGAAAAATACCAGAAGGAAAGTGTTTTTATCTTGTTGTAACTGTAGTCATAATGGATAAAACATGTGCAGGCGATAAGAGTTATAGCCAAAACCACAGATCTACCCACTGTCAAACCATAACTCAGTTGTTGCGGGTGAAAGAAATTATCAAGATATTTTCCCTATTTTGCAAAAGATGATTTATTCTCTTTGCAGAAACAGACATCTGTATTTTATCAATAACATTCAAACTGTATAAAAAACTGAAAGAAGAAACATAAGAAAAAAAATTGAATATTGAAGGCACTTCTGGCTTGGCAATGTTTTGTGCAATCTTTCCAGGTGGTTGTAGTCAAGCATTCAGAGACCAACCCAGTCTTATTTAGTTTCTTAACCATAATAATGTTCAGACATTAAAAACATTTAGTCTTATGTCTACAATAAAATATCCATGTTTTGTCATTTGTCAAATCTAGTGATTAAACCTTACTACCAGAGACTGGACTTTGCTTTGTGAGTGCAGTGGTACAGTTGTTATGTTTAGGCATTAAGAACATTTTGGTTTACAAAAATTCAAGTGGTTATATTCATGTGACAAACAATGCTTTGACACTGGATTAGTTGAAAGAAATGTTCACGTTATCATCTCTGGCCTTCTGGGGTTGTCACTGCTCAGCAATGACTATGGCTTTTCAGTGAGGTATCATTTCAAATGCACGAAGAACTGGCCTTCACAAAAATGAAAAATTAATCATTATGAGCATATGGCAAATATTTACATCAACTTGAAGCAACAAAGAGTTCAATTTTCCTTTAAAAAGTCTTGTGCTACCAGTTCGAGCAGATAAAGGTTACGCTTCGCTGCATTGGTGTCCAGTTGACCACAGTTTTCTTGCTGCAATGCTATTTGTTTGGTTTTCCTCTATTTCCGGCTCATTCGGAGCTGGGTGAAGCAGCAGAGTCTATGTCGTCATTTTCCAGGTCATTTGGTGAGCCCGACTGTCCACCTTTTACACGCTTCCACTTCATCCTTCTGTTCTGGAACCACACTTTCACCTGAAAAATTTGGAAAAAATGCTGCATTAGAGTTTGTTTACGACATCAAAAGACATCACTGTGGGTTAGGATTTCCAAACTTTTAAAGAACTAAGAGGAGAATTTTCCTCTTTGTTTTCAGCTTCCCAATGCTTGTTACTTGATATGTGTGGCTTTTTTGTAGCTGGTATTTTTAACAAAATTTACAACACAGTCAGCAGAAAAAAAAAAACAGACAAATAATCCTTGACAAATCTCTTTGCGCAGTATACAATCTGGCTTGGTTTGCTTTGGCTTGACAGAGAGACTGGAATTGTCAGCACAAAGCAATAGGACCTAGCCCAAAAATCTGCCTTGAAAATACAGGCAAAGGTTTGTATAGGCAGTAGGTTGAAGAAGTAAACTCTTAGGATGACGGTCAACCCAGAAAACTGTCAATGTGTTATGACGACAGTATGATATAATGTTTAGAAAGAGCAGAAGACTGTATGATCCCTGATAGTGACGAGAACACACAAGAAAAGTTTATTGTATCCCAATTTACAGCTTTGTAGTTGAGTGAATTTTCCAAATCCCACAAGTCTGCACATAATTTGTTCCCACATACGGTTCATTTGCTTATTGTGACTGATTGAAAAGACGGCAAAGGGCCAAGACATGTAGGATGAGCTGGAAAAAGCCAGACAAGTTGCAGTGGGAGCTCGGAGTGAAGATGGAACCTGGCTTTGGGAATGCTTCGGGAATGTCTGTCTGTCTGCCTCTGTGAATGTGTATGTGGGCTCCAAAGGCCTGGGAAATACATTTAGGAGCAGTCTGCAGTATGTGTGGTCACTGTAGCAGTGTGGCCTCATTAGGACGAGCCGGGACACGGGGAACCAGGCTGAGTTTTATCCTGCAGCATCTACAAACGTTTTGGTCTGGTTTCATCAAGTCTGGGTTTACATCAGAGTGTCTTTTAAATAGCACCACAGGATTTGGAAAATATGTTTTACATATGTAGAAATTTAAATGTTTGTTAGGTTACATCAGTTTCCATGGACGCAGAAGTGGTCGGTTAAAAAACAAGATAAATGGCTCTTTTTTATTTTACTTTTTTTTTCAGCAAATTTAAGAAAATGTGTGGCCCTGTAAAAAAGAAAAAAATTCCAGATTATATTGTTATAACACATACCTGTCTTTCTGTGAGGTCCAGGTTGACGGCGATCTCGTAGCGTCGCAGTCTGGTCAGGTAGTTGTGGTGGGTGAACTCGGCTTCCAGCTCTCTCAGCTGCTCTTTGGTGAAGGCTGTGCGTTCTTTCCTGGCCTTGCAGCTGGAGTCCACCTTAAAACTGCTTTCTTGGATATCTAAAAGAGAAGGATATCACATTAAACTGAGTTAAAAATTGAAACACTTTTGTCAAGGCTAATCTGATTTGAATTACTCCAGACCACTTTTACAACTTATTTTAAAGCTCTGTCAAAGCAAGTGCAAAGTGCTTTTAATTGGAGGGCCCTGGTATTGTAAATGCAGCAGTTAAAAAGTAGACCACCCTGACATGTCCTTGTGGGGTTTTATAATTAATTACTGTAACACGTATGTCTACTTACCTGTACTACTAATACAGTATAATAATGTGTTGTACTTGCATTCACACATTTGACTTTTTTTCCTTCCAGAGCTAACAATTCATATCTTGACGCAGGGCTGGGGCCACCAAATCAGACACATAGGGGCCGCGTTAGGCCAGGAATGCAGCGGAACATCGTTAAAGGCTCTAACAAAAGAACAAAGATGCGGATGTGTTCAGGTCTCAGTGTTGGGTGGCATTTGTGTTTTTACATTGCCCACTAAAGTCTGAATGGAAGAATCCCATTAACTCATGTTGAGCATCAAATAATAAAAATGGACAAAATCTCCATTAAAGTGCGAGCAATAGGTCAAACTGTAGAAGAAATTTGACACTTTATTTGTAGCTTCATGGTGATTTTAAAAATAAGAGAATCTATGTATTCAGGTAAAACATTTGTACAGCTTTTCCTTGAGCTTTTATAGGTTAATTTAAGCTGCAAAAGTCTCTCACTAACGGCATGGTTTTAATCTTCAATTAGTGCTATAAATACAAATGGACGTTCTCAGTAATGTATCTCCCTTGTGCGTTCAAATGCAGTGAGCTTGGGTAATGTTTGTGCATTGGTAGCGACATTAGCAGCTGATGTAATCACTAAAAAATGGTTCCAATTTGTCAAAGTGAGAAGTTCTGCTCTGTCTTTGCCAAAGCACTGGGCCAGAATGGGAAATGGGACTGGACTACCTAATCCAGATGTGACGGTGCACGTGCAGAGGTTAAATGCTTGCCCACTTAGTGCACACAAAGCTGCAGGGCCTAGACAAAGACTGGTTAAAGGTAAAGTGCTGTAAGTGTGCCAGCAGCAGCGGCAGCCCGGTCAATCCTGGTCTGGGATGGTGTTAGGCTGGTTTACTGAAGAACACCTGGCAGCCCGCTCACTAAACAGGCCCCTAATAAATATCCCACACAGCCAGAAGCAGTAAAGCACCAAAGAGGAGCCTTCTGCACCCAGCAGGACTCACACACAAACATTTGGCACTTTTTGGCCAAAGCTGTAATGTAGTTTGTCTCAATCAGGGCTGAATTAAGTCTGTTTGTAAAACAGTAATTAGTGGGAGTGTAAAAGTAAAAACCACAGGGAAATGCCATGTTTGATGGATTTCTGTGGAAAAGTCAAACCAGGACTGTTGCTTGTACTATGTTTTCTTTTATTTATTTCTCTGAAAGTGATCTGCTACTGTTCCCACACCACTTCCTTCCACCACATTGTGATATGATATGATATTATTTTCCTACAGCATTACTTTTGGAAAATTGAATGTGTAATATCCAGTTGATATCAGATACTGTATTGAGTTTCCTTCTCTGGAAACACCCCTCAGTGCAACATAAGCACAAACACACAGGGTCACGTGTGCAGTATAGCAGACGGTCTGTAATGTGGAGGCCTCCAGGACATTTTCCTAATATATGCTACTCTAACTACTAGTCAGTACACCCTCAATAGGTCTTTTTCTAAAAAGCGAGGGCTGAGGTAGTGGTCAGACATGCTGCATGCACTCAGTGGGAGATTGTGTTACGGCTTAACGACAGGAAAATGTCAATGGATAAGAATGCAAAAAGTGGGCTAACAGGCAAGTGATTTTACCAGACGTGGTCTGGCATGTTTTCACTGTATGAGTGGAGGTTACAATAAGGTAAGAGTGAGAGTGCGACTCTCGCCCCCCTCACTCCTCAATTAGCCTTGTGTTGTTGCAGACATAATTATACAAGCTCTGTATAATCACTTATGTTTGTACAATGGACAGTCAAGTTAATCACATAGACTTTGACACATGAACTGCCCTGTCGTGTATTAAAACAATCCACAACATAATATTATTCTTAATCTGTCTAAAAATATATTAGCATGATGATATTTTTATTTTAACATTTATCCAAAAAGTACAGCTAAAAGAAAATACCTTTAATGTGACTGCCTTTTAATATTGATGTCAAGCGTTTAGTTTTTATCTTACTAATACTTTTATGGAAAGTATCAAATTCTACATAAACAATGTTAGCTTGAACTCATTATATCAGTATTTTGAATTTCTAAATTGAATTTGAATCATGTGCTATAGGTATTTTAAATATGGCAAACGTATGCAAACACTTGCTCTAAAGACTTTGATATCAAGGACACTATTGTCACTGTATGTTCTGTAAAAGAGACCTGCTTCTGACTTAATTATGATGTCTGCTTACATTTTTGCCACAAAAGCCTTATGACATATTTAACTTAACAACAACAATAAAAAAACAATGGTCAATTTCCAGAGGATACAGGCCACAATTAAACATTTGGATGTCTCATTAATCACTCAATTCTTGTGATAGTCATTGAACAATAAGAGGATGCAACTGTTGCTCACAGTGTGTGCCTCCAACGCAGAAGTAACTTGTTACCCGCTCACCTTTCACATAGTGATCTGCTGAGATCAAGACTAAAGCACTCAGGAAATACACTGATGATTTGTACTATTGCCAGGTTTGACACAGAAAGCACACGTTGAATTTAACCTTGGCCTAGTTTTCACTTGTCGGTAAAATAACAATGAGAAGGGGAGTGTTTGCTCATAACATTTTCATCATTTACAGATGGAAAGTCTTGTTTAATGTCTTTTTAAGTTGCCTATATATTTGCAACTATAATTCCATATTTCAGAGCACTATAAGAAATGAAAGCAATGCCACTTTCAATTTCCAAATGACTACATGTTTTGTAAGCCGTAGTAGATATTTTGCAGCTGTCTTCCATCATTCGCCTCCACTCACCTGTGGCATCTCTCTTCCGTTTATTGGAGCTCTTCTTGTCGGAGTCAGCCGACGCCACACTCTGCGGCGAGTACTCTCCATCCAGGCACACAGGCAGCCTCTCTCCGCTTACACTGTCCATGTCGGGCCCCACACTGACCACGCCGGTTCCTACTGTTGCTGCTGAGGTGACAGGTGGACAGGCCTCTGGAGCTCTGGAGCTGAACTGCCACTCAGCTCTCTGATAACCCCCTTGGTTTTCGAGGTAGAGTCTGTCGTCGCGGGGGTAGGAGGCGTGTGGAGGAGTGGGAACCAGGCAGGAACTGGAAAAGTCTGTATACGCCAAGAACTCGGGCTTCTGGTGCAGAGCGAAAGGGGCCTGCTGGTAGGGCGACTGCAGGTTGATCTGACCTGAGTGGGGATTCCTCATGCACCCCCAGATGGGGCTGCTGGGATGAGCGCTCCGCATACAGCTGCTGGCCGGCTGATCCATACTAATGCAAGTTCGTACCTCTTCAGAATTCTCTTTCAGGAATATCCAGAAGATTATAACGTCATCCAAGTATAAAAGTTCTATGTGTTGACTCTGCTGCTGCCAACGCGTGAGGACAGACGCCTTCCTGTTACCAGTGTGTTTCCCCTTTCTGTTTGGAAATGGAGTGATGTCCTCTGCAGGCTCCTCACCCTAACTGTCTCGCAGCAGCTTGCATCACTAACTGCAGGACTCCCCTCTTGGGCTGGCTGTTTTCACAACTCTTCTAAGACATTCTTGACAAGCGAGCACCTCCTCCTATTTAAACATATAGGTGGGAAAGAGTGGCAAGTTTATGGAGTGTAACATGAGATTGTAGAGGAGGAGTCCTGTCGGCCACATGTTGGTAGTACCCTCCAACCAACCCTGCCTCATCAACTATTAATCACGAGGGAAATTTTATATGCACATCTAATGGGCTTTCCAGACGCATGGATTTTTTTTTTTAAGGGACATTGTCTGTAAAATATAAAGCAAGCACCCACCCACATGGGAGTTGGGGACGCCCCGACTTATTCCAGCTTCTTAGTGCTTTCTGACACCCAATTTAGTTTTTGACACCTTTTAGAGGAAAGTTAACCCTAGCCCCTTGGTGCTGCACCCCAATCCCTGCCTGCCCTCCTCAATCTAAAAAGTCCTTTTTTGTTTTCATTTGTTTTTATGACGGGGGGGAAAGAAAAAGAAAAAGTGTGTGTGTGTGTGTGTGTGTGTGTGTGTGTGCGCATTTATGCTTCACACCCAACTCCACCTGGTTGGACTTTTCTCAACTCAGAGGTGATAGGATTTGGTGGACTGGATTTGACTTTCCTCAAATGCAGGCTCTCACACCTCCGGAGGTTTTTCCTCTTCAGTGGGACACTATATAAAATTTCACAGCAATAATTCAACAATACAAGCCAGTATTTTATTTTGACAAACACTGCAACTCTATGCCTGTTAATTATATCGAACAATCGGTCCCATATTTCTTACATCAGCCAGCTGTAAGTAAACTTTCATTTTCACTTGTACTGTAACCTATAGGAGTCCTGACCACTTAATATTCATCATGAAGAATAAGAATCAGGAACTACTGGCTCATGTTTACAAAAATGTATAATTACCTCTCAGCAGGATTGTCTTTAGAACATGCCTAAATACTGTGCAATGGATCTCATTGGGTCGGTTTCACAAATAATGTAAATATTTTGTGAAAACTGAACTAAAGCTCTATAAAATGATCCAAAGGATCCAAAGGATGATTTTATGGAGCTTCAGTTTAGTTACCTTGACTGAAACATTTTGGCAAAAAAGAAATGTATTCATGTTGGTTTATTCCAAAGCGACATTTCTTAATCAAAGCTGTAACATTGACCTGATAAAACACTCAACAAATTGTATTAATGGTATTTTCACATCCCTGTTTATCCAAAGAGCTTTTACTAGTAACAGCAATACTTTCCCAGATTTGTTTATTTACCTCAAGTGAGAAGATTTGAGAGTGCAGTGGAGTGATACATGTAAAGAGATGAGGCTGAAGTTGAGTCATTTCATGTAACGTCTTTTTTATGTTTCTAACTCTTTTTCCTAGAACTTTTTGATGACACATTTTTTTCACTTGAAATGTACGACACTGGCTGGATGTGGATTTACCAGATGTAGTTCAGTGTGGCATACAATTACTCAATTATTTGATCTGTGACTCTGTACAATATACACGCAGACTGCCCTTGATAAAAGCCACTTCCCCATGAAGTCATGTCTCTAATTCCATTAAAACCTTTTTGCTGAAAACCAAAATGCGGACTCCGGTTTCTGCATATCCGTTACCCAATAAACCCACTGAACCACATTCTTTTATTTTATTTTTTTACACACATGCACTTTTTTTCTTCATACTGCTCATATTTGAGAGCTGAGGTCCGTCTTTCTCCTGTGTCCTCACTTTTCTCCCAAAACCTCAAAAGAGGAAATAAATAAAAAATAATCCCTCCTCTGGAAGATAAAAAAGGGTGACATATAAAGACAGAATAAAAAAGACAAACAAAGAAAGGTAAAGCTATTTTGTAGTTCTGCTGTGGCTTGTTCAGGGAATTAAGTTAAAGAGAATACATTTTCTGTGATCATCCAGCTAAAAACAGTAGTTAAGCTGGGTCTCTATTGTAACAAAATGGCTATTTTTAGCTTAATAGGTTAGCTTAGTGGTCAGTATTAGATTTTTATTGTACATACTTTTTTTGTGGAAAATGTGCTCTTTCCATTAATGCCTATGGTTTAAAATATGACGATACTCATAAAAACAACATAAAAGATTACTTATAATAAACTGCTCTTACAATATTTAAAATGCCTCTTAATCTCACTGGTTATTAAAAAGCAAATACTCATAATACAAAACAATAAATAACAAATGCAAAATCTTATAAAATAGGTACTGGAATCCAGGCAAAAGTGATAAAGGAAAAAGTGATCATGCTGCGTTTGAGGTCACACACAAACCCTTTCCATTTACACAGCGAATTGTTGAGCCATGAAGCATCTCTGCATTTTACTGGCAGCCCGAGCCCCCAGCGTCACCACGGGGAGCAAGGGTTACACTGCATTTGTGGTCAGAGCACAGGCCATCTGTGTGTCAGGGCAAATTACTGTGTATGCTGTGAAAATATAGGACTTTAAAAGAGATATTCAGAGGCAAGCACTCACTACAGCTATTAAACCCTGAAAGCGTTGTTATTATTAAATACAATTCTGTTTGTGTTTATGGGAATTTTAACATGTCCGTGTTCTGCCCGAGATAGAACCCTGTTTCTTTGAATATATGTGCTCTAAGTCATAGACAGTAAAGATTTCAGATAAATGACTCACATCTGCACTCACTCTGCAGACAACCTGCTGCTGTCACTCTGAACGTTGTGTTGTTGTGGAAAAAGTAGATGTAGTTCTAAGACATCCTGGTTTTTCTGGGATTTGAATCACCTAGAGATATTACATTAGCAGTGACTCTACTCCTAATGTTATAAATGTCAGTAGTAGTTGTTACTGTATGTTAGTTTTTGATGTGTGAGAGTATTTTCTTCTGATCCATCTTTGTGACAGGGTTGGGATGCCCCATCAGTCGTCTGTGTTTGACAGCATGACCCCGTGTGACCCCACATTCACCCGGCTCCTGCTCAACTGTGGGAGCCCCCTTTATCTCTGCTGCTACTGTCCTGGGACAACGTGGGAATATATTTGTAGCAAGAGCAAACAGACTGAACAGAGACAAAAGGTGGGTTTATTGAAAGTAAGGCGTCACTTTAGAATCAGAGAAAGCGTAATTTTTTTTTTTTTTTTTTTTTGGGGTCATTATTATAGACCTAGGCCCTAGAAAGAAAGAAAGAAAGAAAGACTCAACGACTCAAAGACACAACACAATAAGGACAAGTACAGACACCCCAATACAACAAAGTCAATAATAATACAGGCAATAGGACAATAACAAGTTAAAAAGAGGAAGAGACAGAACATGATTTACAGTTACATCTGTACTGCACTGACTCTAAGAAGGTGCACAAGTTTGAGTTAGTATAAATAAACTTGCACAGACCCCTCTTCCAAACCTAATTTGCTAATAAGGTGCAGGTCACATATGATCACATGTTTGAGTTGAATTATCAGATATTACAATTAATAAAATTTACATTGTTGTGGGTGTTTTAACCTCTTCACTCGAGTGAGGCTTATCAAATTGTCTAATCAGCTGACTTCAGTGTTGAACTACGGCTCTCCCAAAGCCCAACACAACGCCGTACCCGCTCAGGACCCCTAGCCGGAAAGTCCCCACAGTGGTACAGTACAGCACGCTTTTCAGCTGTATTGTGTTGCCAAAGCTTGAAATGAAACTTAAGATGAGATTTTTGGAAAATAAAGGTAGTATGAACCTTACACCCTACAACAAATGTAATCTGAAGATACACAGCTCAATAAAACAGAGCTATAGTTAATGGCAGCGACCTCCAACTGATACTTTGGGAGGATGTCTGTCCCATGGGTTAATACTGACCTCTTTGTATTTTACCTCTGGTTTGTTGCAAAGTCTTGGCTCAAGATTTGACCGCGAGATCAATAATTGTTATAATTCTGCTCTGGATGTATATGAATACCTGTAATTACCCCAGGTCTGCTCTGGGTCTTGTGTACGTCTGCTGTGTGTGTTGGAAACGCGGGGGGACACCAGCAGGTGCTAATAATCACATCTGATCACGTATGATTGGACTCAGTTGTTGGACTCAATCTCAGGTCTTTGTGAGGGATATTATAGCTCTCTCAGGCTTTGGCCGCTCATCATCTTGCATTGTGAACTTGTTTACCATTTTCCACTTTTGGATTTCAACAGGAGGGGCTCTGGACACAGGTTGAGGCCAGACACTATATCTGTGAAATCAAATCAGCTGGCCCATCCAAGTCTAAATGGGCCTGTCATCTTAAATTTCAGTCAAGTTATCAAAAAGGCAAATGGAAAACAAATAACTCTTTGTCGTAAAATTCCATGGCTGTATACTGTGCATATATATAGTATTAGTGCCAAAAAGTATTTTTTCTTTATGAAAAAATACTTCTTCTTGTACAGATGCATTCCTTAGTTCCCATGTGACCTGACCCCAAACATGTCTCTTTAATTCTGTTCTTATTCTAGGTTACAATAAAAAAAAACAGCTTCACTGACACCACACCGCAAAACTAATTTCCCCGCTGCCACAATTTTACCACACGGTGGATAATATGAGCACGACCACGCTACTGATTTCATTGGCAAACTGGTCGTGTTTGAGTTCCAACTACTTCCCATTCAGGCCATGATACAACTCTCTTCTTCAACTGTGGAAAATCTGTGAAAGAGTGCCCTCTAGTGTGACAGTCACAATAGGCCAGATATAGTTTTTAGATAAACTGTAGTTTTTTTTTACCACAGAAGGAGACTGGATTAATTGTATGGTCTTTATCACAAACCCACATTTTTATAGTATTTGCATAATCAGCAAGTGGCCATTATCCTGGTCATTTATCAGTTATCTGCAAAGAAAACCCAGATTTTTCCAACATTTTACAGATGATTTGCTCTTAGACTTGTGCTATAGACTTATAAATCAATCTGGTTTATTTATAATTCTGTGTGATTTAAGGTTTTATTCTATCTCAGGAGGGCAGACTGTAACCACATGCCTGCTACCACCCCAGCTTTAGTCTGCTCTGTAACCTCTAAAGTGTGGAGTCTTACACCGACATATGCCTCGATACAGGAAACCAGAGTCATCTACACTGAGCGCCAAACACACTATAAATCAGAATAAACGTCAGGGAAATTGCAAGAATACTTGAGTTTGTGGGTGTCAGGAGGGAACGTTAGCATGTGTGTTGGGACAGTAGCTCTCTGTGTGTTCGTGGATTACCTTCCTTCCTGTCAGCCGCTCTTGTTTCCAAGCGGCAGGGTTGGACTTCCTGCTTTGGGAGATGCCTTTGAAGAAGCCTACTGAGCGTGCCCCCCAGAGGGTTGTCGGGGCTAACAAACACCTCTAAAGGGAGGTGTGGTGTGCACTGGGCCTAAAAATTCTTCAAAGAGCACATTCCCAAAACACAAGGTCAATCATGGGTCTGGTGGATGGTTTAAAGGTTGTTCAAAAGCAAACAAGACAACAGCAATATGGCCCACTATAAAGGATTTTCAGTATACTATAACTATTCCACACCTATAGTCCAACATCAAGTCTTTAAACCTGTGCATGTACTTCACTGTCCTTCAGTCTTTCAAAGCTTACAAAAAGAGCAGAAAATGAAAAATGATGAGGGGGTGTTCATGGGGCCTGGTTTGTTTTATTAATATCTTTTAAAAATCTTGTACGGTAAAAACAATTAAGAAATCAGCATTCAATTTATAAACATGGAAGCCCATATCCTGCAGCAGTGCTTAGTTTGTCCACTCTGTAGCAAAACAAACAATAATTCCTGGAGTTTCCACTGTTTAAACTGAACGTTTAATGTCTATTTTCCAATGGTGTGGCGTTATTCTCACTTTATTATCCCCGTGGGACAATAGCAGCTGTCACTAGGGGGCGCCCAGAATATTTTGATGTTGGGAGAAACCCGGAAGAAACCCTGCATGGGGAGAACTTACACACTCCACACAGAAAGGCCTTGTCTGACCTAGGAGAACCCTGGACCTTCTTGACAGTGCTAACCACTGTGCCACTGTCCCGTTATAGGTGTCTAACAAAGACCCATGTACAACAACATGCCGTTATCGTTAAATGGATCAAATGACCTTGTGATAGCAGGTTACAGGCAGGTCATTCATTCAAATCACAGACCTTGTATGCATAAATAATATTTTTGCAAATGCTTTCTGTTGAGTCACTATTTGTTCAGGTGTCTACTCATTTTTGCACATTGCACCTTTAATTATGCACATTCAAATATACTTAATTATTGAATACTATTTCATTAATGGCATTAATGACAGTAAGAATTTATTGTGAAGTATAGTGTGTTCTCTTGTCTATATGGATCAACCTAATCACCTTCTGCAGCTTTATAAATCTTATGTGCTCTTATTTTAATTGCATGCCTTTTAAATGATGTCAACATGTCATTCTAGTTCAGTTCATGGCCCAAGTCACGGCTCCTCACAAAAATGTGTGTAACTCAGGAAAACATATAAAATGACTTCGAAATAGCTTCGACAATAAACAGTGAACGGCAATAAGAAACAATAAGAGAAAACACCTGCCAAAAAAGACCCCGAGACGAACCCCGAACTAACTCATACGGACACCTGACTCCCAGCTGAAAAAAAAATACCTTCATTTTCTGAGATCTGATCCACGTTTGTGCACTATGCAGTCTGTGCAATGGAAATAATGAGCGCTGCCTTTAGACTGAATGGATTGGCAGTGACGTTACCTTTTGTATAATGACAATGTGTGAGTGGTGAACGTTTGGGCTCCAGACACTGTGGGCCTAATGTACAATCAAAACCACAGCAGACAGAGCCATGATGGGACACGCAGTATCACTAATTTGAGATGAATTAGTAATGACAGCATCCATTATAATAATTACCTAATGTGTACATACAGCAGTGAAATGCTATAGGGGTTCAGTGTGCGGTCAAGATGGGGCATGATATCATGTGTGGTAATATATGCGTGCACAAGAAAACAAATGTCTATATTTAGCTGGCTGACGCTTTTACGATGATGGATACTTTACAGAGTGAGTTAGCCCTCAATCAAAAACCTGAAGAGGAAGAAGGGAGGAGAGAAATTCCAGATGTCAACAGTAAAGTTTGTCCAGTTTCATTTTATTTTTTTTTTGTAGTCACTGGGGCTTTGTGTACTTGCCCCTGGTAAAGCCATTACTCCCATCTGCCACAGCGCAGCACAACAAAGAATTCTTGGAAGCAGTTCAATCAAATTCTGCGTCCAGCAGCGTCCATCAAACAGAATGTGACGGTGACGCTGCTCTGTGCCAGGCTCCTATGCCATTTGTGTACAGTACAATACACTATAACACAATATATTCCAGTATTAAATAAGAATTTCTCACATATGACTGTAACATCTCAACATGTGTCTCATTAATGTAAGATGTGAAAGGCAGTGTGGTGGGACAGCACAGTAGTGTGCCCTGTCTGCCTGCTCGGTCTTCAAGTAGACAGTGAGGCTCACTATTTTATGGTAATGGTTACAGAATGTGGCTTTTACGTTAAAATACACCACATGCACTTTAACACCACCTAAATGAATAACAGGCAAAAAGAATATACTTGCAAATGCATAAAGAGGAATAACAATGAGTATATGCCATATACCTGGAAGGCCAAAAAAGCTAAAAAATCTATTGTGTTAATTAAATATAAACCAATGAATTCAGGCCAATTTAGTTTTCTTTACGTTAAAGGTACATTATCGAAGTCTTAGTGTTTCAAATAACATATATTCTAACAGCCTGATGTGCAGAATGAATCTGAAATCCCTGTGGTTGTCTCTGTAAGCCTGTGCGGTGAATTAAATGAGAAGTTTTCAGAATCAAAACTCCTGCGTAGTTTCAGCGGACGTGACGTAATGTGCATGCTCATTTACCTGGTTCTCACTTCCTGATTTGGATGGCTAGATGGACAATTGAAAAAACATCCTAAAGTTTAACAGTATTTCTTTTTTAAACGTACAGTGAGCTCATGTGAAGACTGTATTTGTGTTTGTTACATGTTTTTTCCCCTTGTGCTTTTCTGTGTGTGTGTCAGGAACAGAGTGTCAACACAGAAGGAAGGATCACATTGTGGTTACCCAGATCTTCATCCTGTCTCAGAGAGACCTGTTCAGTTTAGCTATCACCTCTGTGGGCGGGCTTTCTGGAGTGTTCCTCTTCTCATGGTCACAGTCTCACCGCAATCAGCAAGGAGCCTCTGTCCGCTTCAATCAGCACTCCAACTCTTCCACACACACACTGTCCTTCTGCGGAGAGAGGGGTCCCATCAAGTTCACTTTAGGCTGAGCTGTAGCAGACGTCATCCGCTGAGTGTTGTACAATGTGAAGATGAGGTCTGTGTGGCTCTGACTACGCCGCAGAATGAGAGAAGACTGCCAAACAAGTCATTAGAAATATGAAACCACGAAGACTGCTTATTACAGCAGTGGCTGCAAGAGACATTAGCACTAATCACGTTGACTTAGCTCCTGTAAACTTGAGCTAAGCTTTATAAATGTTTTGGGAGTCTACTTTTATGACCTTCTTTTTCTAAATTGTGACAGTAGTATGATAACAGCATTATTTTAAACCTTTACAGTATACTTTTAAAATTAGATCAGAGTACAAAGTTTATTCATGTTTTTGTGATTTTACTCTAAACTCTCTGAACCCTAAGCTAAACTCTGAAGGTTGTAGATGTTATCATGGTTTACCAAATTTTTATTGTGCATTATATAAATTTTTTTATGATCCTTTTATTATCCCTGTTCGGAAATAATTGTTGGCAGCTTCCACCAGGGGGCGCCAAAGTACTTCGGTCTTGTCACCAACCGGAGACTATAGCATGTTTTGAGGTCAGTTCCAACTCCACACAGACATTTTAACCTTTTTTAATATAATAATACATTTTCAGTTTGTTTGCAGATACATTATATAACATATTTTTAAAAAGTCAACATAATTTGTCAATAAGCAGCAGCATCAAGGATGTGTCTATTCATCTTAGCGCAGCTACTTATTAAAGTCGAAAGCCAAAGATGACTATTTCTCCAAAATGTATCTGAAAGTAATTGAAATGTTAACCAACAGTTACAGAACTATTTAAAGACAAAAGATGCTAAACTTTTTCCTCTGACCCTTTATTTAAATACAGTCAGGTAATCAGATGGACAGAGGGTTGCCAAACATATTCATTTCCTGCAGATTATACATATTATATTTAAGTTTTAATAAAGCTGCTGTACCAAAATCCATAATCACTATTTATGCAATAAGCAAAATAAATCCATTTTTTGAAAACAGGATTTGTAATCCACTTTACAAAACACTATACTTTTATTTATACAGTAATTACTTTAAATCAAAACCACATGACTTTTGACTGAGGCGAGTAAAAGATAACAATGTTTCAAGGTGATAAATGAACATAGATGTAACCTATTACAACAATCATGGCCGCAATAAAACAAAACAGTTTTAACCTCAAAATGAACTCTTTCAAAAGGAGCAGGTCTGTAGAATTAAAAGACATCCAAAAAAGTGATAAATTATCAGTGAAGTATTTATGGTCTCTCCAGGACAACAGTCTTTCCCTGATTCATCAAATGAGAAATACTGAAACAATCATTGGCTGTCATTTTTACTTTATTTCTTAATCTAATATTACAGTATACAGATTTATTACTGTCCTTAAAATGAGTGCTTTGACTGGTGAAGCATGTCCTGATGTCTGTCAGTAGTGTGTGATTTTACAATTTATGCAACATTGCCCTCTATCTATTAGTGAGTGAATTACTGTTAGATTTGGGTTATGTTAAACGCTTTGACTTAATACTATGCATTTCCACATTTCAATAACAAAATCGAAATGTTTAAAAAGGTTGCTAAAGAGAGCCATGCTTTCCTTGTTGCAGAATGGCTGCAACATATTGACACGGCCCAAAAATATTAATACAAATTAATAAAAGTATGCCTCATTTAGTTAACACATTTACGGAATTAAATTTAAAACCTATGCCACAAAAAATTGTAAAGGAATAAAATTATATTAAATTGCCTTAGCGCTAGCAAGTAATAACTCTTTGGCACAGAAAAGAGGAGCTCTTTTCAGCAAACCCTTCATTTTAATGAAACAAAAAAGTTTGTGGGACACTGGGGACATTTGTCCTGTCCAGTGCTTTGAGCAGCTCTTGCCAGGTCATTTTACAAGCCCCTGTGTGGACAGATCTGACAGGAAAGAAGTGGGATGCGAACACTCAGGAGAGAAAAAATAATAGAGCACCTTGACGTGTGCCAGAGAGATTTGGAGTTCTTCTGGAGGCTAGAGCCGCATGTTGCTAAACCTCAGCCAGCGTGAGGGCTTTGCAGTGACCTCTCTGCTCCCCAAAGGGAAGGAGAGTGATGGCTGCATGTCAGAAAGAGAAAAAAGGACTAGTTAAAGCAAATGCTGCTTCTTATCCGTGTCTCAGCCTCCTGCAGGTCAGGTGCGGCAGTCTGTACAGCCTCTTATCCTGCCAAACTCCTGTTCACAGCACAGTTCCTGCCAATAGAAACATTTAGGGCTGCTTTTTCTGACCTCGTGAACACTGACCTATGAACACTTTCCAAAAGAAACATTTCAAACAGGCCTTGTAGGAATAAGTAACAAGAACAACAACTGAAGCCAAAGGGTTCTTTACAGTTAAAAGAAACACAGACTGTGATTGAAAATGTCCAAACAAATTACTGCATCACAATTTGAGAAACCCTTTAAAACAGAGACAGAGCATGTAAGATAGTAGACTGAGTTCATATGGTTAAAACATCAAGGCTAAAGTCTTTATTCTAAATATATCAGTTACTAATTGTTCCGAGAATTTCTAGCTTTTTTGATTTTTAATGATTTGACTATATGTAGGCCTAGATATAGAATCACAGTCTGAAAATAATTAATAAATATCCAAATTTAGATTAACACTATTTTAAGTGTTGTCTATTACATTTTACAGGTACAGCACTGAATATAGAATGTATGTAAACACTTTTCTAAGCCGTATTGTGCACAAGAAGTAACACAATAGTGGTAGTTTCCTTTTTTGATGTACCTATTATTATCATTCAATGAATCTACTGTTTTACACCGATTGCATGTACAAAAAGGTGTGAAGGTTTAATGAGTGTAAAATAAGCACCCGAGATCTAAGGGCATCACCTGCTTCATGTTAAATTGATTACCAGGTAGTGTAAACCTGCATAGGGCCTTACCAGCCTGCGTAATCAACACCAGATGGCACTGTTGTTGTGCAAGAACTCTGAATAACCATCATTTTTACTGATAGCCCAAGGAACAAGGAGACAACTTTTACCACAGATGTTTTTTTAATTGCAACATCACTCAGGGCCCAAAAAAAATGTCTGACTTTTGCTCAAATGGACTCAAAGCGGTGAGATCAAATCCACTCAAAAAAACACACAAACTACAAGTTTAAGAAACGGTCTTTAGCATCTACATACTGTGTACTTAAACACTGACAACTTGTGTATCTCCACTGAATAAAGTCCCATATTCTTGTAATGATACAGTGAACAGTAGGACCAGCCCATCTCTGCCAACTCTTGCCCACAGCATCAGATGCACAACAGCAGAAAACCATGTAAAGCTCCCAATAAACCATTAGCTTTGTATCAAAAAGAAAAACAAAAGTGTGTAGCTGTTGATAAAGCAGCCCAAGCACCAGGGACAACATATAACAGGCATCTAGGACTGCACTGAGTGAGTTTTTGTTGATGTCTGTAGACTGGGACGTTATGAGAGGCTGACAATTTGATAAACTTGTGGAAAAATATCACATGCCAGTATCACAGTATTGTGGCTACAACATAAAATGCTTTTAATTTCCTGGTAAAATTAGACATAGTCAATTTTTTTTTTTTTTTAGTAATATCTACGCAAAACTTTTCCAAATACAGGAACATAAATATTTTCTGGTCTTGTCTCTTCAGCTAATTTTACATTAATGATAGGCTACTATATTTGTGTTTTTATCCACAATACCAATGTACCGATTATCATCCCGTGCCAATTTTGGACCTAATTTTATAATTTTATTTAGTAAATGTTCTTCCCAGAGTCCCTTTGAAAGAACTCTATAGAAGGTATCAACATTATAGCGACTGCATCACATGACACTCAGAAAAGACCTCTGATTTTGCACGTGCTTGTCTCTCCCAGTGTGAGGTTGACCCGGATTACACCACCCATGTGCTGCTTTCACTCCCACATCTGTCTCCACTCGACTGCAAACCGACCGAGACCGTGACCACTCATTATTCATAGACAGCCAGTGAACATTCACACTCTATATACGCCATCAGTCGTGTTACGTCATATTTGTTTAGGCCTTTTTGACAACAAGCCTCTGGCAGCTGACAAAGCCCTATTGTGAAACACTTATTGGAATAGATTTTTAAAAAATTGCCTCCATCTAGAGCTGATTAAGAAACCATAATTGCAAGTGTGACTTTGTGAGATTACTGTCATACGTTTTTGTGAGGCTAGACACCGCTGAAGTTCTTCTTCTCGGCACAGGGTATGCAGGAAAACTATTAACCACAAGTGGGAGCTGTGTGACTGCAAGTTTAACTTTGAAGAACTTTTTTTAGTTTCTGCTTAAAAGGGCGCATCATTGGACTGAAAGTGTCCCAACTCTTCTGAACGGCTGTTGTCTTGCCACTGGAGGATAATTTAACATCACTCAAGGGGATATTTGCATGTGCAAAGCTGGAAGTGCGTATGTAATGGAGGAGTGGGAAGTGTTTTTTGAGGCTTGACAGCTCTGTGGTCTTGTGTGTGGACTGTGTCAAAAGAGGCTCGATACACAGATCACGCACTTAAGCACATCTTGTTTAGCTGAGCAGCGTCAGTGTGCTGCCCGACGTTCATCATTCAGACGAGAGTTAATGAGGAAGACAACAAACTCAATCAGATACACTTTAAAACTATACTTAAAATTTAACTACATTTGACTAGTTAATGTAGTCCTCACAGTTACTCAACTCCTTCAGCAAAACCATTGTGACTCGGGGCAGAGTTGCACATTTTTTGTAACTTACTCTTTTCTTTAGAGTAAACCTAAAATGGTAAATGGAGATTATTCTGTATGTAAGTGTAGGTGTATGTGGTCTCTACTCAGCTCTATAGGAATGTTACCCTAAACCTACTAATTTGCCTTGATTACATTAATATTTTTTCAGTTGAATTCCCCTTCCTATTGCTGTTTATTTTCCTTTTTTCCCTCCCACTCAGTTGCTCCTACAACATTGCTTTTTCTATTAACAACACAATTAAGGGTGATTAGTCACCAGTCTGATGCCCTGTATATCCAACCTGTCTGTGTGAGTGGGACCCTACAGAAAAACAGCAGTATAAGAAATGTAAAACGTCATGGGAAAATCAAATCATATTTATCTTGTAACAGCATAGAGTAGGCTTTTTCTTTTTGTATAATGTCATATAAGCCATCTCAAGCGTGTTTACTTAAGGCCTTAAGTCATTAGGACTATTATGTGAACATCTACACTAAGTCCTCATATGAAAATGATTTGTAGAAGCTGATGTGTTTGTTTGGTTTTGCTGTGTTTGTTCAGATCAGAGCCCTTGGCCTCGTCCCCACACTCATACAGCACATCCTCAGATAACCCACAGCACATGAAGGGAAAGATCCAGATAAGACAGGAATTCAAATTCTGCTGCCAACCCTCTCTACTCGACTCTCGACTTTTACTTGTGTTAAGTTAAACGCATTATTTTTTAAAGATTAAAAGGATTATATTTATACAATATTTAGTTTGGAGAAATAAACTGATTCCATCTCTCAACACCAGGTGGTACTATTGTGCACAACATCTCAAAGCATTGCCCTGGAGGCTGTGCTCTGAATTACAGTTGTGTCATTTCACACCAGTGGAAAAATGTTCTAATATATCATCCGAGTTGGACTGAGGGCATCTGAGGCTGCAGGGCAGTAGTTTGTGACTCCATCGTGTGGGTCAAAGTGAAATAACAGGTGGCTGTGATGTGTTCCAGTGGTTTCACAAATATTATTTTACTGTCTCTTAGAAGTGCGAAGTAGCTAGATACGTTTTTTCAGGAATCATACAAACTGTACTAGAAAATGGTTTAAACCCCAAACAGTATTGTAAAATCAATTTTGATGTACAATAGAAAAAAAAAAGGTCCCTAGGCTGTTTTTAGGAGAGAGAGTGTAATCTGAGACAGGGACGTAAAAAGAAAATCAGGTAATCATCAAGTTCTCGTTCTCAGCAGCTATCAGTTTTAATGGTCAAGTAATTAACGCTCTACAAGAACAAGGTTCTGACAGTAATTTAAATTTAGCTTTGATTAAATCTATATTATGTAATGTTCTATATACACATTTTTAGTATAGTTATTTTTTGTCTTGGGCTGACTGAATTCTGCCAAAGTCCAGACTAAGTATAGTTAAACAGAATTAAATTACAATCTAAAGTCAGTTTAAGACAAAAGTTACTATAAGCTCTATGGATGTGTAGGAAATGGTCACATAGCTTTCTGCTCTTCCTATTATAATACATTGATGACTTACTAAGCAAGGCCATGTGGATTTGTAGAAAAGTACCACAATCGCTCTGCTCTCTCTAAAGAGATGTCAGATTTTCAGACCTCAGGTGGACATGCTTCATGATTTTGTGATGCAGTGAATCCTTTTATCACTGTTTGTGTGTGCTGGCTCGCTGAAACATATTAACAGGTGTTTGTCTGTTTTGTGAATCTGTAGCAGCTGCATCAAGTCATAAGAACTCGGGTAATAACACTGGGTTATTCAGCATTGCTTGAAAACGAATGGCAGTCACTTCCTTAACCAATACCTCACAGACTCAAGCTGTTCTTTTCCCAGTAACTATTTAGACAGATTGAAAATGAAGACCTTTGCTACAAAGCTCACTCAAGCTGCGATTCAGGAGTGTTTTTTTCCATCTTATCGTAATCCCATCAAAATCCACATTGATTTATTATGTTTGGAACTGTGCTTTACTTGTCGGCGATGTCATTGCTTAGAGGCAAAGCTGCTTCAAAGATCCTCTGTGTTCCTCACGACGCAGCATCACATGGATTTTCCTAAATAACTTGCCAAGATGCATGGTCTGAACTTATATAAAACTTGATATGAGCCTCAGAATATTACTAAAGACATAAACGCAGACAGAATGATTAGTCAAGAGGCAATCTTGTGCATCTGATGATAAAAAGCCATGTTTGTTTGTGCACTTAAGAGCATCTGTCTTATTTTACAAAGGCCTCAGAGACATTCTTTTGTCTTTGATGAAGGGTTTGGCAAAAAAATCTAGAGGGACGGGGACAGATAGATGAAAGCATAGCACGGGAACAGATAAAGAGGAGCCACAGATTAAGTTTATGGTTACTCTGGAAATAAAGCCGAGGCAAGAGGCCAACACCGACCCTGGCCATTAGTGAAAGACATTAAAAAGTTTCTGCAAAATTGTGCTGCAGTCATTTATTGATCTTCACTGATGCATTGCACACTAATTGTCAAATTGAACATTTATTTGACTGATCTTCCATTACATAATGAAACTGTTTAATGCAATGTGACAGACAAATGGTGAGAAAACATAGCGTGGCTCCTTTTCAAAACTCACAGGGTTGAACAGTTCACAATAGTCCCATCAAGATTACTTATATTATCATGGGACCCAATACAATATTTCAACATTTGAGCAGACCTTTAAGTCAAAGGTTTAAGGTTTAATCGGATAAGAGACATTAGACCGTTAAAGAGATAAAGCTAATGGGGTTGTCCTTATTCTTCAACAGCACTTCAAAATGAGCTATATTTTCTTTAGACACAAAAGGCTTGCTAAACGCTTCTGAAAACACTTAGTAATTCAAATACCAAGCAATGCCTCGAATGCTTCCCCAGTATTATTTTTCAAGATGCTAATATTTATGTGCATGTCAACAAATCTGACAGGTACTTTTTAAGATAGACTATCTGTACAGTACAGCGGCCAAGGAAGTAACTGCTTGACATGATGGACTGATCAAAAAATGGTCCTGGTATTTGTATCTATCTTCTTTAAACCCCAAAACCCATCCAAAATGTCAAGAAAACCTTTAGGGAAATTTATATAAAATATGTTGTGTAGCATAGTGTAGGGTCAATCCCATTTATCAATCATTTCAAGAATTAAAAAGATAAAAGGAAGACAGTATTGCAACTAATTGTTTTCTAACATTGCACA
Organism: Neodontobutis hainanensis; assembly: GCA_024349245.1. Lineage (NCBI taxonomy): Eukaryota > Metazoa > Chordata > Actinopteri > Gobiiformes > Odontobutidae > Neodontobutis > Neodontobutis hainanensis. The sequence continues at coordinate 6,647,259 of JALDNG010000017.1, read as the reverse complement.
GAAACACTGACTTGCCTGACAAGAGTATTCATTTTTTTTAAAACCAAGGTCACAGGTTTCTTCTGAATAAGGACTTCTAATTATGGCGTGCGTCCATCCATCATCATATCTCTGTGCTGATAATGTTCTGTGTGTGCTGTGCGTGTGGAGCGGCATGCACGGAAGCCTACAGGGGATTTGCTCATTCAGCTAAATCGTGCCACACTTATCGCTGCCACTTTATCTCCTAGGATGGTAATTGCTGACTTCCAATCACGCTTGTTTTCCTCTGATAGAGAGGCCTTGTGAGCTCACTATGACTTTCCTTTTATTCAGGTCCTCTAGATCTACTACAGGCACACTCACAAAAAAGTAAAAAAGAAAAAAAAACAGTATTTGCAGAGCATATGAAGGGCAAAATATTCCTTAATCTCCACAAGAGCTCATTATTTTTATTGCAAAAATGTTGTACCTTACACATTGGCAGCAGTATTTTCACAAAATACAATCAAAAATGATGCATATTTTTAACAAGTTTAGCTTTGGCACCATTGTCTGCATTTTCTTTGTTTGCTGAGCTCAGCCTTGATCAGCACAATACAAATGCACCTTCTTTAAACTATTAGCCAATCTGTCACTCCATATTCTTTCCATCTCGCAGCCACAGCCTTGTGGTCCAAGCCAGGATCGCACCACATGTTGGGTCGCGGTCTACCAAGAGCCAACCACTTGAAAGGAGCCTAAATCATCTTGAACTAATTGTCTGGTTGAGAAAGTGAGAAGGGGGATAACCTGGTGGCTTTATTAGCTCTCCACAGATATGTTCTGTATAACTGTCTTCAGATCCCACCCTGAAATGTGTTAGTATCTCCAACTACTTTGCAATGTCAGACGAGGCAAGAAACAGGATGATAAAAAACAAATAAATTCACTCAAAAGAATTTGACACTGCCTTCACTCTGCTTTTTAAAGTATTTACAGATTGTCTTGTCCAAATAACAAAATGGGACCACCCAGTATTTTGTAGCTCACACATTTCCCTGCAGTTTCTAAGTATCACCGCCTGTGTGTTTTTCTGTTTGACACAAAAGAGAGTTAAGGTGGTGGCAAGTGTCTGAAGGCTGGCCACACCACTGGAACACTTGAGTTTATTGGAAGCCATGCCTGAGTGTGATCAGAAGAGCTCCAGTGCAGCCCGTTTAATCTGTCACTATGTTTGTATATATGTGGGTAAGAGAGAGTCAAAAATGCAGCAGACAGAGACAGATACAGGCAGGAATAAATCTAACACAAGTGCATGGGATGTCTGTCTGCCATTTGAAACTCAAGTGATGTGTGGCCCAGTACCATGGTTTCAGAGTTACACCCAGAGCAAACAAACAAAAGAGTTTGGGCAGTGCGTGTGTCAGAGGGAGATGTGGTTTAATTTCTGTGTACACACGCGCAAACACTCAACAAGTGTAATAGACACTGACACATTCCTCTCTGGGATGGATTTTCCTCTGTAGGTGAGCTTGATGAAGCAGCTCAGACCATTCAGTGGCATTTCACTTTACTGGGACTCTCCTGGAAAGCTGTTGGTCACATTCACTCACCGCACACATGACACTGAGCTGTATTTCAGACAGAACAGGGTTCAGACCTGGCAGCAGTGATTGGAGCTTATGTGGACAGCCTAAATGTTTGTTTTTTGCCTATTTGTCTTTATTTGATGTTAGACAGTAGATGACATTGGGCAAATGATCTAACCGAGAATCAATCCCAGCTCTCTTTTGGCAAGTGCTCAACCAAGTGAGCTACCGGGAAGCCCCCCGAGGATACGTTTTACTTTAAAGAGAGTCCCTACAGAAAAAAAACATTACAGATTGTAGGTTTTTGATCACGTTAATTTAGAAAACAGGAACACAGGGAAATCAACTGTCTATCTACAGTTCATTTCAATCAAAAGCTAGTTTTTATTATGAAGATGACAACCAATACTAAAACTGACACATATATCCCAGGTGTAAATACATCAAGTTGAGCTGGCTGCATGTGTCCAGAAAGACAAGATGGATTGATGCAGTGTTTGAAGGATGCCTGGTAGAAAGAAATAGAGTTTTTTTTTTATGGCATTGTTCTCTGTTTAGAGATAGGGACCTGTCCCGGCACAGATTTGTGGCTTTACTTAAAGGCACCAACAAAAACAGTGACGATTTCTCTCATTTAGCACTTATGTAAAACTGATTCCAGAGGTTGCTCTCACATGGTTTCAATAAATAAGTTTGTCATAATCATGTTCTTCTGAAAAGTCCGACACATTTTTCCACTTACTTTTTGTGTGACGATACGGCAGCCAATTTCAGCTTCACATCCTCCAGACAGACAGGCCCCTTCAGTAAAATGACAGGCAGCGCTTGTATGTTTTGATTATCTTTTTTAAGTAGCAGGGAAGGAGGAAGTGGGAGGAAGTGGGACGGTGCTGGTGTGAGAGGCCTGAATGGTTCTGAAACATAATTAAACAAAAGGTGCTGTGCTTTTCTGCGTTTGTTGTAACAAGCTGTCGTCCAAAGGATCTCCCTCATCACCTCTGGGGGCGTCAGCAGCAGGTCCATGGAGGCGCTGTGTGTTCACATGGATCCCGTGGAGAGGAGGGAAAGATGGGGTCACCTCAGGTCAGCGGCAGGCCTAGCTGGAGAATGTGTTTAACAAGAGAGTGCTGATACGGGTACACACATCAGGGTGACTATTCTAATGTAATGGCTGCAGCTCACTATACGGAAGAGATATGTCATGGGAGTCGCTGTGGGAAGGAGAAGTTACTGGCTCAGTGGTCGACACGGACCCATGCTGCCGCTCCTCCTGTGAGTTTTGTTTTCATTCTCACTGAGGTCGGAAGTGTTATTTGGGTTAGGCTTCAGAGTGCTGGTTTATAAACATGACTTCTGTATGATGGGAACTGGGAGTCTGCGAGACACATTTTTGCCCTTCCCTCCAGTATTCTGCTTAATTCACTGTGAAGGAGAAGAATAACATGATTATTGAGTTCACACTGGATCTAAGCTTGTAAAGAGTCAAGAAAATGCACTGCCTAATTTGGCATTGGATTAGTCTTTGGCTCCGAGTTGAACCCAAGTGATCTAATCACACTTGGGAAAATGTTAATATGACCATTAAAACTACAGTTATTCTTCCCAGATGTTACAAATTTACTCAAGATAAAGACAAATATTCACTTTATTATTTTTTATTACATGTAGTAGCACGATTACTGGACAGGCCTAGACTGGCCGCTTTACCACATTAACTCATTTACATGCTGGACAAACAAACACATGTTGATTAATGTGCACTGTCCCATATTAAATAAAAAAATAACACAATTAACATTAGGTAATCTTTTCAATAAAGATAAATGTTTTGCTTATGTCTTTACTAAAATGTAATTGTAGCAAAGTAGTAAAGTGTTGAAGAAAATGCTTTTTCCTTTAAAAAACATTCATTCATTGTAATCTTTCAGCCAATCATATTGCTGTTATCTGCAATGTTATTGTTGCGATTATAAAAGAGAAGCAGTGCCCAATAAAAGACCATAAAAAAACAAACAAGCTGCCAGAACTATAAAAAAGGGTTTTAAGAGTACAGGTATTCCAGATGTGACCTATGCAGTACTGTGATTGTGATAATAAAAAAAAACATGTTTAAAAAGGATTTTGAGAAAAGAGCAGAGGTGCTGAAACAATTGCAATGTTTCATTCACTTGCAATAAAATTATATGAGGTCACATATTCTGATGACAGTTGTTAAAAAAACGAACGGATTATTCCTCTTTTCAGGGGTACAGACAGGCAAGGAGAGGCAGTAGTAGATCTCAAACACAAACACTGCACTTTTAAAGTAAAGCTAGATCTCCGCTGTACTGTCTGCATGGGCCAGACAGGTCACTTGGTCAGAGCGATAAGCATCGGCTGTAGAGCTGCATTTTACAACAAACAAGAACCCTGATAAATGGCAGGACGGGGGGAGTTTACCCAGGGCAGCAGACATAAACACAGCAGCCCTCATGGATGGAGGGAGGTAATTTAGATATACCAGCACCATTAGCTGATTCAGGGTTCAGTGCCTATGAATCCACTCGATGCCAAAGAAGGAAAAGGGGAAAAGTGCACTGCAATTACATGTACTCCACAGAAATGGAGGAAATGAGAGAGGAAGCTACGGTAAAGTTTGAGCTGGGGAGCTTCTCCTCAGCTGTCTAGAAGTCGGCCATTGGGTTAAAGTTGCACTGAGAATTGCCAAGGGGTTTTGGTATAGCGTGCTGGCATTTCTGACACTAAATCTCAACAGAGTCGCAAAGATAAGACATCTAGTCGACTCCCTCTCTGGGTCAGACAAGCAAACATTATCCAAGTTCAGGCTGATTAAATATCACTCTGTTTTTGACAGGGGATGACGAGCGGTAAGTTTTCGTAACTCTTGATATACAGGGTCAGTTTGTGTAGACTGACCCTGTATGTAAGCTCTTTTTGATTCTTTTTCTTAGACTTAAATTTAACATCACGTCATTTCTCATATTTCTGATATATTCCTTGCACAAGCCAGCTGATAAACGTTTCTGGGGCTTTAAATCTTAGCTGATGGTCTAAAATTTCACAATAAAAAAATCCACTTCAGGTGTTGTGTATTTAGTCTTAAGGTTTGAATTAACTAAAGGTCTACAGTATTTTCTCTGACTGTTTACAACAACAAGGCTGAGCTAGCCTCTGCAGTTAAAAATACATATGGCTTTGCACCAGTAAGTCCTCAGGCTGCTTTGGCGTCTGACGGAGTTGATCCTTGAAGGAGCCAGCCTCTATTTAAGGACTGCCCTGGCCTCTGTCTGCCATGATTCGTCGCACTTACACAATTGGAGCAATTGCAGAGAGAGAGGAAAGAAAGGGTGGAATTTCAGAGACTGTGCCATGGCGCAGTGGAGAGAATTCCCACAGAGCACACAATCCCTCGGATAGATCGTATCAGAGGGTAATAATAGCCCATATTTGTCAGAGTGGAGTGGGGCTGTGCACAAGAGCAACAATTTGGAAATAATTTTGATAAATAGCATCCTGAGTAAAGGTGACAATTCAGATAATACAGGACAAACATATTGAATCGCTCATTATGAAGCTTATGCTGTGTGTCATGCGCGTAATCACAGCACTGAGGTGTAATAGAAATGTTTAACACTGTAGTGACATCCTATTAATTCCCGGAGTAACACAGAGCTGACACTGTTGAACTTTATTGAGCCTCTCCTCTGTCTCTCATTCCCTCCCGTTCCCTTTTTTTGAAGATGCTTATCTCGTGGCCTCATTATGTGAGTCCAAAAGGCTGTGGCCCTGTTCATTGTATCATATTCTGGTGAGGGGTTTAAGGAGCTGTTATGGTTTGCAGATGTCACCCTGCATAGCATTCGTAGGGAGTCATTCCCTGGTACTGTCAGGCAGGGACCCTCCTCTGCTCTCCTGTCCTCTCTCCGGGGAGCGGTGTGAGGAAGGGGGCCATGTGGTAACAAAGACACACGTATCATACACGGCTTTTATAAGTGCAGAACGCTAAGCTGGATGTCAGTAAATAATAAATATGTCTTTCACATCCTGTAACTTCACACCCAGTTTTCATGTCTTCCACGTCAGTCTCACGTTGTCTGGAATTTAATTTAGGGAAGGATTCTCAGTCACTTTTGCCTCTGCAGTTCACAAGATGAGCATAAAATAACACAAGAGGTTATTGCATCATGTATCAAATCATCATACATACGGTTTTATGCCTCAGAATATAAAATAGAATAAAGTACTGACTGTGTCTGGAGACATTTTCTGTAAACAGCTTGAGAGTGCATTGTGCCCTGTGTCCTTTCTGGACATGCAGAAAACGTCTAATAACACTATGTGGTGTGACAGGATACACATAGGAGATATACATTGTTAAAACTCATAAACACACAAAAAGCTTCAGGGCGGATTAAAAATATGCAAAGTCTTTTTGCATTCTCGCTCAATTTGCTCCGAAACACAGCAGCCTTTATTTGAGTAGAAATAAAGTCCGCCAGGAGAATATTGACACTCACAAATATACATGAGAACATTTTTTACACGTCTTATTAAGTGTATTTACCTTTCACATTTAAATAAATGAATAATAAATACCAATACTTGTGTTCCTGTGATGGACATGTAACTTTTTTTAACGACGCTAGCTCAATTTGCCAATTTCTACTTATTAACAAAAGCTCAAAACCATAACTTTTGAAATAAAATACTACAGCAATTTCTTAAAAAGGGTTAGTTGTGGTGAAACTTACCTCTGCAACTTCCAGCTTCCAATTGGAACAGAAAATCTATATATCTTTTATTTCTCACATGCAAATAGTTTTAAAAAACATAAATGCTTAAAAAATATACTGTGCACAATGACCCATGCTATAACAAGCCGGCAAGGTGATTTTAATGATGCTGTTTCGATTCCAGCATGGCCCTTTAAGGAAAAGCAAATGTTCATGCGTCGGTGCATTATAAATGGATTTGATTTTGAGCAGTACTTAGGCACAGCACCAAACTGGGCTGAAAGGCCCAGGGACTGTAAACTAATATTGGTTTACAACACATGGTCCAGATTTCATAAGAGACATTAAGACTCAATCCTGGAGGATACTGCTGTGGAAAAAGGATGATTGATGAGCAGAAAGTAACGTTTGTGTGCATGAATGTGTGCATGAAGGTAAGTGGGGCATATCAGTCGGAAAGAGCCGTTGGATGGTTCTTTCAAGGAGCAAAGTGGCAACAAATCATCTTCACCAACTGCTCAGTCGCAAAGAGCACAGTCATTTCATTTTTATGTTTGCCAGAATGAGGCTTAACAATATTAGTCCAATTACAGTTCAATTCAGTAGATGTAGAGTTGGAATGACAAATGCTCATGAGGCAAAGCAATCAATCATTTTGCTTTATTGAATTCTTTGTAGTGGACAATTAAATCAATCTGGGACACCTGACTTCCCAAAAGAAAAACTGGCTGCCCCTATCAGCTTTTAAAGGTTTTACTATGCATTTTTAAGAGATTGGCTACAGGACAAGTGCTACTGTCAGTGTGGCAGAGGGATCACGGGTAGTATTTAAGGACTCACAGGGTATTACTACAGGCAAATATAGACCTTTTTCCTTCTTTTCAAAGCCCAGCATCATCTGCAACAGTTTCCACAGAAAGCACTTGCAAAAGGTAGATACTTTAGATAAATACCTGATAGGTGATTGGATGAACCGCCTGCCAGTAAACAACTCATACCAGGTGATTTTATCCAGTCAGAGCAGCACTGTAAGGGTACACCATTTTTTTTTATTTATTTTATTTATATAGCGCTTTTCCACCTAGTAGGCACCTAAAGCGCTCTACCAGTGTTACAGCTGACCACTGGAGGCAAGGTGGGTTAAGTGTCTTGCCCAAGGACACAACGACAGTATGAACTGTGGGGGAGAACCGCCCACCCTCCGGTCTCCCCATTTACTAGTTGTCAAATCTAAAATACATGAGGGCCTCCACACTATTGGTCCAAAAAGGCTAAAATTATCTTCATCTGGCAAATATGGATTTCAGTGAGTTTGTGAATTTACTAATCATGTGACGATCCAGCTACTGGGCAAGATAAAGCAATTTCCACAATTTAGACATTATTATCAATTACTTTGGACACAAATTTTTTTATATTTTATTTAAAGTTACCTTGGCCTCCATGGTGATAACAGCCAGTTCACAGAGTGACAATGTGCTGCATCTCAGCAGTGTCTCAGAAGCAGCTCAGTGTGCTGCTTTTCCTATAAATATAAAAAGATGAAACAACAAGCAACACGGAGCCAATAACAGAAACACAGACAGGGTAGTGCAGTGCAGCGTTTGTCGTCCATCTTTTAAATGAGCAGCATAACCTGAAAGCTCCATTTAGGGAAAAAAGGGAAGGAGATACACGGCTGCATTCAGCAAAGCCAGGGTAATGTTGAAACTACAGATGCTAAAGTCTTACTGGACTGTCCCACTTGACACAGCAGAGTGATTATAGCCTGTAGATAGTGCTCATTATTAGTTGTTTATATGTTGATTGTGCACAATTCTCACTTCAACAAACATTAATTTATGTTAAGGTCTTGTTCAAACTATCTACTGTTGTCAAATATAGACAGATTAACCAGGTTGTTCAGCCACTGTACTATTCATTCTATATCACTGAGTGTCTGTGCTCAGTCAAAGCCTCACACTTGCTCTGAGCCAGCTCTAGTGATGAGTATCAGTGTCCCTGTGTTTGCTTTAAGTCATTACTGTAGTTCTGTAAATAGCAACCCAGCTAAAGGAAATATATCAGATCAAATCAGACTAGGAGTATTTTCCCTAAGTACTTTCCAAGCTGATACAACCACCTACACACATGCATATACACTGTAGATATTAGCTTTTGGATGTATTGTCCTTAGAGGATTAGCTAAGATGATGATGACTCAGCTACCGGGAATCTCACATACCACAAGTTCCTTTTAACGATATTGTTTAAATCGTGCTTTTGTGCTGAATGAAGGAAAAAAATGTTTCCCATTGCATTCCCACTTTTGATTCAGACTCTGTATCAGGTGTCTAGTTCTGTAGCTCTCTTTAGTATCCCCAGAGGTCGGCACATTTTGGCTAGTTTACAGCTTTTCCCAAGTGTCCGACTATAACAATGACAAAGCGATCAGTGGGGTTTCGCTTCTGCCTTTGTGCTCTGCAAAAGCTCCCACAGAAAGAATTGAGAAAATACAATAACTTCAAAACACACTTGTCTTGTCCCAGAGGCTACATACTGACTGTAGTTGTTAATCCTGATGACAGAAGATAATACGGCTCCACTGTGGCTGTAACATTGACTGGTTTGTTTTTTTTTCTCTTCGATTAGGTGACATGTATCTACAATGTTATTTACGGTTTTAACGTCATGTGAGTTGCATACAGTTGCATTCATCTGAGTGAAAGACAGAGAAAATATTTAAACTTTTGATTGTTCAGATATCATTCATTTTAGTTTTTCTTGGATCATCTGGTTTTAAAAATAGAAGGCTGTTTCAAAAAATATATACACATGAAATGTCAGTGCACTAGAAACAGATGTGTTTCAACATAAGTGCCTGAATCCTGTGGGTAACGTGTATGGGTTACGCTCAGTTTGCAAATGTAGCGCGGGACATTTGCCTGCATACTACAGTCCGGTCATATGTCATTTTATATTCTGCAGGTTTTATTCTGCTCCTAGAATGTGTAGGAGGCCCTAGAAAGTGACATCATCAGTACGACTCCCCAGAGCTGTCCTAAACCAAGTGGGTCTGGTCATGACCCATGTCTCTGTCAAAGAATTTCCCAATAAGAGAGAGACTTTATGCACTGGTGTGAGTGGGAATGTTTTGCTGACACATACTATGTTGTAAGGTTTTATGTGTTGCTGCTGCTGAGTCCCAAATACAAAGGATTAGTATGGGATTATTTTCCCGCCAAATGTATTGCAGTCACAGATCGAAAAATAATAAGCATAAATAAAAAAATTAAAAGCACGTGTAAAATAATAACGCACAAAACCGAAAAACTAATGCAATTTTTTTTAAATAACAAACAACGCGGTCATGGATCAAAAAATAATAAGCGTGAATCAAAAATTTAAACACATTTAAAATTATATTGCACAAAACTGAAACATGAGTTAAAAATTTTCCAAATCGCAAACAAAATCAGGTTTCCTGCTCACGTGTTATTTTTTTGTGTGCTTGTGGTCTTTCCTTCTTTGCTCTTGTTTCCACGTTCTGCGCTTGCGTTTCTAAAAGTTGCAGTTAAAGTTTCATGTAAATTAGGGCAGGCTTCAGCGTCACCATTGGCCCACAAGTTCTAGATTGACAGCTTCTCCTCTAGCCAATCAGTCCAAGGGGGAGTTGACGTCACTCCAATGCGACTCATGGCGGCTGTGGGAGGATGGATCATAGACATACGGATAACCAGCGTCAGCAGGCAAATGCCGGACAATCTCAGGTAATTAGCCATAAATATTTTGTTAGTGGGTGACAGAAACATTCCCGTTGTGTGTTATGATATTTTCTACAAGTTCTATGTAGTCCGAGTAGGTCGATATCTTGCCTGTTAACACGTGTCTTGTTAGTTTGGCTTAGTACGCAATACTTTATATTTTAGGCAGTAGGCCTATTATTTAATGCGCATCTGATCAGTAAAGCCGGTTCTGTAATCAGCGGTAGATCTCCATCACCAGAACGCTTTCACATGGAGCAGTATTTACTACACAGAGCCGTTATGCTGCTCCATGTGAAAGTGTGCAGGTGATGGAGATCTACCGCTGATTACAGAACCGGAGTTAGATATCACGTGCTTTTTTATCATGTAGGCAGTATTTAAGTCTATGACTGTATAGCTTAAAATGCACGATTTTTCTATCTGTTACGGTGTAGCCTCGAGATCCTACACTGTTAAAAAAAAACTGTCAAATTTACGGTAAAATCCTGGCAGCTGTGGTTGCCAGGAATATACCGTGAGAAAAATGTGGAATCTGTAAAAGACAATACGGTATACTGGTTTTGTAACCCTAAATTTTACAGTAGACAATGTATTTTTTTACCAAAATCATTGTAGAAAAAAACAAATATGTTTGTCAATTATATAGTAATTGTATGTAAAAAATGCAACTTTCCATAGCTTTTTACGGATATTTGCAGTAAAAGAAAAGGTATAATATAATAATATATACAGTAATTTGTTGTTAATTTAACAGTAATAGGATAGACCCTATTATGGTAAATAACTGTAAAAATAACAGAAATATGTTAAACCTTATTAAAACCTTTGACAGTAAAAAACACAGTGAAATTGTATAACAAATTACAGCATTTTATTTTGACCAGATACATTTTACGGTACATTCCTGGCAACCACAGCTGCCAGGATTTTACCGCTAAAAATACGGTACAATATGAGAAACATAAATAGTTTACCGTGCATTTTAAATTTGCAACCGCTAAATATAGAAAAATATAAAGATGCTCATATATAACCTAGGTAGTGAATTTTACTGTTAAAAATTAGCAAATTTGACATACCATTTAAAAACAGACTAAACATATCATTTTCTCTATTCCTACCAAACAGCATAGATCTTGAGAATACAGCATGTGTCCATATATATGGCTGGTAATCCATGGAGAAATGAATAAACATGAAACAAAATATGACCTGCCCCTGACTGATCAACAGTAATGAGTCACTGGGTCCTGCCTTGGTGAAGGAAAGCACTCAGTGGAGTTTCTAATGCGCATGGTGTCGAAGATACAAGCTCTGCAGGAGTACTTCAAAGTCCATAAGGAGTTCACTTTGGACTGGCAGGATCCCCTCTGCAGCAAGAAAATGGACAAAGTTTCAAAAGTTTGATCAGTGCTTGAGCAAAATGCACAGAAATTAACAAAACGTGCTGTCAAAAACAGATCTAATGATAAATGATTTTTTAGGTGTAAAGTATGCAGTTCTTAAAAAGGATTACTTCACTTTAAAAAAAAAAAATAAAAAAAAAAATAAAACTTTTGCTGATAATTTACTCACCCCCATGTCATCCAAGATGTCCATGTCTTTCCTTCTTCAGTCGAAAATAAGTTAAGGTTTTTGATGAAAACATTCAAAGATTTTTCCCTATATTATGGTCTCCAATGGGACCCAAATAGTTCAAGGTCCAAATGACAGTTTCTGTTGAAGCACTGTTGAAGCTAGCAAGAGTTCAAACTGACTTTCTTTTTGCACATCTCGAGGGGGCCTAAAAAGTCAAGCCTCACTTTCAATTTTAACAATGTATATAGAAACTTTTTGTCACTATGCAGCTCTGTAAACATGGATTCAGAACCATTATAACACTGTCTATAAAGCTATTTGAGACATAACGCCACGCCATGTTCAACCAGTGGCAGGAGAGCTTCTGTGACAAGTTGGAGCGCTGTGGACAAATATAAGAATAATAGGACAGGATAACAATTTGGATAAGTCTTTTATCATAAAAGTAACTTGGTGGTGGTCCAAGTCCGAGGCCATGGTTCTCAGTCGGAAAAGGTTGGCTTATCCTGCCTCGAGTGGAGGAGCTCAAGAATCCTAAGGTCTAGTTCACAAGTAAGGGAAGGAGGGAATGGGAGGTTCACAGGTGGATCTTCTGCAGTGATGCAGTCGATGTAACGGTCTGTCGTGGTAAATAAGGAGCTGAGCTACAACGTAAAGTGCTTGATTTACCGGTCAATCTACGTTCCGACTCTCATCTATGGTCATGAGCTGTCATGGCTATTTACAAAAAAAATATCCTAAAGGATATTTACTCTTTAAGTTTCAAGCAATAAAGCTGAATAAACATAAACTTAAATAGCTCAATAAACTCAATGACAGATTAAGATATACACTGGCAGGAATCATTTTTCTTCTTGTCAACATGGCAGATAAAATGCCCTAAATCACATGAGCTCTAGTCTAGCAAACTAAATTTTTCTACAAGAAGATGCGTTACTTTTGTTACAAAAAACCTCCAACAAAAATGTTAAAAGATGCACTACACTTGCAATGTCATTATGTCTATAATTGCAACCCTCCCAAACACATTGATCATAAAGTGAACTGTAATCTGAACTGTAGTCATTATGTTTCTGGCCAATGTTAGGAGATACTAATTGGTGTTAACAACTTTTGAGCATATGTTTCATGATTCTTCTGCTATTACATATGGTCTGATCAGTTACAGCCCGTTTGAGCAACAATTTGAAAGCTACAATACATTTGGTCTTGTTACAGGTATCACATAATGATATGTGCACTTTGCACCAACATTTCCAGAATGAACTCTAGCGTAAAGCTGTCTGTGCAGTGGTGGTCTCAGTGTCAAAACTGTGGTGGTCTGAACTGTGAGCTGGCTTCCTCCCAGCAGCTCCCAGGCGGAGGCCGGCCTCGCTGCCAGGCCAGGCCCCATTGTGGGAAACAGCCTCAGTGTTATTGTATGCGCAATGAATTGCTTATGACGCATTTGTTTATACACTTTCTCAAATAATGGGAACATTAAATATTTGGCTCAAAAAATAATAAATCCATTTCCTTGCCACCGCAAAAAATATGACTAATCACAAGAAAATCAAAAATAAGCAAGCAAGTCGTCAAAAGATTGCATTTTGTGATTATGATGAATATTTGTGTGCACACACCCTTTGTGGTCAACATTACATCACATTTGTGCACAGCGTTATAGGGCCCCGCCCTTGGTCATAGGGCCACTGTGCATTCCTATAAGTCATTACATTAGGAGAATGAATGGGAATCTGCAGTGCTGTTCCTCTATAATGCCTGGAACTAAAGATGAGGGTTTTGTTGTGCCTTTAGTGGAAACTGAATGGAAACAGTGATCAAATTATATTTGTTTGGCAGTGAAGATAATGCCAAGAATTAAAAGATGTGCCCAGAGAGTCAGCATCTTCAGTGGAAACTCAAGACTCCCATGCAAATCCTTCCATCTTCAGCAGAAAACTTTCCTCTCTCTGTGAATGTGACCACAGGCCTTTTATTCCCTTGTGACTGATATTCCTCTGTCAAGAATGATTACAGTCTCCTGCACTCATTCTCACACGCTCCTCGTCCCACAGTCAAAACTGCTTGGAGGAGAAACACTAAAAGTCAGGACATGTGAAGATCAAACAGCAGGCTCGACAACACTAAACTTTACCAGCAGCTCTTGACTGATGGACAGCAGAGTGTTGGCGTGTAAAACTAACTGAGACCAGGTCATAGAATTCCCAAATTACAAAAATATCATAATTTCAATTTAGCAGCAGGTGAGCAAGCTGTCAATGTCAATAACATTATTTCTGGTCCTCATGGACTACAGTATGTGGCAGTTGATTTGCCTATTAAAGTTCAAGCAGTACAATTTATAAAGCTCACTGTTTATTCAAATGATGATAATAATGAGTAATAAAAAACTTGTAAATGGGCGTTACTTGTTCTCTGCTGATTGTGAATACTTCACTGTCTGTTTTCTCAAGAAAAGAGAAGATCCTACAGTGTATTTCTAAACAGATGTAGCACATTTGCTTTTTTACAGATGTTATTTATCACTAGAAGAGAGTAAAAAAACTCATCCTGCCTGTGTATCATTGTCATACATCACAACTGATCAGTCCTGATTATTATGCGCTGCAGACTGTGATGAAATACGTCTCCGAGAACATCTGCTGGGACAAGATCATTTCATAGTCGGATGCACCATCAATCAAAACGGCATTACGTTTTAAACATGGCTTTTTTAAGTAACTTTTTTCTACTGTTGGTTGATAAGAACCTTAATATTTACCCCAGACTCAAATAAATAAGTTGAAGGGGATTTGGGTTAGGATGTATCTCAGCAGACAGGGCTAATGAACACACGCAATATCTTTCTACCTTTCGGCGTTTACTATCATCTCTTACACTAAACATTCCAACCAATCAAAATGAATCCTGGAAAGGAAGTTAAACATGTCAAAAACTATTAATTCTTAACAGCCGTCTTTGTGTTCCTCACAGAACACTAATCGAGCGGCGGTAGAGGGCCAACCCTGTTTTTATTAGACAGTTTTTGTTAGGTTTTCTGTGAGGAAGCATGTGAATGAGGGCGTTGATTATGCAGAAGGTGGATGTGTAAAAGACAAATGAGCCTACGAGCCACTGCCTGAGGGTCGAGTCGTGTAAAACCTGTTATTTTAAGAATCAGCCCTCAGACCACCAACACAATATGGTATTCATATTTTTAATAGCAGGTTGTTGGCCCGGGTTAAGCCTTGTTTCCTCTTTAATAGTAATGATATCCTGTCCTGCACACTCTCTTTCAGTGGAACTCAAGTAAAGGATGGGTGGGGCCTTCCGTTTCATGGCATATTTTGTCAGAATGTGAGCTTTTCTTTCAGTCTGTGAACATAAAAGACCTAAAGTATACTCTTTCATGCACTTCCTTCAGACACAGCACCTCTTAAGAAATTCTATATATGTTTCATTTACAACAATCACACTGTGGCTAAACAGTTATCCTGGCTTGAAGCTACAGAATTTAGATTGCACATGGGTCCTGTCACTATCAAGTTACAATAGCTTGTCCTTTTTGCTATAGAAAACGTTACACTGTACACAAGGAGGTTACAATTAAAGTTATGTAGGTGATTTTTCATGTTAGACCCCCACCGTCTTTGCATGATTGAAAGAATGCTGTTTTTCAAAAATGAGTTTTTCTCATGCTACTCGCTCACAGACATTTGTTAGATAGACCATGTTTTGAACCCCTTTTGAAGTCAATCAAGGACTCTGCAAAACATATGTGAAGCACAGTATGCATCATTAGCTATTTAGGACAGCTTTTTGCTTTTATTAAGACAGGGAACAGAGGTAGAGAGAAGGGAATGATGTGGAACAAATACTTTTGAGAGAAATTTAAAAGATGTGAAACACGCCTTAATATAAAAGCAAAGATTTCTAATTGATATCCTTCCAAAGGCAACAAAAAATGTGCCTAAAACAACCATATTTTAGGTTTTGTCCTGGTTTGTTCAGGAGAATGTATTGCTGCTTAGAACTTGCTGAGTAACAATAAAAATCTGGGATCAAATCTCATCTGGAGCACAAGTTTTTCCCAAATGTTGACAGACCCAAGCAAATAGTTACCGGAACACACTATGTCAAAATAAAAGAGTTCCCGGACCCTGTTTCGGCAGGATCCAGCTCAAATGATCTCTGCTTTAACTGTCCTTAAACATCCACTGAGCACAAGCTTACACACAAATGGGCCTGCGCCAATTTAAATAAAGGACCCGCTAAAAACATGGCTGGGACCCACAGGTTGAGAATGTCTCTTCTATAATAATGAAGTAACTACAGAGACCTAACAAGATCAACTGTGTAAAAGAAGGGGACATGTTTCTTTTACTGAGACAATACAACCCTTCAGCTTTCATTGTCATCTTCAGTTGCAACTACCAAATGTTTGTATTGTCATTGTATTTCATAACATAACGTACACATAATCCAAATTGAAAAATTGGCAAGTGCATCAAAGCCTGATGATGGAGAAGTAATACTGTTGATGTTGACTTGGAAAACAAACACAATTTAAAAGTTGGAACAGGAAATCCTTATGTGTGTGTTCTTTCATCAGTCCAAATCAGCTAAAATCTCAAAACCTCTTCTTTTTTTTTTTCTTTTTTTTTGCCTCCTGCGGTTGCATTGAAAACAAAATAATCTTTGTAAAGTGGCTGTTCTGCTCTGGGCTGTGTGGACAAATGGAGCTGACGTTGAAGGCTCAAGGGTTGGTGACTAAGTCAAGATGTAATGCTTGGCACTGGCGCTCATTTCTTCTACCCTCTGTCCAAATTCTTTCTCTTTGAAAAGGTGCAAAAGTGCAAACTGTTTTTCTCTTGTGTTTGGGAACTCTCATGGCTCATGACCTTTCCTTTTTATTTGCTTTTCTTTTATACCCCATCCTTTCCTACCCCCTTTGTAATAAAAAATTGTACATAAAACCTCTGCACTCTGCTCCATCCGGAACTGGATGATGTACAAATTGAAGGTGATGGGAGTGCGCTCACCAGCCCTCAGAGTATCTTAAAAGGGACATATGTGTAGAAGCTTTGTCTGAGGCTGGGACGTTTGGCAGGGTGCACCGGTGGTGGCGTAGGCGTTCAAAGACAACAACGATGTATCTATGAAGTCATCTCTGACAACTAAAGGGAATAACAGGTCAAACGCTGAGGCGAAACAGTTGGATCTGTATGCTTTACTTCATCTACCACAATGACCTCACCTCCTCCTGGGGCATCCCGTTGGACGTACCCACTTGGATGTTGATGAAATACACGGGTTTGAATGATAGAGTGGGATTTGAATGGGCAGGTCCATGAATGTTTTGCACATCATTGTCTTTAAAACAGAGCCATTGTCGAAACTGCATCTTCTTTAGTCCAGTCCACTTTGAGCCAGAGCTGACCCCGCCAAGTGAGACCGAGCTGGAGGAGAAATCTGTTGATGAATAGTCACTGGAGGTTAGGGTTAGCTCTGCAAAGGCAATTTATGTTTTATAGTAAATTATGCCTTAATTTACCTTTTTATGTAATCTGTGGGGAGTGACCTCTACTGCTGTTGGACATTTGGAGTAAATTATGCAAAATAGCTGTGTTACTATTGAGGCTGGGGTTTTCCACATTGTAAATTACATTTTGAAGATTTATTTGTAACTCCAGATTTATGACAAACATGTTAATTGGGATGCGCCGATACGTTTTAGAGATGTCGTGTCAAGCAGCAAATTAGATAAACAGGAAGCAGCTAAAAAAGAAAAAGAAAAAAAGTGGATGAATTTTCCAAACAACCAGCATTAAGATTAGAAACACCATATAAAGAAGATGGGAGAATAAAGCTGTAACCAGTTAAACTGAACACTTCTTCAGTCAGTTTTGTGTGGGCAATTTTTGTGTGCTCATCAAATTTACAAAGTTTCTAAAAATTATGCCTCGTACTTAGAAAGAAAATATATTATTCTTAATAATATATACTGAATGAATTGTTTAGGGCTAAGCCATTTATTGTGGGACAATTTCCAGAGCTCTTGAATGCTCCATTGCGACCCCCTGTCTGGACGTTTCATACCACTGTGACAAGCCTTTGTGAACCAGTGGAACAGATTACACCCTGCTCCACCCAAGTTGAACTGCAATCAAAATAAATAATAAAAAACAAAACAAAAGAAAGGAAGAAGGGAGGGAGAAACAGCTCTTAGTCACTCCGGCTCTATCTGAGAATCTGTGTGGATTTTTAGCACCTGTTACCTGACACACATTGGCCCATAGCCACAAAGCACTAGTTTTGGGAGCAGGACAATAGCTTGCCACATGAAGAGCTACGAAATCCATTGGGTGGTGTGGCTGTGAGTTTACAGCCGGCTATTGTTGGCCTGCACAAAGCAGAAGCACATCCCCTCCTTTACAGTATTATCGCAATTGTGCTCCTAACAGCTATTCTGGGGTTGTTCCATGCGCCGAGGTGGTTTCCGCTCGTGATGTATCAGTTTTCAGCTCATTGATGTCTCGTTTTGTCATTAGGGACTTTGACGCTATAGGTCAGTGATTCTTTGGCGCAGGCAGTCCCTTGTGTGTCGTGTGTGAGAAAGTATCTGGGGAGGAAGAACTCGAGAGACACCTTTATCCTTTCACTCATGTCTCCTCCAGTGCCTTTGTTTTTCCTGTCTGCCTGTGGAAAGATCGTGTGACCCCTTGTAACTAACAACACATTATACAAAACAACAGGAAGACAACAATTGAAAGGATGATATGTAGGTGAATAAAAGCACTTTTGACTCAACCAGAAGTGGTGAGTGGCAAGTGCTGGGAATATTTCTTGAGATAGAAATATTTCCCAATGGTCTTGATAGTTAATTCTGGTCTACCTGTTATATCACAGAGTGCCACTAGATGGACTCATGAGCTACAGCAGTCTGTCATAAAACTACATTCAAGATTGAAAAAAAAGCTTAAATTTCAGACATTTTGGATGGACCCTTTTTCTGGTTCTGTAAACTCCACTCTCTGAATGTCAAAAGTCAGATTGGGCAATTGATTGACAAATCAATTTTTTTTTAGGTTTAGGTCATCCCAACTACATACAGCTTCATAGGTTATAAATACAATTAAAACATTTGAGTGGCCACTATTGTAGGTCAACCCATTGTGTGCAAACTTCATTAAAACGCCATTCACCCGTGCTTTTCATTTTCCAGTGACAAGATGATGATAAATGGTTGGATTGGCAGGTCAAATATCTGCTTTATCAATATGTTTGAATGCCACAACCTTCTGACCTGTGATCATATGTTCCCACCGACCCACTGCTTTGTGTGTCACTCAGACTAAAAACACTAAAATCTGCTCAAAATCAGAGGTTAGTTCCTTATTTCATAGCATTACTGCAAAACAAACAAATAAAGGAAAACTGTCCATTTGTTAATGTCCATGTGAGTGCCATTACTTCATATTGACTGACACATTAATGAAGTAATCTTCTGATCTCTACACTACAAATACCGCAACATATAAATCATATTATGTTTGTCTCTTCAATATCAGATGTTTGTTGAGATCATACTCGCCGGAGTCAGGAGAATTGACTCATGTTGCTTTTATGTCAGTCATATTATGTCCTAAACTTTAATTGTTTAGACAGTTGGTAAGCCAATCTCCATTTTAATAACTCTTTTGGTAGCTTTTGGTCACTCAGAGGACTGTAAAAGCATACAGTTCAATGACAGTGTTTCAAAATGTGCTGTGAACTTTTAACCTAATGTTTTTTAATGGTCTGTTTTATTTCATTTTTCCTTTACCACTTCAGTATCATTAAATCATGGGTCATGGAGAACTTTTCACTGGTAGCTCAAGACTTTGATACAATATACTGTAAATGACATGGTTGTTTCAAGCACGACAAGGCTCGATCACAATGGCCAGATTTCTACAATTTGAGTTTGTGGTTTCAAAAAAATTCTTGTAAAATATGCCATTCATGTGTCTTTAGCTCTCGGATTAAAGACCAGCCTAAACCAAAGCATTTCTCCACTGTTTGATCAAAGCTGTTTCTGAATCTGTGGAATGACTTCTAATCTATCATATAGCCAAATAGTCTCTGTTGTTTATTGGGCAGTGGCGTAAATATACAAGAGATGAAAAATATTGGGGGAAAAAAAAAAAGGAAAAATAATAAAGTTTCCACGTCACTCGTCTTAGCCTTTCAGCTCCTCCATTTGGTAGTCAAGCTTTCATGTCTAACTCAAATATCTGAGACCACTTACGTTTACAAATATTTTGAGAGTGCGTTTTCAGCAGTCCGTTTAGCATGACTCCCGACACGGTGACGAGGATATTGGTCTTGGCATATGCGCACACACGAACGCATAAACATGTCTGAGAACCAGCTGGCCTTGCTAACCTCTGGCAGCATGGCACTACAGCACTGGGTCCCACGGCACTGACCTCCTCGAACAGCTACAGACAGCCCACAGAGCCACGAGGAACAGCAATTAAAAAACGGGCGCCTTCCCCTTGAGCCCACTTGTGGACCCTAATTAAACACAACCACATTCCTTCGGGTTGAAGCTGAGCTGGAAGAGGTAAAGAGAAACAACGGCATCGTTTTGAGGAAAAGTGCTCTTATTGAGCCTCAACGCAAATATATTTTCAGCAGTATTTTTCTCAAAGGTTCTGACCAATTTTTTCACTTTGAATGCCATTATTGTTCTGAATGTTACTGTAAAACATGTAATTGTTTAGTAAAGCTGTAGTCAAGACCACATTGACTGAGACCAAGACAAGACCAACACTTTTAACTACAGAAACCAAGTCATGTCAAGGCAGCTAGACCAGGTCAAAACCAAATCAACACCAAAACCAATGTTGTTTTTCGAACCCTAAGAATATACATTGAATACAAATGTTGTCTTGGTTGGCCTTGACGTCCAACACCTAGACAAGTCAAAGCGAACACTATTGTTAAGTTAACCAAAAAAGTACCAGCATCTTTTTTATATATATATTTCCAGCCTCTTAGACTTTATTCATAGCAACAGTGGAGACAGACAATAAAGATGGATACGGTGCAAACAGACCAAGACTCGTTTATGTAGTGGGCACTGCACCAGGTGAGCCACTGAGCCGCTATAGCATCAGCATTTTGGCATCTCTAAGAAATGCAGCAATCATACAAGATTAATGTAACTGAATGAACTTGTTAAAATAAAACAACAGTATGGTATAAGTTATGTCTCCTATGTGGTGTCATTTGAACATGTTTTCACCCTTTTCTCGGACATGGTTATTTAATCATTTCACATTATTTGGTCCCTCAACACATTTTAACTTTGTGTGAGTGACAGAAAAAAATCAGAGTCATGACACAATCATTAATTAGGTTTATTGCCAAAGCTACTCAAGAGTTCAAATCATTTGCATAGAAATTAAAAATCTTTTTCTTGGCATGTGGCATAGATTTCTTGGGAAATCATGCTGCAGGTGTGGGGTATTTTGTTTAAAAGTTTGGTAACGCTCACAGCCAGCGTTTTAAATGAGCCAGAGCGACACCAGAGATTTACTGAGAGACTTATCGGAAAATGACCATTTTTGAATCAACTAAAGGCTGGAGTTGCACCAGTGTAAACAGTGGCTTGTTGAAATAGTGATCACAGGCCGTGAGAAATATATGGCTTAAATATGGGGAGATTGTTGTTATTATTATCCCATTTATATCCCTGTAGGTAAGTCTTTGGTAGGTGTTTTTGGATGTTGATGCTGTCTTTTGCCAAAAAGGGATCCATGATCCTAGAAACAACCCACAAAATAGGTTCAAATATCTGTCCACTTGAAAAGATGGAAACAGGTGTACATTGTGAGAAAATACATTTATATACACATACAGTATGTAGTATATATATTTATATTTACTGTATATCCCATAGGGTCAGTTCCAGGACAAGTTGGTGGCAGTTCCAGAAAATGTTCTTTGGTGCAGCATGTGTGAGGATGTCATACAATCTGCCGGAGCCTAAACCAATATGAATGTTTTTTATAGCCAAAGAGCAGAGACACAGGATCCAGATCAAAAGTCACTCAAAACACTTTCCTCATTTCTTCTAGAATGTCTTTACAATATGACTAAATTTTAAGACAAGACCTAACACAGTGAGTAAAAATCCCTTCCACTCATCAGTGGGATATGATTGGGAAGGTGGGTTTTTTATATCAACATTCTTGTGCAAGCCATCATAGAGCTGCTCACTGTGAATAAAGAAAGTATATTGAGTTTTCTGAAAAAACAAAACTGTTAGATAAGGTAGGTGCACATAATTTATGTATACACTGGGACAAAGAAACAGGCCCTCATCAAGGCAAGGCCGTGTTTCCAAGGGCAGAGTGGACGGTTTATCCCTCCCTGGGGTGGGTCAACAATAACAGTCACGACCTTGACACAGTAAAATGAGGTACAGGTGTGGGTTCAGGTTCAGGTGTGTGGGAAACATCTATCCCATGTTTACACGTTCAGGTGTGTGGAAACATCTATCACATTTTTACACGATTTTAATAATTGATCAATTCACTCATTAAGAATTAAGTCCCTCCTTTTGTTTGTAAGGTATCTTAAAAGGTCAACAGATATAAATGCTGCTGTTGTCTGCTCTAATGAAAACAAATCTATCAAAGAGTTTTTCCTCCACAGCAGAGGCGTTTTTCTGTATTTATTTGAGATCAGTGGGTGTGAAGTGACATTGTTTATGCGCAGCGTTGTGTGGCATGACATCAGCCGTATGCCTGCGAAAGGCTTTCTGCAGCCCTGATTACAAAATTAATGTGAAGCATGAACAGCTGACAAGCCAGACATAGCCATGTGGTGTTTTCTCGGGAGGCCTTGTGCACCCCCCTGTTTCTCTTTTAAATCTTAAAAGGCCTCCTTGTAATCATTTTAAGATGTCAAAAAAGCACAGTCTTTCAAAGTGGACTATCTATCACTATTGATGTCAGCAGCATCTAATGGATGTTAAGCTAAAATGATAAACCGCCTAGTTCAAAGAAAATCAACCCCATGTATCTTGGACTCTTTAAAAGCCTCCACAAGCTTCTTAATCGGGGCACCACCCTTAAATAAATGTGGCTCCAGTGATGGAGACAGCCAAGAATGTAATTGATGGGGGCTGACCAGCAATACTTTGAATGCAAACACTTTGGGAGGATTGTGATGGTTCAGCAGCATTTCTAGGAAGGCATCTTAGTTTCTGGGCAGTTTACTTGCTTCCTACGACCAATGGGAGTAATGAAGCTTTCAGCTAGCACTTAATGCACACTGACAATGGCCCCTGTTTTTCATTTGGACACGCATTTACAACATTTTCTGCCATTAAATCTCAAAACAACAGCAAATCCACCTTAAGTCCCTACTCTCTCCACTAATACCATCAAACAAACGTGAACAAAATACACTGGCTTTTAGCTGAAGTGTACATAAGGGCGATGTGTGCACTGGCAATGAAGGAATGAACAGCAACTTTTGTCTTAATTACCCCAAAGAACAAAGCTGCATCTGTCAAGAAGAAATAAGTCTGAGCTCAAATGAAGCCTGCAGGTACAAAGGTAATGGTGAGTTGCTACTCCAAATGTGGCTGCTAAATCTCCATCAACGCCATTTAAAAAGCACTTCCATTTGAAAGATTATGCTGTTCATGTAACTGTTCATTTTAAGGTGTGCTTCTTCTGAAAGTCTTTTTGTAATGGACTCAAGCCACTTTTTTAAAGACCCAGTTAATGCAATCGTTCTGCTTTATTCACTATGAATAATGTGCAATATTATCAAGGTCAAATTTGTGTATGAATCATGTTTTATTTTGTGTCAATAAACTAAAGAGACCACTGTGAAGTTTCTGGTAAAAAAAAAGCCCCTGATTGGCAGAAGGACTAAACTTTTGATTTGTTTTTGTGCAGTGACTGGGTCTATACACAGTGGTCTATGTGCCTATAATACTATAGTTGTGAAGAAGACCTAACTCCCTTGTGGTCTGAAAGTGAAACTCCTCTCGTTGAGCTGACAGATCCAACTTGCCCTTGTTTAGTGACTTAGAGAGATGAGTTTGCGGTGACGAGGTGATGGACAGATGAATTGCGGGCATGAGGGAGGCGCTGATAGTGAAGGTTTATTGGTTTGGCTTTGACCCTAGGGCTTTTTCAGGATTTAGTTTTTCTCCTGTGTGATAATACTTTTTTTTCTTTGTTATGGATAGTGGGGGTTGTATGAACCGCATACCCCCCTCCTCTTGCCTTCTTTATTCACCAGCTGCATTCCCCCAATGCCCACGGGACGGTTTGTTCCCGATTTCTCACATAGTCTCGTATGTTGCGCACATGTTCACTCGAAGCCACCTTGACACAGGCGCAAACACCAACTCACAGACACAATCGCACTCTGATCTCAGATTTGATCGATGCACAGGGCCCTGTAACATGTGTGCCATATGAAGCTGCGGCCCCAAGGAGAGATGACTAAATCACTTCTTGAGTACGTACTGACAGTGCTGTAGTGGCTGTCCATGTAAAATGCCGACGTGACATCAGCTTTTTACGGCAGAGACGAGGATAGGGGCTCTATGTGTCTCAACATCTGACTTGCATTTGTTTACATTCATTTATCAAAGCGCTTGTTGCAGGCTGATTTATTTGCATGAGCATTTTTGTTTGTCCCAAAGGACTATTTGAACCAAAAAATTGGAGTTCATCAACAAATAGTTAAGCCAAGCTCCATTTGAGAAGTCCACAGAGGCTGGTAGAAAACAGTGTGGCTTTTGGGTAACACTAATCTGAAACCGTTATAAAAGTATATTTCTGTAGGCCACTGTTAAATATGTCTTGACAGTTTTAGTATCTATAGGATCGAAACATAAACATTCCTATGCCTTGATAAATATCAGATTAAACTTCAATATTCAGTTTATGATATTCAAGCATAATATTTTGTTCCTATTTTATTGCCATGACAACTCAAAAAACAAACTTCTCTTCTCTTTCATGCTGTTTTAGACAAGTTATAGGATCGTGTTCAATATCAAAAAGAACAAAAACAAAAAACTATTACTTACTACCACGATAAAATGTTAATGATTAATGTCTCAGATGGCTTTTAAGTGAACTGCAGCTGTTATTTTCTAATGAGTTGAACTGCAGTCTACGGAAGGTTTATGGTGGGTGTCCCAAAATCAAGCCAATCTTAACAAAGCCTCACGCTCTTACACAATGAATGCTTGCATATACACAGCAACAAGCCTGATACACTATGGAAATCTCACAAATAGAAAATGAAAACAAGCATGCACGCATCATATCGTACACAATTAAAGCCATTGACACAATAAAAGTCTGTGCGCACACATTGACAATGCATATTTACACCCTCATACCCGTTCAGTTACACACACAAAAAATGAATATTTACATTGTTTTAGTGATGCAGAGCACTGTGCGAGTGTTTTCTCAAAGTGAGTGTGTAAGGACTTTTTCATTGTGTCCTGAAGTTGAAGCCATTGCAACAGAACGGCGTGTTAATTTAGTAAAGTTAGAAGCACGTTGGCACATTTAAAACGTTTGCGATTAAAAGCCATCAGTATGTGCTGTAGAAAGGAAGACGACGTCTCTAAAGTGCAAAACTGAAGAGATGTGCTGAAGGAATAATTAATGTCAACAGTTTTCTGCTGTTACTCTTTTATGCTGAGCAGGTGCTTGTTGCAGGTACAGTACAGAGCAGTGGATTTGCTGAGAGCGATGTTCATGAAGAATATGATAACTCAGATGTTCCGTGGAAAAGCCTGACTCAGAGGGCGATCATCCTCAGTTACATGTGTCTTTTGGAGTGCGCTACACGTTCACAGTAATTAGATTATGGCTGTACCTGCTCGCCTTGCATCCCGCACATGAAAGTGGTTAGGACAGGCCAATTAGGAAATTATGCTTGATGTTTCTAATCAAGTGCTCGGCTAGAACAAAGAGGAACAACTCAGCTTGGCCCTCGCAGCTAAAGGGCGCGGATGTGGCCTAACTACGTATGTGTATGTCTCTTGTTGAAATAGAGAGCATTAGTTCAGTCAATCCACTTGAGCAGATACTTTCAAATGTCTGCCTGTTTTCCAACAATAATTACAATTGCAATGATAAATATGGGGCTTATTAACAAAGTGCAGACTTCACTTTGAGTATGACTAAAGAGCCTTGTCACGGTTGTTTGGTCTTCCATAAAGACCTCTCCACAGGTCGGCATTACTTAACTCAGCTAATAAAATACAAAGTATCATGTTCAGCCACTTCCTTTTTTGCATATTACATTGCTCTGAGCTATACTGCTTTTAAAGACAGCGCCATAATCATTGTATGCCATGGTTTTCCTTTGACCCGGGCTCAGGCGAGTGAAAGGGGTGATTTAAAAAAACCACAGAACCCAACTGTTGTTTTAACCATTTAGAAGATTTGACCACAATCCAGTGTACTGTAACAAGACCTAGTTTTATGTGCTCGTAAAGTCACTATTTCACACCACAATGCTGCCTGTTTGAAAAACACTGGCAACAGCTAAACTTTTAATAATAATAATAATAATGGGTTGGATTTATATAGCGCCTTTCTCAGGGACTCAAAGCGCTTTACAGGTCGTCCATTATTCATTCATACACAGTCACACCGGTGATGATAAGCTACAACTGTAGCCACAGCTGCCCTGGGGCAGACTGACAGAGACGTGGCAGCCATTCTGCGCCTACGGCCTCTCCGACCAACACCACATACATTCACTGCACATTCTTACACATTCATACGAGGCAAGGTGGGTTAAGTGTCTTGCCCAAGGACACAACGACAGTATTTTTTGTGGGGAGAGCGGGAATCGAACCCACCACCTTCCGGTTGAAGGACGACCGCTCTACCACTGAGCCACTGCCGCCCCACTTTTGAAGTATTTTTATTAAAAGAAAAAGTGTTCCTCATACAAAATCTAATTTACAGATTTAGGTATTTAGTAATACTCTTAAAAGACAACAATATGATTTAATTAAAACCAGAAATGCAACAAAAGGAGGAGCTGGGGTGGAGGCAGGTTGTGAGTTCTTGGAATAGACCTAGACCTAGAATAGAACCTTTTTTGTTTGATTTTGCGCTGCATTGAAGAAATATATGAGCTGAACTTTACTCTAAACAATCATAGTACTGCTACACTTACAGGGATGCTACCTTGTTTATTGCCCATATATAACACAACACATTGTTTATATTGGTTAAATCCTTGACGCAATGCCCAAAGTAAATTGCGACCAGAGTAACACCATAATATTTACAGTTCAGGTTGTTAAAATGTTGATGATATGTTTATTTATCTTTTGGACATGTCCATGTTGCATGTATTCATAATCTGGCAGAAACATAGAATGGCCACGTGTCTTCTTCCAGTGGGTTGATGTAATTGGTTCAGATTGTACATTGTGCCGTAGTTACACCAATATTTCCACGGCTCATAGACTCAATAATAAACAGTATTAAACAGTGATGTAATCTTACGTCGTCATCACTCATGTCTTGTATAGAGCAGGGCTCGCAGGCATTTGGCCCATAATGTTATTACAATGCACAGAAACATACATGAATAAGTTGAACACGGTGAACAAAGATGGAGCAAAGCAAGTGACTAGAGCTTGAGAAGTCACCCTTGTGTAATGGTATGAACATGTGGGGTCACAGTTCATATCCTCAGTGGGGAAATCACATCACTTCACACGAGGGACATTTTAAAGAGCCATTTGTAAGTTTACTTTACTGGGCTATGTTCACACTGACTAAGATTTAAAGCATTAACATAACTTGAATTACTTATTTATTCTCACATTTATTTAAAAGAGGGAGCTGATCTAGATCATACAATATATATATATATATATATATATATATATATATATATATATATATATATATATATATATATATATATTATTGGTCTAAAATATAAATAACCCTATATACACTTGTGTAATATGTATATCTATAGTTTGTCTTGTGATTGTAAATTGAAAATCTTCCACAATCATGGTGCTCTGCGTATATTGTGAGAAGTGTGGTCTAAACTAAGACGTGATGTAACCACAATGATTCACTTGTTCACACTTCTGTCTAGACCTTCTGTAAAACAAATTTAAATCTGATTTACAAAGATTGTTTGACCATATGATGTAGGCCACATTTAAGGCCACTGTGAGCTATGAGTACAACAAACATGCAACGTCAAGATGGCTGAGCTATTCAAAGAAAACCGCTTGTTCTCCCTTTCTCATTTATTCCTGTATCTTTTTTTTTCTCTTCAAGTCAACTGTCTCCCAAGAGGGCAAAGTGCTGTTCTAATAAAATTGTTCAGCTTGACTTTGGAAGCACATTAAAGGACAACTGTTAATGTTGACTTTGCCAAGAAGAACAGAATCAGCCAAAGTAAGTAGGCTGCCCCCTCTGAGGCCAAGTCCAGACACATCCACTTCAGGAGACACACAGTACATCTGCTCCCTGCAGACACACAGCATCCATCTTAAGTTGCACTTTGCACTTAATCTGCTACATTTTCCTATCTCTTAGAAGCAGTTTTCTCCTACACCAACAAGTGGCCTGTCAAAATTATCCAAGTTTGCGTAACTTGTGATTAAAATACTTGCGTTTTCTCACAAACCTTTCAAGCAGCAACGAATGAAGTCTTGAGTCATGAGGCTTTGAGGCTAGTCGATGTCTCCCAGGTGTCTTATGCGAGTGCTGCGAGCGAGGGGGTGAGTGTGATGATGTTATGGGATTATTTTTATAGAACTGCTGCATGAGGACACTTTGCCTGCATTGCCATGAATTATTCAGCCCCCATCTGCGTTGTTGGAGAACTTTTGTGTTTTTTGGGAAAGGGGACCTGAGATTAAACGCTTGTTGGCCTTTTTTATGGTGCGTCACCTCAAGAGTGTGTTCAGCTGCCAGAGCCTTGTCCTCAGTGAGCTGTTAAAATTCACGACAGGGCTGTCAGCTCCCATAGAAAACAGGGCCATACTCTGTGCCATACACACTTCTCTCTGCTGAGATGAAAAGCCAGTTTGCCAGCTCTGCCTTGTTGCCAGGTTTCCCTCACTGAATGTGTTCACTGTGAATGCTGAAGACCACCAGGAAAGTGGGTGATGAAACATACTAAGAAGCATAAGAGTTGCCAGATTTGCTGACTTGTCAACTTGGTGCCAAAGCATAAAACCCCTCATAGTGACAGAGCTCTCATGTACAGGTATTTTATTGCCTCAGCTGAGACTTTCCACTAAAAAACCCTTCCATGTAATGCCTCACTACAACATCACTCTGTGCCTAGACATGAGTTGTAGACAAGTGAAATTGCTTGAAAAATAGGAATAGTCAATAGTAAGCTCAAAGCAAAGAACCTCTTTTCTTTGTAGCATTAAAGCAGATTCCTGCAGCAGCCTCTGCGACCACATAAGCACTTCTGCCATTTCCTGCACAAGCCTAAGGCATGCACTTCTGTCACGGACATCAATATCGGAATATGGCCTGGTTGTGTAAGCATCAAAAGGCAGTCACAGCCAATCTTTAGTCAACATTAAGAAGAGCTTCATAGTCCTCCTTACTTACGACTCCATGATCCTGTCTCTACACTCTAGTTCCCACAAGACATGCCCAAATATAAGGTTACCTCTGACTAAAGCTTTAAGAGATGGAACAAATTTACTCTCCCATATGTATTCACTCTCTGGCATTAAGTACTCTTACGTCCTACTGAATTAGGGGACATATTTGGAAGGAAAGAGATTCCTGGCCAGTAAGTCTGAATAAGTCCCAATATTAGATTTGTGGCAATGGGACTTCAGATAATAAGTATTCTCTTGATGGTCCAATAATTTGATTTAAGGACTATAGCAGCTGACCAGCCTGTTCATCATATTTTTATTGTATTCTCTTTATTATACAATACTCTTCTCAGACAACATGTCTATACACACTACAAATTTGGACCAATGGATCAGAAGCACAATATACTACATCAAATAGTTATTTTTTTCTCATTGCCATTGAACACAATCATCTTAACGCTTAATCTTTGCTTTTTTTTTAAAGATGATTTTCTATAGTGGTTATGATCTTACCAATACTGAATCCTCTATAATGTGTTCCAGTAATGTGGGCAGCGAGGAAAAGCAGGTTCTCCAAGGCGTTTGAGCAAGACACTGGACCTTCATGTAGCGTCACTGTGGAGCTGACCGGCATAAGGAAACAACAAGAGCCACTATTTGCTAACCCAAGTCTGATGTGTTTTTATGCATTGCAGAAGTTTTGTTTCTGTTCCAAAATGGCTTCTTAATTATTCATTGGCGTATCCTGACTCATAAGCTGCATTGTGGCCTTATGTCCATTTTCCACATCACACTTTATCATGGAGTCAGCCAGAAAGAGCTTTAAAACAATGTGCAAATGTAGTTCCTGCAGAAAAAACAAAACTATTGGCAATAGTGAAAGTAAGTCAATACCAATATGTCAGGTCACACCTTCTCATCTAAAACAACATGTTGTCACTGCTAAGCTAATGCTCACTCACATATTCACACCCTGCCTTCTGCGCCTGCTTTTCTGAAATCATGCTCCAGGCTCTGAAAACTAAATTGTGATTTAAATGATTACTGACTTGCACATGGATTACAGAGCACTCAAATATGTATTTCCACATACAGTACCTGGCTAAAGCCTGTAGCCTCTAGTCCTCTTTTTATTGTTCCTGTTGACATTCTTTCAAAAGGTCAGATTGGAGTTCTTATGTTACAATGCTTATCACTCTCTGCTCTTTCGTTCT
Organism: Neodontobutis hainanensis; assembly: GCA_024349245.1. Classification (NCBI taxonomy): domain Eukaryota; kingdom Metazoa; phylum Chordata; class Actinopteri; order Gobiiformes; family Odontobutidae; genus Neodontobutis; species Neodontobutis hainanensis. The sequence continues at coordinate 6,616,794 of JALDNG010000017.1, read as the reverse complement.
CATCCAAAAGGTCCACAAGCCTGTTTGATTTACTGAGTGTCAGACGAGTCGTGATCTCTGGACTTTACAGACAGCCAGTGGCAGTAAAACACCCTACACTAACTAACACTAATGAAGCCCATAAAGTAGGCTGTTTGACAAGCAGCAAACACAGCTGAGAGCACGAGCCTCGTTTTAATCGGTTCTCCAGAGGGGGACGCACACCTTGGGAGTGGACCCCAGGACACGGTGATATACATCAGGCACGACAGGGAGTGAAGCAGGCCCATTGCACGCTCTGACTGTTGGGACGCTGAGGTCCACAGCTGCGCAGGTGCAAGATAGTGTCACAGTGAACAGGGTCAACTAGGTCCTGATGTTTTCTCAGTTTTCTGAGTCAGGTTGGAATGACAAAGAGTTGTGTCAACTCCACCTGTCATTGCTAACTAGTGCTTGTATCACAAGCCACATTAGGCACTTCAGATACAAAGTTATGCTCTAAACCCAAAGATCTTTGTGAATTATGCCATCTGCTAGAATTACAAGACATTTAAAAAAATAAGTCACAGAACAATGTTGTTTGAAAAAAATGTTGGATAAAAGAAAGTTAATTTTGTCCCCATATCTAATTGCAATTGTAAGGCAATAAAGTGCTTATTACAAAATTTTATACAAAGCTTAAAATTATAGCAATTGTTATCCCTATCTCTTCAATTCAAGGACTGTGAGTTCAAAATAATCAAAGTGTAATATATTATGTAACCATGTTTTTCCCCAAAACCAGACTTGCTGGCCCTGTCTGCTTTTATTTTTGTATTAAATTATTGACTTTATTTTTGCTTGCTGTGATTAATTACTAAAGAACAACTTAATGAATCAAGCCATTCACAGCAGACCAGAACAATCTATTATCCAGCTGTAACAAACAAAGTTGTTCCATGCATAACGATCTAACATAATAAGTTATTAAACCAAAACTGCTTTGTTGTAACTGTTCAGCATCAAGTTCCTCAAAAGCCAGCTCGTGACTGTGGGACATTTTGAAAATTAAGGCACTAGCCCTGCTGCTACAAAAGATTAATCAATATCATATGGTGCAAGAAATCATTTAGTGAAAAAGTGCAGAGAATTCCAGAGGAAAATACAGCAACAGATGCTGAAGCACTTCAAGCCCGAGCCTGCCAACCAAGGCTTTAGCACAATGTTTCCCTGGCTGTGTTTTTTCCCCAGATCTTGCAAGGAAAATAAAATCTCTCCTTGGCTGCAGATTAAGTATAGACGAAGGGGGTCGACCTTGCTGATGCCTTTTCATCATTATTTAAACTCCATCTGCCTGCTCAATCAGCCATCATTTCTAATAGATATCGCAGCACTGTTTAATGATTTTTGATCAGCTCTGGGGAGAAGCATTTACTGATCACCTCTCTGACCCGTCCTGCTCTTTAACTGATACAAGAGGAGTCAGATGGCACGGTATTTCTCGTGAAGCGTGTGACAGTGCTCCCAAAGACATAAACTTGTGAGAGTTTTTCTTGTGTCCCGCTGGAGATCTCAGGTTTCGACACAACAGCCCACTTGGACTGTGTTGTGTTGTTATTCACAGGAGGATGCATGTTTTCAATGGTGCAAACTGGATCTTTTGGCAGGCTCCCTTATCAGTTTTGAACCTGTAACATAAAGTAAAATGTTGCACTATTTGTCAGAAGTGCAACTAAACAGACTGTTGTTTTAAGTAGATGAATTGTATCATGTTGTTCATCCAGTTCAGGTCCAACTATGCACAAAATGTAATCACAAGTCACATTTGTGAAATCATGCTAATTCTGTCCTGAGGGTGTTTTGTGATTTAGCACAAATATGCCTCAGGGTAATGAAATGTTTCTGAAAATATTTAGATTGTTGTTGGCTAGAAAGCAAAGAATCCTCCCTAAAGATACTGGACTTTTGAGACACTGATCAAACTTTTTATCTAAAGAAAATACTAGACTCTTAATACAGCACACAACGGTACATTTTGTCCACACGCAAGAATTATAAGCTTCTTTTGAAAATACTACACACTTAAATGTGGTGATTATAAAAGTATGACTAAAGTTGACCCTTTTTGACTTTTATGTGAGATCACAGAAAGTCTAAAGTAAGTATGACATTAAAGCTACTGAACAAAACAAATGAAATGATTAGAGATTGTAACTGAAATGAATACTGTTGAATATACACATTTTTATTTTAGACCAATTCTGTCTTTTAACTCAAAGTTATTAAATGAAAAAAAGTTGAATCAAGTAATAGCATATTTATTATCAAGGTTTGATGAACCTGATGGCAGCTTTGGCCAGGCACTTACTCACATAAAGAGAGGCCTGCTGTTATTCAAATAAGAGATGGCTGCTGGACATAGCTTGACAACAATGAATCAATGGCAGTGGACAGTCTGACATTAATCCCTAAAGTGATGAACATGTTAGTGCCTTTTGTCGGAGTGGAAACACGAAGGCTGTATACAGTATATCCTGTGATTGTCGCAGGTTTACTGGGTACATACCTTCTTTTTGAATTAAATTACTCAAGTAGTGGTGAATTTAAGCTATCTTTAAATTATAGTGAAATTATTGTTATTATATCACATGACACCCACCATTACATTTTTTAAATTACACATATGTTTATGAAGTACTTCAGGCTGGTCGCTCGTTTTGCACTTATTATTTCCTATTGTTTAATAACAGGAAAGACCTGAGGCCCATTTGGATGAAGAATATTTTTGGATTTCTTATTTAACATTCAGATAGGCCTACGTTTTTTACCAACTTAATGGAACGCTTGCCTTCCTTCCGCTTAGTGTTTTGTCTGTTTGCTAACAAATCAAATTTTACAATCCAACTCTTAAACCTTTTGGAGCCTTGTAACAAATGAGTGTATATGAGTGCCTGATGTCTGGAAGGCCATAGCCTACGCACATTGTTTGGTGAGCTATTTACTTACTCACAACCCTTCTGTTTATAAGAAATCACAGCCGTAGGGGCTCATAGACTGTGGAAGTAACCATTTATTTGTTGGAAGAGGTTTTGGGTTTGCAATAAAAAGTGAACATAGAGTGCTCAGTACAGGCCAGGTGATCAGATGTTTTTAAAACCATGAATCTAATTGGACGAATAGGTTACATGCCACATGCAATTCATTTTTATTATACTGTACATAAATTACATTGTATCCTAAAGTTTATTATTGTATTAATAGTAACTGAAAACTCAATAACTGGATCCTACAAAATAAGTCACTGATTAAACACCTGAAAATAAACGTGGCTCTTAAATCTGTGAATAGTTAAGTTAGTTAATAGTTTACAGTGTTTGACAAGTGCTCTTGATGTTGAACCAAAAAACTTTCCTGCAGTATGTGACTCAATCTGGCCTCAGTATCTCATGATTTAAGAACACTGCGTTGTCGAGCACTAAGTGTGTGACTGGGAAACCTCTCACTCTGAGACAGTCGGCGCTCGGTTTAAGAAATGTGCGACGTGAAGTGGACTGTGGTACTGTCTGAATGGGAGGCACCTGCACCGGAGTCATGAGGCGGACCACTCTGAGCCCAGTGAAGACTTATGAGTGCTGTCACAAGTCCAGGGCTGTGTCCTTACACTGTCATACCACATGACTGAGCCCAGAGTGATGCTGAAGAAGCCAGACTCAATCCCAAAGACAGGTGCTGTCCCCTTTTAACTGCCCAGGCTATTTCTTTGTTATTAAGTTGTTTAATAAATTTATCAAGAATCTTTTTTTAAATAGGTGTCCTTGTGGTAAACATTTCCAATATTACCACTTATTGTTAGCACACAAGGAGGAATGAAAGGAGAAACTTGAGAAACTGCAATACATTTCCTTGGATAAGAAGCATTAGCCACCAAAAGAAGGATTGTGCTGTCAGTGAGTAGATAGCTGCTCTGAGCAACGCTACATTTGCAAAAGGCGACACGCTCCAAGTTACTAGATGCTTAGGATTAGTTTGTCCTTTGACATGCACAGAGTTTAAAAACCTGTGCTTCAGCTCAACACGCTGCAGATGAAGAAAGCACCAGCAAATAAAGAAAACAACTTCATCAGTTTCACAACACGCGCGCTGCAAAAGTTCACAACACATACAAATACAAAAACGTGTTGCAAATTCAAAAACGCGCTGCAAATTACACAGACCACAACGGAAATGTTTTAAGACACTCCTTTGAGTCACGAACCCCTAGTGGGACCTGCTTATTTTTTGCTCGCCTTTCGCGTTGTTGTCAGTGTTGTTGTCACTGACCTGAAAGGTGAGTTGTTTTTTTTACTTTTAGATCATGATCGTATAATTGCTTAGTCGTTTGGATATTGTTGGCCTAAATATATTGTTCGTCACTCAAAGGCGTCCCCTTAAAACATTTCTGTTGTGGTCTGTGTTATTTGCAGCGCGTTTTAGTATTTGCATGTGTTGTGAGGATTTGCAGCGCGTTTTTGAATTTGCAGCGCGTTTTTGTATTTGCATGTGTTGTGAACTTTTGCAGCGCGCGTGTTGTCAAACTGATGAAGATGTTTTCTTTATTTGCTGGTGCTTTCTTCATTTGCAGCGTGTTGAGCTGTCTCGGCCACCGTATTATACACTGTTAAACCAATACCTGACAATATAAGCACACACATTTCTCAATCTGCAAAGCACACATTAATGTATTATCCAACTCATAAACGTTAAATAACTGCATATTAAAGTAATGTACATTTAGCTTGGAGGCTCTAAAAACGTCTATAGTTTTTTGGCATTCTATGTAATTTACAGGTAAGATTTTTATGTAGCACCTATCTCCGAGTGAGATCATGAGGAATATATACAAAATAAATAAAATAAAAAATAAATATGATTTATTAAGACACAGGTAATCCTCAAAGAAATAAAAAAAATGCCTCTGATTACCACTAAACAATCAACTTTGTGGTCTTCTATGTAGCTAGATGCTGAAAGTATTATAATATTCAGCATAATAAAGTTCAAAGCAAAGTCTTGATGAAGAAAAGGCTCTTAACAAAGGCTTTTCATCCATCAAGCGTCGGCCTGTGCCCAGTTGTGCGGTCTGAAGGAATCCCTGGCATGTGCTGAGTGCTTTAGGGAGCTGCCACCTCTCTCCGCTGCTTCTCAGAAACAATGGCGTTGCCTCCCCGAATGCTCCCACTTGACTTTCTAAGATGTCTGTGTGAAACCCTTGGAAACATCAAGGGTCTGCAGCATTCACGTTTTAATTAATCGGAGCGAGATCAAACAGCCGGCACCCCACCCACTGCTCTGAAAGTTATTAAGATTACTGAGACAATGTTTGTGTCTCTATAATGATGTTTTTAATAAAGTGATAACTGATGATAACCAAGCACACACACGTATTTGGGTCCTGCCCTCTCGTTGTAAATAAAAGACTTTATTAGTCCAGATGTGTGCATTTAAGGCTTGGGAGTCACTTTTAACACCTGTGTTCCACTCCCTCATAAAAAAAATAAAAAATAAAAAAAAACTCTTTCCCAGGAGTGACTTAAGGGCATGTTAGAGGATATCGTGTCTCAGCAGGCTCTCTGCGCAAGTTTCACTGTCCTGCTGACATCTAAAAGTCACTGGTGTTTACATTGGGATTGCTGTTGTCATGGATTCTGACAAGCATTTTGGGATGACTTCAAGATGGCTGTCGAGATAATTTAAGAATATGACATTTGCATCTTAGTTACACTGGCTGTACTCAAAAGTTCAGCTGCACTTTTTCATTAAAAAAAGGCAGATACATTCTAGACTTATACTAACTTTGTATTGTATTGATTATCCTGCACACATTTAACATTTAACATTTTATATGCTTTGCTTAACTGGAAAGATTTCAAATCCTCTTTTATTGTAGTTTATATGTAGTCAATTTAACTTCTAATCATTGAATTATATTTTGAATAGCAATACTCTGATTTTTTTTAATTAAAAGCACTTGAAGACAACATAGTAAAAAATAAATAAGAAAAAGGACTAAAATATTATTGCCTAACTGCACCATCTGGGGAGCACATGAATGCAGCATACGCTACGGTACAGAGCACAGAGCTTTTTCCTTTTAAACTTTTTATATTATGAAAGACAAAAACAACCAACTAACAAGTTAGGCAGTGGGAGAGTTGTATAAAGTATTTATTTCCAGTCTAAAAATGTCTACCACTCCAATCAGACGTTTATATTCATTTGAAAAGTCTGGATGTTGTTGGACTAAGGCAATGATTTTTGTCCTTTTGAGCTAGGTGACCTACTGCTACTGGTTAACAGCAAAACGCAATGCTCCTTTCAAAAACTGAAGCTGTTATTTCTCCTTTAACATGTGTGACTTTCTGTGAGATATTATGGGCCTGCATTTCTCCTATATCAGCGGCTTTATGTGGCCGAGATGTGCACTGAAACTCTAAATGAAAAACCTGTTGACATGTCCACAGGGACAGGTCGAGAGTTTGGGGACTGCAGCTCTCTCTTTGGCTCGGCTGGGCCAATAGCTATGGGGCTGCCATGAGGTGTTTAATGGCTGTGTGAAGTTTCCACAGGGAGAGCGCTGCTGGGAACATGGATGAATCCCCCCACCCCCCTCCTGTCCCACTCTACTAACAGCCCCAGCCCAGTGATGGATGAAACAGGCCGGAGCCTACCTCAGCCTTATTTATGAGTACAGAGAGCTGTCTGTCTGTCGGCGTACAGCACAGTGAATGCCATTACAGAAAAAAAGACATCTGACTTTGAGATGAACTACGTGCTTGTAACAGTTATTCTGAAGATGGGAAGTGATCACAGTTTATAATATGGACATTCCAGAGGTGGAAGCAAGGCAGACCACCAGAGCTATCACCAGAGCTCTGCTCTTATAATTATGTCCAACGTTGTAGACTGCTCACAGATCTATAGGCCTGGAAGTCGGCTTTACAGTGGCACATGCTGGCCATAACTTCCACTCTGTAATGTAATGTTTTATTCACACTTATTCTACTCACTGGTTCTTTACTAATTCCATCTGGTAATGCCCAGATGGAAATAGTAATTCTGATTCATATTATGTTGTTGTAAATCTTTTTGTGCTGGAAGTGACAAAGCGAAACTGGTAAAAACCAAAATAAACTCTTCAATCAACACTTTTCTCAAATGGAATGTTAAGGTTCAGCAAACACACATTTTCAGTGAAGTTACCAAGTTACTCATTGTTGTCCCAGAGATATTTTTAAATTTGACCCATACATTATGTATGGGTCATCATTTAGTACCCATTGAGGGATCAGAATGTAGAAAAAAATGCTTAAAGCCACACCAAGTCATTTTTCTATCCAATTGCCTTCAAACACACTGGAACTGAGGCCTCTCAACATGTATATTGTATTTAAAAAAATGTGTGGAAAGTTTATTTAACGTGTACTCATAAGGCCAGTATTTTGTCAACCAGGTGCACTTTGGTGAAAAAACACAACATTTTTGCATCTTTTATTTCTAACATTTTTAAAACAAATACTCAAAAAACTTTCCATAACAACTGCATGCACACAATGACATGCAAACAGACATTTTCCTCTGTAACAATCACAAACACAGGCTGCATACCGTGGAAGCACTGACTCATGTTGTGTGTACATGTGCATGGCCGATTTGCCAGTCCTGGGAGGCCCATTGGCACCTGGAACTGTGGCCTGAGCCATGTCAGACACTGGGTCTGCTCACAATGCCGGATGGAGGTCTGGACTAAACTATTGCTTTACAATGGGGTCTGCATATTATGGGAGTCTAGCAGCTTTTTAACTAGTGCGCTGTAAACACGCTCAAGTGGGTCCTTTCACACGCAGCAACAACAAGTTTTGTTTTTAACACAATCACTTGTAAGGTTATAAAATCTGAAAGGCCTGGCTGGAACTGAAGTGTTTTTTGGATTGACATTATTAATGTTTTATCAACATCTAGACGAAGCAGACCGAACATATCTCTTACATCACTTGTTGGAGGGAAAACAGTGTCTGTACTGGCTGATTAAGTGTTGACTCAGAAATGAGACTTTATTTGTTCGATATATTTCTGAAAATTTTGTTGTTTTGCCAAATTGTGTTAAATATAATCAATCATGCCATAAAACAATCATTTCTATTGATTTGGTCATTCATCAAAAAGGTGTTTGGCCTGGATCTCTGGCAGTCGTATTTCATTTGGCTTTACGCAATGTTTTTGAAGTTTGTTGAGTACAAAATATGGCTTCTGTAAGCAAAATAGTGCAAGGACTTGTGGGTTTTGTTCAATGTCAGGGTTTAATGCAGGTGATGGAGGCACCATGCATAGTAGCTAACATTGTTTTCTAATGCATTTAATTATCTGTGTTCATCTAGATCTCCAGATCCCAGAGGCATCTGCTTGGTGAATCAACATTTTTAGCGGAGGTAGAAACTGTTGGGTTTCACTTCCTGCTGGGTTTGACATGCTGACTCGGAGAGGCATCTGACCCCAGTGCGATAACACAAAGTGAGGACCCTTAGGTAACAGTGAAATTCTGAACAAGAATGAGTGGAAAACAACTCCCTGTCTATCTGTTAAAGTGATAGCACAGTGTGAAATATAGACCTTAGAGATTGCCATGATTTTCTTTTATTATGGTCTGCCAGATAACTCTTTTCTGTCACTGCTATCATTGTGACTCCATAACTGCAACAAAAATGACCAATAACGTGTCACTGTAGCCCTTTTCACACGTCATTTACAACACGAAGCTGACGGACAAAAGAGTCGACTTCTTTGCAGTGACAGTTGTGTATTGTACTTTTATCAGTACTACGTGTATTCAAACATATACATAACATGTCCAAAGAACAGAAAGTACAAACAAACTGCGTACTGAGTAAAACGCTTTTATGCTCTGTGCTCTCACAGCACCCCTCTGGAGGTTATAGGCTGACATATGATCACAGTGAGAAAACTGAGTTGATTGGAGGATAGGGCATATGTGAACACCTGTTAATGAAAGTCACAACCAGCACAGCTCCAGTGATTAATAGAAAAAAAAATCACAGAATCGAAGACCATCCTACCAGCTTTGAAGATTAGGCCTGTTGTATGATAACGTAGTCACTGCCTCACTATAATGCCTGCTTTCTAAGCCAAAGGAAATGTTCAGGTAGTGTTGCAGGTTTTAGTTCAGGAGATTACATTTTAAGGTTTTGAACTGACATCATTTATTCCGCACAAGTCTCTTTAAATCCATCTGTTGTTGGTGAAAAAAAATGGTTATACAACAGTGCATTTGCAAGTAACTTGTTGCCCAAAAATTCTGTTGCCTCTTTGGTATTTTCACATGTTCAAATCTGGAGTCTATGAAAAAAAGTTTGGACAGTCTTTATATAAGAGCAAGCTTTTTATAAACGAGTGATGATTTTTACAGTGACACTTTGGACTTAGTACAATCCTTTAATGCTTTAATGAAAGGGTTGTCCATGAAGAGACATATGCTTGACTATTACTCATACAAAAAGACACTTTCTCATAGAGTCATCTGAGGAACAATTATCCCAAGTCGTCATAGCATTAATAATCTCCTCCACACCCCAGTTCTGGAGCACACTGTTCTCACACTACTATTTCCCTCTTTGGTTTATTGGGAGAAGTGAAAAAGGTTTGGAATAGTCATTATCTTATAGCGCTCTTTGAGTTGATAGCTTTTCATGACAGAAAAACTATGCCCTTATTGTAACTTCACATCCTCAGGTCAAGAATGAAACACTGAATGAGATGTACAGTTTCAGCGGCTCCATGACATCTGATAAGGGCCGCAGAGTTGAAATCATCCCCATCTTAAACTCCTCTAAGCTGGGAGATTGTGGCGATATTAGCCTTAGTCTCTCCTGAGTTGTAGCCGCAAAGATAGGAAGCAATTTCCACTGCACTTGGAGCTGATTGCATTGAGCTGGTCCAAAGGGGGTCGGCATATAAAAAAAAAATCATTTTTGAATAATCAGGAGCAGGCCTCAGAACTAGTTCCATGTGGGACTGAAGCAAGTGGAAAGAAAAGCCAAAATTGGAGCCCAAGGAGAAGTAAAGTATAAATGTTTCTTCAAAATGAAAATCAAGTAGTGTAAAAAAGAACGACAAACTGTATCTAAATTATTCTTAAGATGCACACTGCACATTTAGGTAAACTAACTACATCCTGGACTGAACCCTGACGGCATTTTAGGAAAATTATGGATGAAGGATGCAGAGTTACAATGCCACTGGCCTTAAATAGCCCCCTCAGCTGAGAAAATAGCACACAAACATACAAACAAGCACAAAGGCACCGTGCTGTCTGTGGAAGTGGCCATAAACCCTTGGGGAAAAGCTGGAGTTTGTTGTTTTGGGATGTAAAATACGCCACTGTTTATATCTCAATCTTTCACAGTCTATTTTGCAATGTCAGTGAACTGAGCGTGGTGTCTGTGGGTTTTTAAGATGGAGTACAGTAGAGATCGACTGTCACAGGACCGTGCAGCTGCTTCATTAGCGGTAAAGCAACGTAAACTGCAAACGCCACAGTGCTGAGTGGTTGTACTGCATACACTCACAGAAATTAATTTAATTTAAGGAATACAAAGACTATGTTGTCATCAGCTAAGTCCCACACTGCCTTGTCCTCGTCAGAAGCATTACCCAACTTTATGAGCGTTTGGGATTGGGAGGATAGCACTCGTCATGGTCTGATGGCACTGCCACATTCATCCAATCAACATCATTGTGGTTAGAAACGTTGACATCAAGAAAATTGGTTTGATTTGCTCTCCGTGTTTATTTCTGACATTTCTTAATGCAAGGGGAGGTTTCGGTTAGAGACTCGACTACTGCCTGTCGTAAATCTGTCTCTCATGGGCTGTATAATCCCCAACATGCCATGTCTACCACCCCCACAAATACTTTGCTCCCGTTTAAAAACTGTCACAACGACACATTTAATTGTTATTCTGTGCTCTTAAAGGAGTCACGCTTTAATAATTAAAAAATTACTCATTTTTTATTCTCTGAAATAAACTTTAAGCTCACACCTTTTGAGTGATTACCAGTGCATGTGTCTTGGCAGAAGTTTATTGTTGCAAACCATGTTTTTGTTTTTGTTTTTTGTGCATTTACTTTATGTTCTGTGCTTTTATTGTGGCCAGTTAAAATTATAGACAGTGTATATTATTGTATCAATGAACTGTTACATCACACGTACACTTTGACGTTTACAGACTTGCCACATTTGAAAAGGTTGTCGCTACAGACTCTGAGGTGGTCTTCACACAGCAAAGACTCTGATTCTGAAAAGACCCTTACAGTCTGGATAGAGCGGCTATAAAAAAAACAAAACAAAAAAAACATTTGTCATTCAAACGGGTTAATGGGTTCTGGATGGGATAGCAGTTGGATTGATATCAAGAACGTAACTGAGCAATGATCGACTTATCAACATCCAGAGGTAAAGGCTGCTGATAATACTCATCGTAATTCTGGTATTTGGTAACTTTACTTTGCACTTACCATCTGAAGATGAGTTGATGATAGGAACTCTTGCTTTAGTGTAGGAGGAACATTTTTTTGAGATGATGAGAAGCAGCAATTACAGCGCAGTGAAGCCATTATTTCTCCGCCCTGGGATAGAGAGCTGGGTCTGGGCGTAAAAAAAGACATGGGTCACTGTTTTTGGAATACAACCAGATGACAAAGGGTGTTACACCAAGTCCGTTTCTGACTTCAATTGAAGAGGACATAATTGACTAAATGAGAGCATGTTAATGACCAAAATGAGAGTTTGTCGTAAGAGCAAAAACTTGTTAAACACCCTGTTTTCAACTTAGCCCACATTTTAGCCAGGTTCAGCCAAAGTAAATTGCCACTGTTATGTGTTTGTGGGGTTCCAATACAGTAAATGTAAGTATTTTATCAGTACAACAAAGAAATAATTTGCAGGATTTCCAGATAAATGTATTGTTACAAATCAGACCTGTGCTCAGTCTCTATTGTATTGCTCATCTCTGAGTAAAAGTGTTTAAATTATTTCACACCTGTCATATAGTTGTGCTTTGGTTTCTTTACTTCTGTGAGCTGTGAATAGCTGACAAAGTAAAGTAAAACTACCGATTATGCTTTTATCTTGATTATATTACCTCAAAGCCCAATTCTGATGGTAATTGTGAAATATATGCTTTTAAATGAAGACTTTGGGTTTCCATGAGACAACTGTTTACACCATGTCAAATGTAGGCCGACAGTTTAATTGTTTGTGTGTGTGCACAACTTGACCTTGCTTATGTCAACTTCTTTGACTTGTCAGCTTCACTGACCTTGAGATAATTACCAAATGACATGGAGCATAAACTCTTTGATGCTACACATGGATTTAGATGCCTTTACATGCCCGGTAAATTATAAAAAAAAAAGACAAAAATTCTTAATCTGTTTTCTAGTAAAACAGAAAATATCCACAAATAATACATTACATTTTACATGACGTTTGTTTAAACAGACTTGCTGTGTTAATATTTTGATAATGTTTCTGCAGAGCATAAGATAATGATTAAGCCAGGAAATGCACGCTGCCTCAGGAACCTTGGGGATGGCTGTGGTTGTTTAGAATTGTTTGTTGACAGCTCTGTTTCCTATCCTCTGCACCTCTGTTGTCCTTCTGAGCACATATGGTTGGCTTGTTTCTCTTCATGCCTGGCCTCAGCTCAGAGAGCGAAGCTTACATGGCTCAGCTGTGCTGGTGAGTGACCTTTGCAAGCGCTACTGTCCCTTTCCAGAAAAGTGTCATCTACAATCAATGTCCGGTCTTAGTTGGGCAGACCAGCCAACCAATGTTCTAGTGTGTTGTTTGCTTATTGTATAATTTAGAACTGTAGAGATGGGTTAGCTTGAACATGTGCATTTTAACAAATAACAGCACACTGGTCTGGACCATGGTCACTGGATGCCTAGGGTCTTCCCCTTAGATTTCAGCGATACACCCTAGGTTCCCAGAGAGCCAAGGAGGGTGAGTCTAAGTGGCCACAAGGGACATGGACAGCCCTGACTAGCCTCTACTTACCTGTCATGGCTGGCATCACAAATTTTAGCATCTTGTTGCAAATGGGGCAGGCAAAGCAGGCAATATCCCAGGGGACCAAAGCTGTGGTGCTCCCAAAGACAGCTGATTGCATAACTATTTGGATTCATGTGATCACAGATATTTGGCATTAAAAATTATTTTCTATTGACATTAAAACTTTATATGTGAACTCATCGAATTGATGTCTTACGTGCCCTGCTTCTGGGCCGCCTCTTGAAGTGCTCTGAAGACGGGCCTGTTTTGCCATTAGTCATTGTAAAAAAATGTGAAACTTTGATTTTCTTGTAAGATGGATAAGTTGGCAGTACTGTCCACCGAGATTACAGTGAGTGGCATCCTGCACTTGAGACATGCATTACTTCACAAACCACTGATGCTCACCTCTATCAGGTTCAAGTTTTTTAAACCATGTGTTGTGCGTGATTGTCCAATGTGTAATACTTTTCACATTTGTACTGTATTGCTGCATTGCCTATCATTTGTCTCAGCTGTTGTACATCCTTCCAACACAATTAATAAATTACCCCTTATCTTACTTTTTGGTCTCAAACTGGCGTCTACGCTGGAACCCAAAACATCTTATAAACACATTAATCTCTTCCTAGTGGGTGCTCTGGATTAAATCATTGGTTCTGACTCAGCTTCTCAATTATGGGCTGACAAATGCACTCTCATTTTGCAGGAAACACAAACCACTTTTCAAAATCTAAGAACACACATTATTTTAAGTCATTCATGGCCCCCCTTTTTTCCATTAAGCAGCCAGACATCTCTTCTGGTTTCTATTTGTTTTAGGCTATTAGTGCTCATGACCTGATAAGGGAGTGGTTGGTTGAGCGCAAACATCCGTCTCCAAATACATTCGTCATTGCCCTTATATATCTTGCAACAATATCCGCTCCTGGAAAGACAAAAGGATGTGGAGGTGAAACCGGCTTGGAACAGACATTTAACTTTACGTAATCCTTGACGGAGGTCCGATTATCATGTTCTTGCACTTATTGGATACACTCCATTACGGCAAATGTCTTGAATTGCCGACAACATTATTGAATTGCATAGACAGCTGAACAAAAACACAACACTCATAGGATTTTGCAGAGGTAGACTCTTGGCTTTTTAAAGATAATACATCAACCCTGCATGCTAAGGCTATCACCTCAGGACAGTTTCCGTCAGTGTAACAGCCAAAGGAAACAAACCTTTTGAGAACAATCATTTGTCAAGCATTTCTTTCAGTTTCTTAAGGTTAGCATTTGACAAGGCTGTTACAACTCACTAAACGATAAGCCAGCTGAAATTCAGAGATCAAACTTATGGCTATACATGCCATTTAGAATAACACCTTAACACTTATTCCGCCTATGTCAGCAGTTAGTGAATAAACGATGAGATGGAAATGTGAATGTAGCCTACTTAATTATGACTCCAGTGCTGACAACAGTTTAAAGGTTTGTGGGGAAGTAATGATTGTTGTAAGACAGATCCGGTCATCATTTTAGTTTTAAAAGAAAAACTATCCCTAATGCTTCCTCTTTTTTTTAAATGAATAAAACCAATCATCATTTCTTGTGGTCATTGTGTCAGTACTATAAATATTTCTCGGTTTGCGCACTCTTGGGAAGTCCCTAATTTAGCAATGTTTCTTGCAAAACTATAGGGGACTTTCAGGGACTTTTGCACCTGGTTCCGAACTCCACTGAACAGGAAGAAGAGTCTGCCTGGCCTCTGCACCTCACTGTTTCCCAGGTTTGTACGGGTCGATAATCCAGGGCAGATGCTTTGTCAGCATCAATATAATTTGGTAGCGTTCATATTTGGGACTCAAGGATGTGTTCTTGAATTTCTTGTGGAAGTTGCCTGAGTGAAAACATGGCATGTCTATTCTCTTCTGGAAAACACGGCTTGGAAATGACATAATGACTGCACATTATGGATGATGTAGTGAAACTTAATATCAACTGTTCTCCACTGGCACAAGAAAACACACAGGAGTACAGTTGCCACAGAGTTCTCTGTTATAGGTTTTTTTCATTCAGACCTTTCTGGGAATAGTTAAAAGGAGATTAGATAAATGTAAATAACCTATTCCTTTATCTATGTTGTTGATGGTGGCCCTTCTTTTCAAAATCCAAAATTGCGTAATGCACTTGAAAAACATAGAGCACTGAACTAGAACAAAGTGTGGTGAATTGTAAACTTTTAAAGCATTGGTACTTCCAGCCTGAAGATTTAAAGGAAGAGAGGCGACAGTGGAATAATGTTGAAGGATGACTAAGGCTGGCTTCGACCCACATACAAACAAAACAACGTCAAAGTTGTGTCACACTGAGCAGACATCTCTAAAGTGCATAGCTCTGCTTCTTTCTTTTTTTTTTTCTTTACTACAGATATTAATATGACCCTATTTAAATTTTGACTTTTGCTGAATCATTAAAAAATGTGTCTGAAAAAGGTTTACCAACAAAGAAAACATAAGACAGCTCTATCAAATATACCTGCCTTTACTTTATTATTGTTCTGTACAAGATTAATTTCAAAGTTTCTATCATACTAGATGACAATATTGGATATCTTTTACTACAAAAGGCTGCATAAATAATTTAAATGTAGAAATAAAAAATAAATATGAAGTTCATTCTTTATAATAGTCCTTCCTCCTGTGAGTGTCCTGTGAGGGCAGCTCTGCAGAAGACCACACAGGTATAATATGTACACTCAGCTCTCCGCTTGCACGACAGACCTGTTCCAGTTGCTATTTCAAAACATACAATTGAAAGAGAAGCAAACATCGTCAGTACAGTTTAGACAACTGAATTCAGGAAGCAATATGGTCACAAACAACAGGCTGCAAAAAATATAAGGAAATATGGTGAATATTCTTCATGAAGTCCAGTCCTAGCTGAGGCAGAGCTGAGGAAGAAGGTTGTGTTGTCTGCAGAGTCAGACGGAGTGATGCCATTTCCTCCTCGATGCTATTTTTAATTTGAACTATTTACACAACTGAAATGCAGAGGAGTGGGAATGTATTGAAAACTCCATGCAGTCTATAATTTTGGCTCAATTTGACTTGTTGCAAAGCATTTGTATGGGGGAGAGAGGCAGAACACTTTACCGCCAACAAACACAAACACACATCATTATCTGATGCCTTCTTTGAACGTGCAAACAGGAACTAGCATGTCTAGAAAATGTAAAAAAGAAATAGGTTTTAAATAGGATATAGGTGGGAAATACAATCTTCACACAGAAATTTAGTAATTTAATCACAGATTACACAGCAGTGTCAGAGCTGACAAAATGGTTTCCTCCCCTTCCTCATTCACTCCTATCTCTTTGTATCAGTCATGGGAAAGGTGCTTCTGTAACTGACAGGCCCAGTGCAGGCTGCTCCAGTATGGACAGAGTGCTGCAGGGCTGTCTTGAAGAGTGAGGTCTTTTAGTGAGCTGCTTGGGCATGGGCCAAGGTCTCTCAAAACCTGTCAACATCCCAGCGTCAGAGCTGCCACCATCTCCTCCGAACACAGCCAAAAGGAGATGGATTACAACGACTTCAAAGTGAAGATACACCTCTTCACCTTGAAACACGTGAAAGGTCATGGTGCTGTGTAGTTGTGCATCCACTGGATGTTTGTACAGGTGGATTTGAAACCTTCAGGACTTCTCATTACACTTAAATGAAATGGCACTGTGTCAGAGCCAAGGATGTGATTGTTCAGAAGAAAATTTATGCTGTTATGGGATTTAAATATGATAATATCCAACACAGTGCTACATCTTCTGACCAGCCAAAGTCATGGCAGGCCCTTGACAACGATGGTACACATTTGTCATGCAAATAAAGACACAGTTCACAAAGATGCTGGCAGATGGCTGAGAAGCAGAAACTGGATATGTCAGGACTTGACTCAGCTCAGCACTTAGCTTATTAATAAGTCCTTGGGCCTCTTCTCCTCTTTTTAGGACATATTTTAGTGTGTATGTGCGTGTGTATTTGGTCTCTCTCCTTCTATGAACAAGCCGCCTCAGTACGTGTTGTCCATCAGTGGTGTGTTGTTCTTGCTTCGGTCCTGAGACAGATGACTGCGTTTCTTGTTGCGCTGTGGCTTTGGTATCTCCTTTACCTCTGACTGGTTGTGGTGGGGTCTGAAGCGCTTGCACTTGCAGGACGTCACAACACGGATTTTGTAAGTCCGAGTGTTGCCGTTGGGACACTGCAGCTGAACTCTTCGTGTCCAGGAGTGGGCCGGGATGCAGCGGTAGTCCGAGGCACTGCTCCTCCACCACTTACCGCGCATGATAGAGTTTGGCAGGAGATGCGCTGGCATGCACTGGCCGGAGCACACAAGCTCCTTGACAGGTTTGGCACTTCGACAAGATCCATCTGTGATGTAACGAGTGGAACGTAGCTCCCTACAGCTCAGTTCCGAGGCACCTAGGTCAAAAAGCAGTATTTCATGATTAGATTTTTGGATTCAACCCAAAACAAACACTTTGAAGCCCCACACACTGGAATGGACTTTTTCATTTTAGCTAAGTGGAAAACAACATTAAACAAAGTTATCATAAGAGACAAAAGTGCAGTACTCTACTTAAACATTTTAGACGTTAATCTTTTTGTCAATGTATAATTGTATATTAGGTTAAAACCAGAATCACTTTTTAAATTTGAATTATGGTCGAGTGATTAGCTGATGATAGCGTTTGACAAAGATGTCCAGCTGGCAGCAATCATCTGATAGCAAATCCAGAGCAGAGGGCCATTAAACAGCTCAAGCTCAATCAAACGTAATGGAGGTTTGGGCTGGAAGGAAAGCTGGCATTCGACGCTGGCCCTCAGGAAACCTAAGTGATGGAAGAGTAAATAGCTGTCTGGTTATTTTAAGGCACTGCTGCAACTGTAAAATTTGAAACTATCTTGGCCATCTGCCAGACTGATTTGAGGCGACATCCTTGGCCTGTAATACTATATTTTAGCCACGGCTTTTTAACAGCCGTACGCATGACTTATTGTCCCATTTTTACAAGAACCATGTAAAAAAATGCCAACGAACTGTCGGTTAAGAAATGATACACTCTGTGAGGTATCTATTTCCTTCTGTGGCTTTCTCTGCAAAAAGGGCTGAACAAAGGATTTATGTGAGGTGACTTCCTTTTTTTTTATCCCCACGAGAACCTGATCTAGTGTTATTTTGTGGCCGCCGCAGAGGGACCGCAGTTGTACACAATGCCTACCACACGCATCAAGTGGCGGTTTGAAGCAATTACCACCAAGTCAAGCTGGTGTGTGAAATTAATGCTATATTTGTGGTTGAATATAGTCATATCCTGATCTCTCCAGTGTCAGCCTGAAAAACACATTACTAACAAGGCAAGCTTGTAAAAAGAGATCACACTAGACTACTGTACGGTTGCATGAGCTGTTAATTCTCCCTCTGTGATGAGAGAGAAGCTTTGGGAGAAGACTGGAGGGAAGCCAGGCAGTGGTCAAAACTGCTCTGACACTATGACGACCGCGGACAAAGAGACTGTCTATTACTCTTACGCGCAATGAAAACACTTCCCTTTTCCAACTGTTTTATGAATCTCTTTTGAAAATTACATTTTGAAAATGGAACACATAATCAGATTTTTTTTTCTCTCTTTTACTCATTTTATTGTCTCCAATAGGCAAAAGAATCAGCCACTGTTACAGATCTCTTCCCAGCAGGTGTGGCGTCTATAATCAGTCATTTTGTAAGTCTTGTCTACTCCTCTATTTGATTGATCAAATGATAACACAATTGTACAAAACGTACCACCCATGTTGTTATTACACATGTAAAAAGCTAATCAGAATATGCCACATTCACTGGTCACAGGTGGGAATCATTTTCAGAGACAAGACAACTCTTGAGGCGTAAATTGTGGTGGGTTTTCTATTTGAGAGACGTTCAAAAACAAATAGCCTTGTTGTGTAGTAGCCTAAGTATAGCCTATTTGTGTAAATGTAGAAGGAAATAACCTGGATGACAAAGTAAAAACCCATGATCTGTCTCTAAATGGGCCACTTCAAACTGTGGAGTGGAGAAACCACAAAAATGTCTCTCATCACACACCACACATTTTGGCACTGGACTGTAAGAAAACACCCACGCTAGAGCTGTTCTTAATTTGGTAATTAGTGGTAAGGAATTAACTCAAATTGAGGGAAATGTCCTATAGTGTGAAAGCCTGTGTTCAACTATAGTCCTGCAATTGATTTTATGAAAGTGGAGGTTTAATTTAGCCATTTGAGAACAAACACCCTGGTTTGTTAATTAGCACAATTATATAGGTTTGCCAATTTTCACTTCGGTTATTAGCTTAAGCTAGGCTATGTTTTTTACACCATAAAAGGTAAAGCATTTTAACATGACCACGGTAAATTAATATTTTTGACACAACTAAATTTCTTTAAATATGTAAAAATAAGCTACATAGGCTTATTTTTAATGAATTTGCTAGCTAATTTGTTAGCTTAACGTAGCCTCTCACACGGAAAAGCCTTTTATATTTTGAATAACATCGTCCATGTGATAGCTATAGTTATTTTATTTTCAAATTTTCTGACTTTGAAAGTAATAATTCACCAACCTGACTAAATTTATCTAAATGTATAGGCTACACGCAACTGTTCAGGGAATTTTGACTTTGCGTACACTTTAAATGTGGGAAAAATGAAGCTTCTCATTAACATACTATAAAAGCACTTACTGTAAGAATTTGTATTCGCAGCTCTCCCGCCGTGTTTAGCCCTGTTATTCAAAGTGTTGTTATTGCTGTCACTGGACGCCCGTGTCATCTCTTGTGGTGTCCGGGTATTTTCTCTGTAGTCCGGTAAGATTTCGGTGGCACCGTTTTTTAATACTTTCCACTCCTTCACCGCGGCGCAGCATCCCTGAAGCAGCAGCAGCACCGAGCTGGAGACGAGGAGGGCCACAGACACCTGCATGTTTATCGGTCAGCGGCAGGCAGGGGAAAGAGGAAAAACGCGACTAAGTGCTGAAAAGAGATCTATGCCCGCCTGTGTCTGTTGGTCAGGTCCAGTCTTATGCAAGAAAGAGGCGCACACGGTATTTAAGCCGCCGCAAGTTTCGTCAAGGATGACAATTAGGTGCTTACACCAAGTGGGAGGGGCTGAACCTGGGCTAAAACTTCATTGAGAAAGTGGTGCTGGGAGAAACTGATGTTGAATGAAAGAGGGGAAGTTATAGATTGGCCTATTGTTTAGAGAAGATTAATACGTAATAAAAATAGCTGAACAAGACAAGAGTGTGTGGAGAAGTGTGTGAGCGGATGTGGACAGAGCTCATTGTGCTGTTGCTAGAATGAAGTGCACAATTGCATCTTTTAATCACTTCCGCTTTGTTACGTGTCCCGCAGGCATGTAGCCGTTTTAAGATGTGGTTTATTTTGGACTGCATCAGACAAACAGCTTCATTTCCTCTCCTCTTGCGACATGCTGCACACAGACTCGTCTTTTACGCTGTGTCTGAAAATGACCTGTTAACATTTTAGTCATCAGTGAGCTGGTTTAGCCAATACAGACAGTGACTATAGAAGCAGCTAATGCTTTATGCACCGGCATCTATTTGCATGTGTTATGATGAGGCTTATTCTAATTAGCACGGGTTTAGTCTGGATTGGGAGTGATGATCCTAATGCAGTTTTCTTCCATGGTTAAAATTGCCTTAATGTTGGAGAAAGTCTTGAAAATGCCTGAAAACCTGTAATATTCACAATTGTGCAGCTTGAGTGATCTGCATGTTGGATGAAAACTGCAATAAGTAGGCTAACAGTGTCTAAAATTAAGAGTCACTTCAAATCTGTAATACATGTGTATAAGTTAATGAACAATCACAGCTGAGGGGCTGCAAAAAATACAAATGGACTTAAAGCGTTTGAACTTCCAAAAGTATATTAACTGTGCTATGCAATGGAAAATTTAAGCATGTGTAACCTAAGATATTATTAACCACCTTTGTAATTGATTTAAGTAACACTATTCTCTCCTCTCAGTGCTCTTGCCTGGCATGTTAACATCCCGTTGAGGTGATGAGTGCTGACAGATACAGTCTCCTACCTTCATTCAAACACTGCCCCCTTCAGGAAGAGTAAACAAGTCTAGTCATGAAAAGAGACAAAAGAAAGGATTAGACTCTATTAAGATCATTGTGTCCCTGTCTATTGTCCAGCTCCTTTGGTTTGTGTGTAGACATGCCACAGCAGGAAGCCGGACATAAAAAGTACATACAGTCGGATCACTGCAGGTGGGGAGGGGGTAACTTTCTCAGAACCATTCATTTGAGGTACAGAGATGCTCCCATAATCATAAACAGAAGTGTCCATCCCGGTCCAGGCAAGTCTCAAATCAGGGTTTTGCAAAGCTGTGGTAAAATGCATGGTCACGTACTTTGCAAGGGCAGAAAGAAATGGAAACTGCAATGATTATAGTTAGATAAGCTTTAAATAAAAGCCAATCATAATTATTGACTTTTCCACTATTGTTAAAGTCTGGTCATCAAGCATTGACAAATTACTCAATCACAGAAATTAAATATCTGTTATTGGCCAAATCTCATCATACATAGATTTGACTAAATAATAATAATACAATTCATTGTCCTTGTAGGAAAAGGCTTGTCTGTTGCTTTTCTTTAATGCAGTAACACTATACTACACAGTATTGGAGTTTCAAACAAAAGTCACTTATGTATTTTTTTAATGGAGACATGAGAGTGTGGTTAAAAATAGAGTACATTTTGTTCTTCTAGGATTTTGTTGTCTACGTTTTCATTTTATCTCGACAGCCATCAAATCAGAATAGTTTCTGATCTTTAGTATTGCAACGTGTATCAATTCTGAAACCAGGACTAACTTGAAAAGACAGCCCTGTTGTCCCAATGTGTGCTTCAGCTGGGTTTTGAGAATGTGACTGATGCTTTTTTGCT
The DNA here is from genome assembly GCA_024349245.1 of Neodontobutis hainanensis. Taxonomy (NCBI): domain Eukaryota; kingdom Metazoa; phylum Chordata; class Actinopteri; order Gobiiformes; family Odontobutidae; genus Neodontobutis; species Neodontobutis hainanensis. The sequence continues at coordinate 6,594,729 of JALDNG010000017.1, read as the reverse complement.
GAAGGACGGATGGTCCCGCTGTCTGCACAAAGCCTGCTCTGATTATAGCCTTTGCACCGACATCACGATGGTTGTCAGTCATGGGCTCAATTTAGACCTCTCTGGGTTTCTTGCACTACTTTTTTTCCTCATGATAACACAAGAACAGAGCCCAAATAACAATCAGATGTTCAGCAAATTGTGAGACAGCGTTCAGCAAGGCATTCTTTTACCCTATGAGAACTATAGCATACAATTTACAAGAAGGAATAGTAAATATGACGATACTGTGGCAAAAACCAAAAGTGGCGACATTCTATGAGGTGAAATTATTCATAACGTGTCAGCTTCTTGTTGAGTTTTCTGTCCCCTGAAAGATTGGCCAACATTGCTGTGAAACAAAACGGGGTTCTTTGACTGCAAACGATTAGTTGTTTCAACATTCCATGAACACATCTAAGACCAATCACAATACAAGTGCATTTTAATATGGTATTTGTCTATGATTGCAATCCTGTACATGCCTCTGGATTCGGTAAAATAGAAATTGAGGACTGTATAGATAAAGTATATTGCAAAATAAAAGTCCTTTTACAGAAGTCAGTATTCCTAGTATTGGGCTGGTGCACTATCATGATCGGAAACAAATGCTTGTGCTTACATAGTTAGACTCTAACGTAACTTAAATGTCTGCCATCACAATTAGAAAATGGGTAAATCATCCAAAAGTCGGCAGTGACTACAAAGAGCACTGCAGTGTTGATCAATTGCGGTCCATCGACCCTGGACACATTTGAAAGTGGCTCATTATTGACACTGTCTCTGCTTTGTATCACTTTGTTTATCACACTGTCAAAATAGCCCAGCTTTATCTTGATACTTTTCCATTGTTCATAAAATCTTTTGCTATATTCATTGTCAAAATGATAAATAACAATTAGTCATTCAGGTCACATTGGCTTTGTAAGTACAGTCCTCTCCAAGTGGCTAAAGGGCGACCACTGAATATGGGAGATATATGAACTGAACAAGGATGTAAATATTTTACGTATGGGTGTCTTGTACAGCAGGAGGTCACTGAGAGGTGAGTGCTCGAGCGGAGACATGATAAGCCTTGCAGTCTAAAGAGGGATTCCTCCCTCACTGGGCTCTTTTATGTGGTCTCCACACAGGAAAACAGGAGATTTACTCTTGGCTGTCACAAAACAGGCTCCAAGCATTTCCATTGTTTGTTTTAGAGCTTTTCATAGAATCTTCAAAAATAGAAATTATGCCCATTGACAGGCTTTTGCGGGTGAGTAAGTAGGAACTGTGGGAGCTGGAGCTGTGGTTGGTTTGGAGACGCTGGCTGCACCTCAGAGACCGCACCTCAGGGATTTGTTAACCAGCACACTGCGCACTGCCGCCTGCCAGCCACAGGTTCTATTTTTACCCCAAAAAGAAAATATAAAAAGGACTTATTCACACTATAAAGAACAGAAGAGCACTTTTTTTACTGTGTCACTTTTTACTGAACATACTGCTTGTAGCCGCACCAGTAAATAGAAATAATAATAATAATAATAATAATCAGGGACCAAAGAAATTAATGTTTTGATTAAAGGTGCGGTGTCTAGTTTTGGGGTATCTAGTGGCGACATTACAAAAAGCAGCTATCACAGCCCTGCAAGTTCTATGAACATTTTAATATGTCACTTTTGAACTCTGTCCAAAACTTTGTCGGCCAAACTCACAGCCTTATGTCTTCCTTTCCCTCACTTTAATCTTCTTTTGAAACCATATGCTATAAATATGTCTAAATATAAGCAAGGAAACAAAAGGCATAATTAACACTTCAGCTTCTACCAAAGCAGTGTTTGTCTTTGCGACATTTTTAACACACAAACTGTACAGTATATTTGCTTAAATAAAGCAGCTTTGGCTCAATATAGGACTAACATCATACCATTCCCATACAATAAATACAGTATGATATTATGGTCATTATGTAGCCATGCTCTATCAGTGGTACACATGAAAGAAATGTATTTTCCATATTTGTCCAACAACTGTGTTTTTAAACTCGAAAGAAAAGGAAACATTTAACCCAAGCTCAGTTTAAGAAAATGTCTGAAAGTCACTGTGATAAATCTAGCAAGGCCTGGACATTCTTTCACAATGTCAAATGTCCCAGAATGCATTGCAAACTGAGCTAATTAAGCATGAAAATACAAACACGCTCAGCTGCAAACGTTCCTGTCAACTCAAGAGGGTTATTACACAGCTGACCTTTTTACGAGTTTAATAAAAGCAGATAATAGGCATGTGTGAATAATCCACAGCTTTTGTATGTAATCCTATAAAGCAGAGGTATTAAAAGTGCTTGTGTGTGGACTTGTCATGTAAAAGGTGCTCCGGTTTACTGTCAATTGCCAGCCCACCCAAAGAGCAGCTTCCTGACAAAGTCCAGCCTTGTGCTCAACATGAACGCTGCTTTTCTGCAGCTTTTCAATCAAATGACCACTACAAACTGGACTTCTTACCAAAGGGGTGGACACATGAGCTGTACATACTGTCAGAGTTACACACTATGATCGCATAAAGGTATGCTAAAAGATCAAAGATGGTACTATCATGATTTAGCAATAGAAAAGACATATACTACACATTGTATTCAGTTTTAAGACACATTACCCCAAAACTGATCAGACAGCAAGTGGGAATGTGTGACTTTGGTCAAGGACACATTTGCAGTTACAATAGAGAAGTTTAAATGTTGTTAAGCAAAGTGTAGTTCACAAGTACAAGCAGTAACAACAAGTTCAGAAGCACACATTATTTTTATGTTTTTAATGGCATTCTTATTTGTGAATCATTGTTTTATCCATTCAAAAACATTTTTATGGACACAACATCTAGACTTAAAGAGACTGGATAGGAAATTTAATCTGATATGGAAATACAGGAATACATGGAAATACCGGTTCTGACGATGAGGCTGACAACCATATGGGACAATTTAAAACAACTAAATGACAGAAAATTGCATGTCTGTGGATTTCCAGCTGATAAGTCATGGCACAGCAGGAAACTGAACCTTCGACCTGAGGTAGTTGAACCTGAACCACCTTGCATACAGGCCTCTATGGACTCCACACTCTAAAACTAGGTAACATGGGAAGTTACTGTAGGCAGGTGAGGCTAATTGAGTGGTGCAGTCCATCTGGAGTGGATTATGTTCAGTGTACAGTGTGTATCCTTAAAACACATTTCCCAGAAGTGTACAACATAAAAATCAAAAGCTCACTATGTAGCCCAGTCTAAATGAAACACACAAGGCTAAACTCTCACTTTTATATTAAGACCATCTTTTAGAGTAATGTACATTACATGACAAACATATGTCTCTGGCTTTTTTAGGCCATTGTAGCTGCGGTGAAAAGTGGGTCCTTCTGGCGACACAGTGGATTAAGAAAGTGCAGCTCTTTGCCATAACTGTGGCTGACAAATCTGTTTTAGAGCTGGGAACAAGGCCTGTGTTTCAACAGCGTCACTACTCCAACTAAAGGCCAGTTAGGCAGTTCTTATATTTTATATTATTTTCATAAACCTGAGTTGTTATGGTAATCAATACAGTTATTTTTATGTATGTTAAAGAGAGTTGCAAAAATTTGATAACTGTCCACTTGCTTTTTGTTTAGGCAAGTGCACAACAAACTATCACTTTTTAAACTCGCAAGAAGCTGTCACAAAAGCAGTTAATCCCCTATAAAGTGTTTGATGTATAAGTACTACATTAACAACAGGGCCTAAAAAATGCACAGTGAGTGTAATAAAACATCAGAGTATAGACAGAGATGAACATCACCACGGGCCACGTCCCTTTGGAAGAGGATCTGAGAAGTGTTTCCTAAAAAATTAGCGCTGTGCCGCAGATGTGCACTTCCAGTCTCTGCATCAGGATCTGAATGAGATGTTGAGATGAGAGGTGGAAGAGAGAATCATATGCTTTCCATTTGATAAAGCCGTTAAAAAGAAAGCATAGATGAAAGTAGACAAGTGGGAAGGCTGTGGTAAATTACAGGCAAGAATTTTAGGAAGTTTGAGGCCTAATTGAAAAATGCAGTGCAATTGGAAAATGACTCATGAAGACACTGGAAAATAAATAGTTGACCTTACACATTAAGATAAACTCATTGTGTTCAGCCACATTAAAAGGTTTTATTTATTCAAACTAAACCCTAGAATAACTTAATTCTGTACTTTGGACAGCCTTTTTCCTTTGTTACAGATCAGATCTGTATGTGATAGTGGAGCTAACTTCAGATTAAAAAAGGTTTAGCCTGTTCACATTAATCTGAGCAAATCAGATCAGATCTTCACTTTTGAGGCCAGGGTGAACATGAATGCAATGACAGGGGTTGCCAATATTTTTCCATCAAGGGCCACATTTGAACATGGTGGTGGAGGCCACAGCAAACTCACTTATGCTCAATAAAAACAAGTTTGAACTGAGAGATGCTAGCTTTAGAAAAAGTTGTTCCAATTAGGAGCATGTCGTAGTCGGATCAACCAATCACTGCAGATTAGGAAAAAAAAAAGGAAAAATATATCTAGTATTATCAATAAATTATTAGTAAATGCACAGTTGGGCACATCTGGCCCCCGGGCCATAGTTTGCCCACCCCTGATCTAAGAGAAAGTATTTTTAACTGGCTATATTGCAGATCAAATACAACTAAAACCACTTTTTCCAGAGTAAAAAAATGATAAATTTATGCACTGTGCTTTAGGCCAGGTCTCATTCAAGGGCTGAACCTGTATCCTGTTTCTCACCAATGAATCATTTCCCCAATAAACAAGCATCAAACAAAACTTCCACTCATATTCATCAACGCTGAGATCATATGAGAAGGCATGTCATTTTAATTATCCTCTTTTCTGAGTTATACTAACATGTTAGATCAAGATTAAAACAAATCCTCCTTCAGTTTAAACATATCCAGGCTTTATAAAGTGTCACCAGGAAAACGAAGGCCATGTGACGGTGAAGACTCTCCACTCACAAACGTTGATTCATGACTTTGCTATAAACACTTCCGCACAGATACAGTGCATGCATAGCTAAAATAAATGGCACTTCATCTCAGTCAGCTCACAGCCATAATTGATGAGATTTCAGAAACCAGAAAAAAAGCCACCACAATGCAACCTACAACCTGTTCCAGCACTTAATCCATCTATTTTTATTTGAGCTACTTCCTGGCCCCAGGTGCACCTTCCTGAACACCTGTGATATTTCTGCATCACTTGATATGAATAAACTTATAATAAACAATTTATCCACAGAGAAATGGTCTGCACCGTGAGAGGAGTTTAATGTTCTACCATGTAACATCAATGAAAAGCTGTAGTTTGACTAGATCCAGACTGAAGTGGGGAGGTGGACCCTGGTTTAGAGCGGACCCTCAGGGACCACACAGCTGGCCTGTTGTAATTGCAGTGCAAAGGACCATAGAAAGAATGGGCTGTGTGTTGGAGGCAAAAGTTTGTAACCTCGCTGGACTGTGAGCTGCTTGACTGGTCCATCCCAGGTGCGTTTGTTCTTGTGAAACATAAAAATGCATGTGCATCACTGCTCCAAGACAGAGATGAGTTTCTTTTTTAGCAAGTTCCACTTATGATGGCACATTGCCTGTGGGTTTTAACTTTTTACTCTTTTTGTCAAAGGAGCTCATTGCTTGGATGCTCTGCTCTACAAAATTCAAACATAATTTCAGTTTTTCTAAAATGGTGCAAAATTTTATCAAGATTTCAGTGTTACATTCCAGTAATCGCCTAATATTAGACTTCAATGCGGTCTAGTTTTACGCAGTGTCGTAAAAACGTTTGTTTGGCTCCATCTAGTGGAAAGATAAAATGTTGCACAAAGGAGTGAGCACATTGTTTACAGTTTTTCACTTTCAATTATGTAATAATTGTTAAGAAGAAGGCATCTGGTTAGATTTATGAAAGTAGAAGATGCTTTGCCCTTTATCTGGGGTACTTAGTCTAGACCCCCCACTCCCTTCTATACTTTCAAAACTCTGTCCAGATGCTTTATTCTTAATGTAGGATATGTTTTTACTAAATATTATTAGAACCTTACAGTGACAACTAACCATCATTATGATGCCAGAGATCTCAAAGTAGCAGAATGGAAAAGGCAACAACGAGCCACTCCTGCCACACAAATGGAAGACTAGTTTGGGGATGTAAAAATGTAAATAATAAGCCACTCAAGAGTGATGTCAGTACCTCAGCCATTTATTGTTAAACATAAGAAAGAAAAGACTTCTTCCAAGGTAATAAAAATAACATTGCTGTTTAAAATCAAGCGCACTTCAAAAATGTCTCAATCTCTAAGGGAGCTGCCCCTTCCCACTTTGTGAAGTGAATAGTATTAAATCAAAAACAGACCTAATTGTCAATCTTTGCTGTAAGGCTTCAGGTGGGGTGCTGTGTTTACTGTTGAGATACATCCTTTGATGTGTCAGAGTAGTTACGCAAACAACATGAATAAAGGATTTACAACATTAGTTTTTACATGTACAAAACAAAAGAAACAATGGCACAACTACTAACACAAAGCCGAAGTGTGTAACAGACCTTGGGAGGAGTCAGGCAGTGGGCTTATTGTGTTAAAAGTCCTCTTTAGCTTAGTGTTGGAATGGGAGCAACGAGATAATGACAGCATTAGAGTCTGGACTCACTTCTGCCAAACAGTATTTGTAAATGACCTCTCGTGTTTGAGTCAGCAGGTGCTAATACCAAATGGACCAAGGTCTTTGCACCAGAGGCAATTCAAACAAGTCCAGCCAGATGACTTTCCATGATGCAACATCTCTGTCAGACACTGAAGGTTTGGGCCCCCCGTGTTTTTCTTCACAGCCGATTATGTCACGTGGGACAGTGCATTAGCAGTGAAATCACAAGAAGTCATCTGGAAGTCAATTTAAAGTATTTTTCTGTGTTAAAAAGACAAATGTTACCTGGTGTTATCTGCCTTACTAAGCAATTTACTTTCTTCAACAGTTTTTAAGCAATTACAAGTACAGCTTGGCAGGCCCAGCTCTGACTACCATTACTGTTGACTCACCCTAAAACCATATAAATCAGGACATAGTGAGCCGAACGCTTATGGAGAAGTGGGTCACAATCTCGCCTTCCATCCGAGCTTCTTCTGTACAAAAATAGCCTTCATTACAGGTTGATAGGGGGAAAAAAGTTAACCAAAAACCCAGAACGTTTCATTTACAATTTTAAAGTTCAATACATTCATATTATGAAACTATATCTTACATAATTCCCATAGATAATTTGGTAAAATTAGCAATTCAACTGCTCAGTGTGTGTTACATACTCAGTATATGTATATAAAACATTGTACATCAATGGCATTTCACATTTGACCATTTGCAATAATACATTTGCTATGCCTTTAGTATAACCCACACATAAACACTGGCACAAGATTGAGCAAACATCCATACATTTCTTTATGAGGCTTGATTACTTCTGTTTGAGATTATCTAATATATACAACTAGAAATGGGAAGTGATTTGTGTAAATTAGATTTGAACAGCAGGTGGCAGTGATAATATACAAATCAATGCATGAAACTTTAAAACAGACATCTTTTACATTAAATGTCCAGTTGCCTTTAGGAGGGGTGAATTTATCATAACTTAATTTCTGTCAAAATGTTACCAAGTAATACATATCATGGCTGTTATGTTTTAAAGAGTTACACATATATTGTAGAACCTTCAAAATCAACAATAAGCATGTTGGTACAGGCAGTTGAATGCTTTAAAGTACTTACACTCATCCTGAACCAATATAAAGAAAATAACAACAAAAATATATATTAACTGCAAATTTCAATTACAAAGACTTGTTGCTTTTTTATTTCAGTGGAGGGCAGTTTTGTAGAGCAGATTCTTAAACTAGAGTTCCTTTATGTCAAAGTCAGTCTGTATTTGTAACTGGGTTTCGTGCATCAGATTTGGCACAGGCAATCACAGAGGTAACTGGTTCTCTGCCTGTAGCTACATTACCATACTTCCTTTACTTGTACTGATGACACAATACATGGCCAACATCTGCATGTTGATGTAGACTGACTTGACTGGGGAAAGGAACTCATAATTGTTGTGTGGTTTGGGGTCTGTGATGAGGTGCTGTGACACAATACTTTTAATACATTTGACAATAGCCTTGAGTCGTTTATCTCACCAGGAGTCCCAACCTGTGAGAAATGCTTGCACAATGTGTCAAATCAAGTGTACGGATACACAGATTTTGAAACATTTTCAAGTGTGTTGCACTTTTAAATTAATGAGATGACGGGACAGAGGACATTTGCGAGCGCTGAGATCATCACTGAAATGTCCCTGTATGGTTTTGTGAAGTCCCCCATGAGAAACATAACTGCACTTTTACCACAGTTTGGGCCATACTGACCCTAAACCTAACTCCCTGTGGAAATACTACCTCCACCTCCTCGCCAAAGATGACTCAGAGGCAGGAGCCTGGATAGTTAGGATAGATTGTTTACAGGTTTTATGATCAAATGTTGGAAATGGCTGCATTAGATGAGTTTTGGCTGTATATTTTAAAACAACTGTTTTGTCGCTGACCCCATTGTGTTAAATTATAGAAGCTGTAAAAACTGTATCTTATGGATTTAGCAACCTAAGTACTATTGTTGCTGTTGCTATGGAAAGAAACTCAAGTGCTGTTCGTAAAATTGCTAATAAAAACTCAGACAAGTGCTGTGCTTGTCCAACTCATATGAAAAATTATGAAAATGTTTTGAAGCATTAAAAGCTTTGCTGTAATATTCAAATGTGACATTCAAATGTGACATTCAAATGCAGGATACTTTGTGGATTATTTCTCAACCTGAATTTACATTTTCCAACTTGAATAACGTTCTGACTGAACTGAACATAAAGCAGTTCCATGTACATTTCTAAACTCTTCAAGTCACTAACACAATAAGGTGACAACATGCCTCAGTATCCCAGAGAAGCATTCAAACCCTTGCAGTTATAAGCAATTTCTGCACAATTGCAATATGAAGTTTCTTAATTACATTTAACATAATGGTATTTTGCACATACAGTGGGGTGTACATGCAGAACATAAAAGTGCAAAAGCTGTTAATATTGTAATGCCATATACAAATAGAATGATATACATAAGACAAACTGGCTACAAACACATTAGACACATTGCTGATACATTCATATATGTCAACACGTAAATATGTTTATACAGTATACATGTACATGTCCATATGTATACAGATATAGCCAAGAAGGGATAAATAGTGCCACTAATAAGTTGTAACAGCCTTGTTTAGGGAACAGCTGAAGCTTTTCATCTCAAACTCCACAAAACTCAACCTTTTACAGGAAGGTATTCACAAATCCAATTCTCTAAACAACACCTTCTGTGCCACAAGGTTATTGTATGATGGTATTGATGAACTAAGATAATCTATATGTAACTACTAAGTATATCTGAAAAAGACATGAGATTACATACTTTTTGAGATGATAGGGTATTGACATATATTGCAATGTTTGTAGAAAATGAAGCTCTGAATGTGTGTGCTCATTGTGTATGGCACACTTGTGAAAAAGTGTACTGATGGTAGTGGATGTTGGACACTGATGGCTGTGTCAGGCAGTGGATACTCTCTGGCATGAGGATGGGAGCTGGGAAGACAGCTTAAAAGAATTATTACTGACACCAAACATGTGTAGTAATAAGGGCATGTTTTTCTTGAGGGTTATCGGGACATTAAAACATCTGTGGGAATGTTCTTACTGGGAGACAAACGTCTTTGTGAAACAAAAAGAGATGAGCAACTAAGCAAGTTACATGTGGAAAATTAGAAGTACTATTTTGTGAGGAAGGATTACTTAGAATTTTAGTTTTGTCTGAAACCAGCTTCTGTAATGCAGCAATAAGAAGGGATTAAATCCACTTAGCTCATCAGTCTTAAAATAAAAGCACAATTTTAAAGCAACTCTATGTAACATTTCAAACTTTGACCATTTTTTTCAAACTCACATGTCGGCTTACACCTCAAAATAATTATTATATATCCAATATCTGTGTAAAGTTGTGATGACAGGCTGTGAGGAGAAATATCTTCTTAAAACAGAATCACCTGTCCAGTCCAGTTATAAAGAAGAGTGTCTGATGAGTTGGTTAAACTACGCTTTGTCTATACAGAGGGTTTGAACTCTTGGTTGATTAATCTTGGGAACTATTAAAATAATTTTGAGGCTATATTGTTAACAGAGAAAATGTTTCATAGTGTTGCTTTAAATATCAACTCAAAAAAATAACACCATTCTGATTTCTGTAGGAATGTACGTCTGATACACGCCAGTTATTAGTTAGGATTAAATTAACATTGACTGTTGTTGCTGCTGCTTTCAATGGCACAGCTCAAACAACAACAGACAATCTAAAATTGTCACTATAAGCCAGAAGGTCACAGGTCAACTGGCTGCTACATAGTGCTACATGAGAATTCTTGTGCATAAACTAATGCCCCATTGTCAGTGGACATTTTACAAGAGGACAAAGTTTCAAAGGTTTTTGGAATGTTTCATTTTTTCCTCCATCTTTCATTTTTCATGGCCTACACTTGACTTAGGGATGTGTGTTTTAACATACTATGAGTAGGTTAGTCAAACAAGCAGTTTTTAGACTTGGCTTGGAGTTATAACGCTGGCGAAGATATTGACTTTCCCGGCAGTGGACACTATGGAATGATTGTGCTATAATCTTCTACCACAAAGAAATAATCCTGGGCTACATGAAGAAGATTACTGTCAGAAATTCTGGGAATTGAAAGTAATGCTTGGTGAGAACATGAATAATCAGAAAAGAGAAACGTTTCATTATACAACAGCAGCAAGGCTAGATGAACCCTAAACACGTGGGATGAGCTGTGTGTTTGCATTTGAATACATCTACAGATAATTGTTTAAAATACCCCTGGTGAGTTAGTGCTGGTTTGATGGAGGAGGGCCCAATCTCAGAGCACAAACCTGCAAAAGGCATGATGGGAGGTCAAAACATGGGAGGGTCTCTTAATGGCATAGCTTCTCATTTGGTCTTTAGTTTGCCGACCTCCCCGTTCAGCCTGCCCTCCTTTGCCAGCTTCTCATTTAGCTGGCACAGTTGGCGCAAAAAGCCATCATTCGGGCCGATTTCTCTCTTGTGTCTCACGGTGGCCACCGCCTGCCGGGCGTCCATCTTATGGCGCAGCATGAGGTAAGCGATAACCATGGTAGGGGAGCGGCTGTATCCCTCTCTGCAGTGTACATACACTTTTCCTGGAGGATGTATACACAAAAGTGGATCATTAGAACATTGAAACATCAAAATTGAAACCAAAAATATTTTGGAGGATAATTGTTAGTGTGGTGACCTGACACAGTTATTCAAAAATTCTAAACCACAACTTTGGCCAAACAATAAAACATCTGAGCTTTCTAAATTTCTATGAGTAGGTTTGATGTAATGAACCCTTTAAACCTTTTGCATAATATTTGATATAACCCTGCCAAAAAATGTATGTTCCCATCTGTCTTAGCAACATCACAAAAGGAAACAGAAAATTTATTGGATTTTGAAAAAAAGATTCAAACCCAGATGTGAGTCAAGAATTCATTGAAACTTGTTCACAGAAATGTAAAATGCAACTTTAAAAAAATGCAATACCAGCAGAATCTTCATTCAGAATTATATCCAATTGTACACAAATATAATACATTTATAAGCACATTATAAGCATAAGACATTTGAGCTTTCCAAACAGTTTTTACATAAACACTTCAGCTTGAAAAGCGAGCACAAGAAAGTAGAGGAAAGTGAGAAAGGGTAAAACAAAAGATAAAGAAAAGAAGCAACAAATTAAAAAGAAAAAATGGAAGTGAATCGGAAACATATGCTGGGACCAGTTTTGTCGAGCGAAGCATCTTTTCTGCCAGGAGGAGATGCAAATTCAAGACCTGACCTCTGCTGCAGACTCGGCAAAGTCAATCATCTTCTGCTCCTCTGTTCCCTGAGCAAACCTACATTCTGCACACTGTGTGCCCTGCCTGCATGTACAGAATCTGTAGTGTGTGAGAGCTGAGCAGGAGCTGCAGTAGTGTCATGCACAATGTTCAATACACTTTTTCTTTTTGTAAATATCAACATGTTTGTCCTTGCCTCACTGACATAACTGATAACCCCACGTCCCTTGAGAAACAGAATTTGACATTTTTGCCAGAGCGTCGGAGGTGCCAAGCTCTGTCCAGATCTGCACATTCTGCACAGATTGTGTAACTTAACACCCCTCTGTGCCCTCTCCAGATTCTCTCTTATCCATCTATCTTCATCTCCCTCTGTACAACACAGCGGCCAGTGCTCTGTCAATGAAATGACCTCTCCAATATCTAATCAGCCGGCTTCCACAGATCAATACGATTCCTCTGTATCCTCTTGTTCGAAAGACCAGACTTTGGGCTTACCACATCACTCATCTATCACTTACATCCATCTCTCAGTCACCATTCCTTTTACCATTATTGGTCTCTTTGTTTTATGTTTTAGGAGTGATACAGTGGACAGTATTAATACTGTGTAGTATTTAAATTAAGTTACTTGGGGTTTCATAAAGTAATGCAGTGCCAAGATTATTTTGTACAAAGTGCACAGCCATACAGGATCAACACAGCCAGTGGGGCCAAGAGAGACACCCTATTTCTTCCTCTTTAGTTCTGCGCTGCTTTCCTCTTTCACTTTACTCTTAAATCAGGACCATCTGAGAAATAAGACTTTCCTGTGTCAGAACTGACAATAGATCCATAACAAGTAGATTTAGTCACTAATTAAACACACTCTACATATTGGTAATAAATGCAATATATATGCATTTATCATTATTATTTGTTTTATTATTATTTTATTTTATTATTTTATTATTTATATGTGCACTACATGTTCAAATTGTGATTAAACATTTCTGGGATTTTGTGCTTTAAAATGGTTATTAGTTTACATCCTTCTAAATAAAAGGTCAGCAAAAAACTGACTTGGTTAATAATGGTGGTTTTATTTTTATTATAAGTCCATTATTATTATTATTATTATTATTATTATTATTATTATTATAAGTTTATTCAACAGTTCTGTTTAACTGTGCATATGACACCTGAAAGTATTTTATCTTCACTCTTGTCTTTTAGTTTTGTTTTAATTGATTTATTTTATTTTATTTTTATTTCTTTTATTGCTTGTAAACTCTCTTTGATTTATTTTAATAGATAGCAGCTGATGTTGGTTTACATACCTGAAAAACGAACACACAGAATGGATCAAGTGCTTGAATGACAGGACACACCCTAAAACGTGACTGAGGAGTGTAAAAAGGAAAAGGAGATGAGCTATTTGACACTACAGGTTCACTGCATGTGGGACATGTTGACATCCAGGACAATCTGACAATGGAATATGGAGCAATGCTCAGGAGTGTGTCAGATTTAGACAGGAGATAGTCAGGGCCGTCATATCCAGGCTAATCTCCCATCTTCACCTGAGCAACAAAACAATTATCAGACCCTCACCTTATTAAATATTTGAAAGTAAAACAACTCACGGGAGAGCCACAGTGCAATCTCCTCTCTCTTCAAACTTCAAACTTTTTAAAGTTTACACCAGTGACAAGTCCATTTCCCTCTGAACAGGACCAGACATACCACTGCTATTACCTTTGCCGTGTGATAGGGCCTTGTCGATAAACTCTGCCCCCTCCTCAAAGAAGGCACTGAGGTCGAACTGCTCGGTGTCATTGGCGGTGATGCCGTGGTACGTAATGCCTGTCCCGGCATAAAACTCGGCGCTGGTGTTGACATGCATGAAGGAGGTGCCCTCGGCCACATTCAAGACATGGGTCACTCCAAGTTTCTGAAGGCGCATGGCATTCTGGGCTACAAACCTGAGCACAACAAAGAAAGGGATCAGTTCTGTCTCTGAAGTGAGAGAAGTAACCTGTTTTAAGTGTTTGTGCTGACCGTCTCAAAAGTTTTAAAAGCAAAGAGCTGCAAAAATAATACTAGCAGACATCTTTATCAGCACAGGACAATTGTCTTTTAGGATGCTTCCCATATTATATTATATGAGAAGCATCCTTTATGGAAGGTATACAGTCCATTGCATTAGAGTGAGTGCTGTGTTAGCAATATCCCAGCATCTCTTACACAGCTTTATTCTTAGCTATACAAAAGCACTAAGGGATGTTACTTTGTCTCTAAGCTCTGGAAGTGTTCTCGTCAGTTTGTAGACATGATGTGAAAACACAATGGTGCCAAAAGCCAGTGTGACTGAAACTATGAGTCAGGAGATGTAGTATTACCAATAAAAAAGAAAAAGAGTTTGAATACCCAGGCCTGAAAGTCCTGATCCTACAGTTTTTGTTTTCTTGTTTATATTGCTAAACATCTCTGGCAAGCTCATTTTCTTGGGCATCAATATCTCCTAAAATTTGTGCACATTTTTATTTCCAATTCAAGTCCAATTTAGGAATGTAGAAGACCTTTATAAGTGTCTTCCCAAAGCAAATCAAGCCATAAAGAACAGGGCTAACAAACCATGAGGTAAAAAGCAGGGTTTTGCCTGGCGTCCAGCCACAGGCCACTGTTACTGTCTAACCAGCGATCCCTTCAGGCTCCAGCCATTGATCGCCTCTTGTGAGCATTGGCAAGTAGAAGTGTTTTATAGTGCATTTAGTGTTAGTAATTAGCACCTGAATTTATGTATCCAAATAGGAGACAACTATTTCATTCATTAAACAAAGTGTTTGTTACTCTCACCTGACAGACACCTGAGACACAATTATGACTATATAGAGCCCTGTATCAGCAATAGCTAAAAACATTTCACAAATAACTTCTTGAACCCGCAATATGGTATTGCTTGAGCCTCAAATGAACAAACATCCAAATAGTTCAAATTGTTAAAAATCACATTGTGGTGTAATCAAATCAGGTTAATAGCAACAATGTGGGTAGTGAAGGTTAGTCCAGAGCTTGTATTTTTTCCAAAATTTGAATTCAGTCCATGTTTTACTATTAGTCACTTATATAGTCATTTTCATTTTCAACTTAGTTACACATATGTTTGCTCAATCTCATCCAGGCAAAATTTTGGTTCACACAACCTAAAGCTATAATGTTGTAATATTTTAAGTATTAAAAGTATGATTTTTTTTAAGTTAACCCAAAGAGCCAGATTTCTTATAATAAAAAGCTGAGAGTGACAGTGTGGTGTGTTTTTATTGCTATATTTGCTTCAGTCAATAATGGGCTGCTGAGGCAACGCTGGTGACCTGCTCAGCTCCCTTGAGGTGCCTCCATGAGATCCAATAAAAAACCCAGGCTGTCACAGTTTTTATGGCCAGAGGAGGAGAACAGAAGCAGCCCATCTGCCTGTGTGTCAGCCACGGGGCAGACATGATGAAGCCGTACCCCGGCATTCACATTTCTCACCTTTTCTCCCTCACTTTATGTGTACATTTAAACTGAGTACAAGTGTTTTGCTGTAAGTGTGGGCTATAAATGATGAATAAATACTCTGACATCTACAAGCACTCAGTATCTGATTGTGCTCATTACACACAAAGCGGATGTTGCACAACTCTGGATTATGTCTCGAGAAGTGCACTTACTGTACTTCTCCGGTATAAAATGTTGAGGTGCACTGAGTTTAAGTGTGTTTAAACCAGTGGTGTTCCCGCTTACCTGGATTGTCCCTGCCTCCTTGCCCTGGGATCTGCAGTCCCACAGCATCCATTATTAAAAACCAGCTTAGCAAGAACCAAGTGTGTCTCAAACCCAACAGCCACACCTCCAGTTTCTCCTCACAGCCTTTACTTTAATAATAGTGCTTTACAAAATAGAGCAAATGTATATCTTACACACTGCTGGGTTCAATGGTATTCTTCACTTTAGCATTTTACTATTGTGTTTATGCTGTATCTAATTCTACTCTACTGCACAGACTTTAGTCCACAATCGATACAGCCTCTGTGTCCAAGCCATTTGTAATATCTCATTATCCCATACCTTTTCTTTGAGGCCAGTTATAATCTACTTAAACAGAAGCAATAATGAACATCATACATGAGAGCATTACTGTGCATATCCACAATGATTCTGTGATTCATTCTGTGATTGAGTGATTCACACAGCGATACAGTAATGTGCTAGTATTGTGCCCTGCTGCCCCTCCTCCACGGCTCCGCTTGCACTTACTGGAACCAAAAGATGGACAACATGAGACATATCTCTCTGTAGAAGCTTTCAATTTTTTATTCTAAACACAAACATTATCATATTAACGTACTATGTGTTCTAAAAATGCCTAATGTGTGGCCTGCATCACTCAGTAACACTCCCATCAAGCAGATGAAACTTCTCAAACACATACTAGGAACTAACCTTACAGGAATAACAGGCTGTAAATTCCTTAAGTGTCAGAATGTTCCTATTGCCTATAGTTTACCTCATGGTCAACCATTGATTTATGCTTGTAGCCCCATGGTAATACAGTATGATCTATGACCACACACCTCTACCTCTCTGGATGCTGTCTAGAAGAGATATCGTGAGCATTTGTCACTTGTTCTGTTTCTCTTTATAGGCTCAACATCAGTTTGATTCAATTATTTTGTATTGTGAGTCTCCTTTCTTACTAAATACTCTAATAATCTCCGCTATTGGCTGGTTTAAACAGATGTGCAAGGTGTAAGCATCTGTGAAAGCTTAATAATGGAGGATTTTATTGAGTAACAGCTATGAGCTCTTTGTGTTATCTGGGCGTGTTTATTCCAGTAGGCTATTTGTGATCGACGCTATTTCCTCATTTGTATTATAATGTTAGACAATAAACACCTGTGCGGATCTAAAGGCAACCACTCGGTGCTGCACTGGTACGGTTTTAAGGACGAGCGGGTGTTTGTTGACGACAACAGGCTGCCACCGAGAGCACGGCAGACGGAGCATCACGCCCTGTGTGCGTGCCGCGCGACATGCGCCACTGTTGTCATTGTCTGGAGCCTCACTAAAGACCTGTCTCACCTGTCAGCGGCTCGGACAAAGAAATAATCGGGTAAAGCGCACGACTCACGCGTTGCCGATGTAGATCCGGGGGTAGACTTCGTTGAAGTGTTGTGTGGGGAGGCTGTAGAAGCCGCTGCCGTCCGACACCAGCTCATTGAGTTGTTGGACCGTGAGCTCGCCGCTGTGCACCGGGACCTCGGCTGGAGGCGGCGGTGGCAGTTTGGAGGGGCTATGGTGTTTCTTCATGGCGCCTCTTCTGTGAGATCCAGCTGCACTAGACCCACAACCAGCCTCGAGCTTCTGTCCGTTTGTTCAGTGACATTTTAGCTCCGCACGTGAGTCGTGCCTGTTTCAAGGTGTCTCTGAGGCGCGGGCTCCACAGCGTCCATCTGCGTCAAGCGCGAGGACGTCAACAAGGACTTCCTGTATTGACTTCAAAATAACAGTATTGACTTACTTAAATCTTGCAAAAGTGTAAGACATCGTATAGGCTATTTGTGTAGCTGGGCTTAAATTCTATATAGAATAGTCTATAGACTATAGACTATCTATGTACAATGTAGTTTCATGTTATCACAGTTTGTTACACGAAGAGGTAGATACAATGTATGAAGTGTAGTGTAAAAGAAAGTGTTAGCTACCAATTCAAATTAATCAATACTTGACAACACAATTAATAATCAACGTTAAAATGTAAGTATGTAGGCTACCATTACCACCAATTAAGATTTTTTTTTTTAGTTGGGGTTAGGCCTTTATTATGATCCCAAATTAAATAGTAGGCTGTAACCTATATTACGAAATTAATTTTGTTCATGGATTTATTTTTACACCTAAAAAATAAATATATAATTTTCTATTTCCTGTGCGTCTGTGGATGCTTCGCGTTACTTGACGCTGTTCTCTTTCTCGAGTCTGTCTTCAGAAGACACACCCCACGGACGGTCCACAGCCCTGATGACCAGTCAGACCAAAGCAGGACCAGACCTGGACCAAGAAGAAGAAGAAGAGGAGAGGTCAAAGCGTCGTGAAACTGACGTGACTGAAGAATCACTACGGCGCCATATTTTTGCTTTACATCACTTTATTTAGAGCCATCATTTTACTCACAAAATATATTTTGGGCGTTACACCAATAACTTTTTTTAGCACCACAACGTATAGTGACAATTTGGATGATATTGATTTGCGGGAGCGTGTTTATGATAAATGTTTTAACTTTTTAATGGTATCCTGCATTAATGTGCATGTCACTGGAACATGCTCTAACAACACGAGGCCTAATTCTGAGGTCGGTGTGTGAGAGTCAAATAGATTAAATTAAATTCAAAAAGAAAGGCAATACTCACCACAACAAACACCACAATAATAATTCATTGTAATGGATGTAATAGGTTTGTCCACCACTAGAGGGCAGCACAGGCCTAATTAACGTTCACAATGATAATTAAGTGCTTTTCAACCTGTCACGATTGTCACAATCACAAACTGGATATCTCTGGATACTTGTTTAACAGAGTTTAACAACCACTGTCTTATAAAACAAACTTTTTAAGAATTTGAAAGTGTGTTACCAATTAGTGAATTAAAAGCCATTCCGATACTCGAGTGTTTTTATTTAATTTCTTTGTCCCACTATATGAAATTGTTGCATTAGTTTGATGTATGCGTGGCATTCTCACGTGAGCTCAGCAGCAGATTGCCCAGTGAGATTAGTCTCAATATAAATCACCCACAGTGACAAGTAATCTGTTCATTACCACCAGATGGCACTACTACTTCAAACAAAGCACGACATTTCTTGTTCCATATTAAGTTTATTTGATATGCCCTCAACAGTAAAGTGCAAAATGTTACTGCTCAAGTTAACCCGCTTTTGTCATTTTATGTATGTTTTCAAGTGACTTCGGCTCTGAAATCTGGCCAGTGATTTTTAGACATAAAAGATGACTTGAGCACTGACTTTAAGTGTATCTGGTGAGCCTTGTAAGCTTTAGGCCATAACCACACCAGGTTTTGACACCTGACCTGTCTGCCGCTGCTTTTGGTTTATACTTACAACATTGTGCCAGTCATCATTTTTGTGTTTCCATAGCAATTTAAGAAGATGCAGTGTAATGTCATGGCAACTGCTGATTTGATTCCATTGTTTTCACGCACGGGTGTCATTGGTAACATAGACTCAAGTGTTTTTTTTGCACAAATATCTAATACGAAAACATACATTTTCACTTTTATCTGTTACAGGTCATGTAACATTTACTGTTTTATTCATTCCTCACCAGAAACCAATTGTCTACAGCTCACGGGTTGTAACTTTTACTGTTCAAAACTTGTAGAAATATACCATCACTTTCATTGTACTCAATAAATAAATGGTGTTTTTATCAGGTTTTTATTTCCTGTAGCTGTGGGATTCTGCATTTCAACATAAATCTAATCAGTCCTTCTTTTATTGCCCTTAAAATAATGGACTGTAGCAGCAGGCACTGGGGAAATAATGTAACATAAAAATGCAAAGTAGATAAATTATAGTCTATCTGTGCATTTGGGGCTGCTCTGTGCCCCATCTGGCTGAAACGAGTCAGGACTGAACATTGATTTAGTAGCATTTTTATTGACAGTTTCCCCTTTTTCTCATTTTGCATCATGATACTGCATGACCACTTAATTGGACTGGGACCTCCTGAGTCCTTGTTTAAACCTGTCTGCAGGTTTAAATCCGATTTAAGTGCCCAGAATCTCATAATTTGTAATATTAAAAGTCCACGTGGAGTAGCCTACATGAGAACCTGATTAGAGAAAGAAGATAATAGGACATAAGTGTGTAAAGATAATAAAGACATTGATACATAAGAGTTTGTGCATGTTTATACAAATGTGAATTAGATGAAAAGAGAATTTTTAAAACTAAAGAATATCTGGCTAGTGGTGTACATGATGGATGTGATGTGATCATTGTTTTTCCTTTGGGGACTGCACTGCTACAGGGCTGGAATGATGCTGTTGTTTTCTTCTCCACTAATGAGCATCGCGGTATTAAAAAATGTATAAGGTATTGCCTTTAGGACAAATATATCGCACTATGTATGTGGCTGCAATAGTTTTATCTTCAAACTCAAATACTGCAGCCCTTTTTCAAAGTAGTGTGGGTGGGGGATGCAGTTAGCCAATCTCTCGCACGGATATCCCTGGTACAACACTTACACCCACTACCGAAAGGGGACTGCTGTTCTCTCTGGTCAGCAGTATTTGTCAGGAAGAAAAAATATTTGTCCCTCGTGTAATGGGAAGTCAATACAACTCTGTAAACCTTTTATACTGAGGACATTT
The DNA here is from genome assembly GCA_024349245.1 of Neodontobutis hainanensis. NCBI lineage: Eukaryota > Metazoa > Chordata > Actinopteri > Gobiiformes > Odontobutidae > Neodontobutis > Neodontobutis hainanensis. The sequence goes on along the minus strand of JALDNG010000017.1, from coordinate 6,574,263 downwards.
CCAGCAAGGTCAGATCTCTTTCAGGTCCTTCTCAAATGTAAGGTTTCTTAAAACAAGAGCACTTTTGCTGAATTCTCCAGATGGTCTCTGCATGTGCTGTACTTTCTCATTTGGAGCTGCCTCTAGACATGCGCTCTCCTTTGTGATGCATATCTGCACGTGGTGCCTTTTGGCTTTGGGCTCTTTTCTTTGCAGAATCAGTCCATCTCAATCAATCTGAGTTCCTTTTATTCACTGTGGTCACTGCCCTGTCCAGCTTCTTTTAGAGGCTATTGTAGCACGTCAAAAGAAGGTTATTTGTCTTAAAATATCTGACAATAGAAGATGGGAAGACTTAACTATTGTGGTTTGGGATTGATATAACCATCTGGCCGACTGGGTAGCTTGATTAAAATGTTAATTCGGGTTACATTGCTGCAAATGTTATTGCTTGGGACAGTGGATAACACCTTATTAAGGAGAGACAGTATATTTTGATTGGAGTTGGCATGTATCCCTGTGTATGTGTTCTGATGAGACTGGACTCATTGACCGCCTCGTTTGTTTCTGTGTGGTCAATCTGCGCTCCAACATTAATCTCACAGCTGAGAGAAAGGGTCCTGACCTGCAGTTTTTCTCTCGTTCGAGGGGGAAGCATAAACACAATAGGCTGCGTGTTTGGGATGAGACATAGTTTCCTCTAGAATACTAGATAGAAAACCAAGAGAGTGTAATTTGTAGAAAAAATGGATTAGCATTATCTATATTTGCCACCAGAATCTGGATTATATTAATTGAGTTTAAGATGCAGCAAAGACAGATATTAATGTCCTCCTGAGATTCAAATTATTCCATATGTTCCGCTCCTGAATACCGTATACAGACAATGCAGATTTACCTTGCAGTCATTACATTTCTTTCTAAAAGGCTCAGTAAGTGATCATTTTTAAAGCAAAAAAAACCTTCAAAGGCTGTAGCCTTTTTTAACGTTTTATTGAGACACTATAGAGCCATTCAGGATCCTTTCACGTACAGTACTATATAGTCCATTTATTCACAGCACTAGCCCCTGACATAATGTGACGACTGAGATTCTAATATAAGTCTAGGTTGGATGATGTCCTTACACTCATAGCACATGTAGCACATGTGCAACACATTACACTGAATTACAGATGATTTCTCTGCAACAGGATCACACATCTTCCTCATTCCTCCAATCATCTTCAATTATTAATATTATAAATCAAGAGCACATGAATGTATTATTCAGGAAGGCCGGTTTATATTAGGCTGAAATCTCAAAAGGCAGAACACAGATGACCTAAACTACTAATTTATTGCATCATTACAAGTTAGGGTTTAGCTAGATTAAACATAGCAATGTGAGAGCTCAGATTAGAAATCTCTGTGTGGTGCTTAACCTACTGACATCTGGGGAAACTGATAACATGCTCCTTTCAACAAGGAACACTTGTGCTCTCTTTACACAACAATACACCTTAATGTTATTAGCGTTACGCAGTGTTTGAGTAAAGGATTTCTTCTATTTTCTGCAACACAGTTTACACCCACTGTGTTTGAGTTGCAATTACAATGAGCTTTGTGTCAAAGCCTGATTAGTCTCGGTGTTATTTCAACTGCATAACCACGGTGTTGTCTCTGTTTGAAAGAAATCAAATATTGAGCTCAAGAAAAGTAAACGAGGATATGGAGACCACATAAATCAAAGTATGGACAGAATGGGATCAAGTCACTACATTAAAAAAAACAGTGTTAGCATTTGAAATTGTAAATATGGAGCCCCAATATTAACTTTCATTAATAAATTAAGAAGGGACACAAAACTGTTTTGTTTCATTTCATTGTCAATATTGATAGTAATAAATTATGTGACCTCATTAATTATTGTTATAGCACAATAACTGTATTGTTTATGCAGTAAGCCCTTTGATAATATGATTACTAAAGCATGTAAATCCACTGCATGACCTGCTTTGAACAGCCACAAACAGCCTACATTATGTACATCACATGTTAGTTCATATGTTTAGTTTTCTGTGCCAGTTTTTTTAAAGAGTTGAACTCCAACATAGTGTTCTGCAAAGTTTAAACATAGTTGTTATATAAATTGGGCATATGCACATACATTTAAAAGCCCAATAATGCGTCATTAATCTAGTTATGAGACTCATTCTTCAGGCTGTAAACCTCAGAGTGATTTTATGCTTGTGATTTGTGCCCTTTTTAGACAGTGTCCTTTAGTTCAGTTCTACATCTTTAGCCTTGCACTACAAAGCCACTTTTACACATCCACCAAAACCTGCAGCGTGCACCGATTGTGGCTAAATAAAGCAACATAGTGAGCTGGTGAAGTTGGCAAAACATATTGACAAGCAGTCAGAGGGAAGTAGATCAAAGAGTTGCTGCTGCCACTTAGGTTTTTATTTATTATTTTATTCCCCTTATAATGCTCACACTTAAGATGATGTAACCTACAGTTTAAATTACATGAAACAATAATTCAGACAATACTAAAATTTAAATCTGTTAAAATAAAAGTTCAATGTTTTTTATTATTGGCAATTTCACATTATGTACAAGACATACAGAGTAATTGAAATGCTGTTCCTTTCTCACCACAGTATTATGGGAACACAGAGAAAACATTTAGGGGAAGTATTAACTCAGCATTGAGAAGGAAAAAAGGTAAAGGAACAAATGTTGTTATGAACACTGTAGTATAGATTTTTGAATCTAAATAATGCCATTTTAACAAACTAAAGGGCAGTTTCTACAGGCTGACATAAATCAGAGTTAAAAAAATCAGAAAGCAGGCCAAATTAACGTTCTTTAAGAAACTTGTCCAGAAGAAAATAAATTTGCCAGCCCCGTCAAATAGGTCTTGGTCCTGATTTAGGAAGTGGGGGAATATATTCCCCCATGTTCCCCCACAAATGAAGCACTAATAATACGAATAAAACATATGACATTTTGAATATATGTACAAAACAATAACAGTGCAAACAACAGCAGCAGTGGTAGTAACTAACAGTAGAGCATATGGTAAAACAAAACACAGAAAAACTGTTGTTGATTATGAATGTAATGAATAAATTTATCAAAATGTCTGTGGCACTTAGATTTCCTGACATAATTTATTATAGTATCAAAACATAAACCTAGTCGAAATAATAATAAACAGACGATTAGACTAACTTTCTAAATTACACTTTGAGCTGCACCTTGTGTGTGACTTGTAAAATGCCAAATTGAATGAGTAACTCTGGTGTTCAGTCAGAGCCTGAGAGGCACTATCAGACCTTTCCTGCTGCCCCTCGTGCACTCTGCATGTGTGTCTATGTGTCTAACCTTGACAGTGAAAGCTAAGCTTCAGTGAGTGCCTGCAAGCACCATGCTATCTTTAGCTTTTTGTTGAAGCTTTTACCAGTGGCCTCCTCCACTTCCTCCTCTTTCTCCTCCTCCACTCCCCTCAGCCCACTCACTGTTGGCTGCCCATGCAAACATGCACACTTATGCATGCTTTCACTCAGCCAAATCCACGCACACACAGTAACATACATATGCACGCTGCAGAACTGTTACTGGGCAGATTAGATGAAGCAACCTACTTCTGGGATAGAACATGTGCAGAGTGTTTGTTTCTCGGTGCAGACTCACTTGTGCTCCCTCGCTGGCCCTGATTCTGCCTGAAGGCGACTCATGAGCCATGGGACGCTCTGCCAAAGCAGCTGTATTCCTATTGGATGACATTACACAAAATCAATTCACTAGATGCGTCCAATTCTGTCAACATAGGCAATAATTATCAGGAATGATTGATAATGAATTTGCTAATGCTAGAATAATTGAAACATTTGCCATTTGAACATAATAAATCCCTGACTCTGCTCTCCTCAGTACATTTAGTTGGATTTGTTGCATGGGCTATGTGGCTGTGGTTTCACTTGTATACAGAAATGTGTACATTAATACTGACATGACAATGAAATGTTTGTATGCTGCAGACACAAAGTGCAAGGCTAAAATAGGTATATATATATATATATATATATATATATATATATATATATATATATATATATATATATATATATATATATATATAGGCCCACAAAGTCTAGCACAAATAGGAGGTTCCCTTTCCATACAAGTTATTAGAACAACTTTACATAGCTGAGGACAAAACATTTAGAGAATAATAAGAATTTTCAGACAGAAATAAATGATTTAAGGTGTGGGGGCAGAAACAGGCCAGGCTCAGGTCAGGTTATGTCACCTTGTAAATCCTAGTTTATTTTGGCACTTTTAATTTCACACACAACCTAATCTGCTTTAATGTGCATTTTAAGATCATTCCTAAGCAGTGGAGGGAAATGATTCATGCATACTAAACATTCAGTCATGTCGGTGTGAGATTGTTTATTAATAGTCATTTCAAAACACAGAATGGCAGATATTACTGTGCACCTGTATCTTTCGCTCTCTGCATTGCAGTATCTGAAGCATATGTGCTGGGTGTCATTTGCTGGCCTCTGCTGTCATCTCTGCCCTGAGCACAAACCACCCGGCCACGCACCGGGAACACGATACGCACTCTTCCTCCGTCCTTCTGCTTCACCTTTTCACTAGTGCTCCCTTGACACACGCTGAGCTCAGAGCCATATACAAAGAGACAGAGCCGCTCTGGCTTAGTTATGCAACTGTTCATGTTGGAAATGCAATGATGAGATGTTTCTGTGCTTACCACCTGCAAAGTAAATCTCACTATGCACATCTATAACACTCGTAAAACTCACCTTGATAGAAGGAAAGTGTGGTCTCTTAATGCAGTAAATAGAGTTGCTCCAATTCTCAGCATTTCCTTACATCTGCAATGTGCCCTTGACAGAATGACAGGTTATTTAGTCATATTCAACTCATGCCCGCGGCCTATTTATTTTCACAGTTTCCATTCAGGTTTAATAAGTTTCTAATGAAAGAGGGAAGGCGGAAGTGATTTAAGTCAATCGCTGCTGCACAGTTACAGATCATTGGATGCACCATTTGATTTAAATGTGTGCCATGGGACAAATTCCAAAAAGCCTTCATACAATGCCTTTCCATTTACTTTCCTCCTTCTTCTGCCTCAGTAAAAGCAACAACAACAGCGGGGGTGAATCAGGCAACACATAAAGAGGAAAACCTAATGGTATGCCCCCCCCCCTTGTTTTCATCCTTGAAGCATGATGCTTTCCACCGTGTGCTTCACTGTCATTAAAAATAAATAAATAAAGCTGCAAGCTTAATCTAGTGTGACAAAAACACTCATGCCAAATCCCTGAATTTCCTCATGTTGCACCATTTGTGGAAGAGAAGATCACAGAATGTTGCACCATCCTGAATCTTACTTTTAACCACTAAAAATAACAAGCCAGAAACTCCCTACACCGCAACATTTCTGCAGCTTGACCTTTTCACAGATAATTTCTTAATGGTATGGTGCCACACAGGGCAGCCTTGGAGGGTGTTACCATCTATTAGCTCCCCTGTCTAGACTGGAGTTAAGGATTATTGTGAGTTGGTGTCATTCTGGGGTGATTTCTGGCCATGCTCCAAGTTTAAACCGGTCTCACTGAGGACTAACAGGATTAAAGCAGTGAGGGAACTTCGTGTATGTCACCTGTCAACATGCGTCAGCAGGAGACGGATGTGGCCCTGAATTAGATGTACTCAACAAAATGCAGTATCTACTATAGAATTACACGATAAATGGAACACAACATATGATCGTTAGTAAAAACTGAAATGACAATGTGACTTACAGTCAATTTCATTGCAAATAACTTGTATTGTATTCTATTCCATTGTAATTCCATTTAGATACCGAGTGTCTAAAAATACTTTACTGATAATGTATTTTCAGCATTGCTTCATCTGATTGGCCAATTAACTGACATGACAGTGTGAATGCATGACAAATTTTCAGGATCCAGTAAAAAATTCAAAGTGCAACTTCCAGCTGCAAAGCCTCATGGGACTGCTGTGCATCAACATGTAACTTGTATGTAGAAGACACAGGAGTGTGGATTTGGCAAATATGTGTTTTTTCACAATGTTGTTGCATGCCTACTCTCTCAGCAAGCTTACATATTCCACACTGTAGGAGAAATAAAGTGGGCAGGCAACTATAACTGCTGCAATCAAACCACAACATGAACAAATGGATACCTTCAGTTTCAATTCACAGTCAACTGCTTTTATTTTCAGGTGGGATCCATTTTGGAATGATGATGTGTGAGAAATATCATTTGAAATAACATATTATAATATATATAATAATATTATTGCATATCTCACGTTTGCTCTGACTTCAAGCTGGTGCTATAGTATTCTACTGTTATGATAACTGCATGTCATCTAACATTGTATTCTAAATGTCAGGTGTTAATAATTTTACATGTTTTATTAAGTCTGTACTTGTCCCTGTGCTGTGTATTCTGACAGCAAACTTTTACTAAAGTGACAAAATCAAGTCTTTGGAACCTGGTGGTAGACCAAATAGAGGTTTTGCATAAACCATTTAAACAGTTTTAAAATGCTGTCCTGTGTACATTTTCACATTGCTCAAGATTGCAAACTGTTGAGAACACACGTTACATCCCTTTAACCTCAGTTCTGGCTGGGTTATCACACTAGCAACATTACTTAAAGTTATCAAGAGGCATAAAAGCTATCAAGCTGCTTTTGGACTTGATTAAAATCTTAACAACCCAGTTTTTACTCGAGCCTAATGTCTGTACCCTAGTTTACAGAGATAATATGTGAGTCCTGGCCAGCTTCATTCCTTTGAAACAATAACACCCTTGATAGATGAACAAAAAAAACAACAAAAGAAATGCTGCGATGGCTTGTGAAGGACAGAAGCTTGGCAGGGTTGAACAAAAAGTCCAGTATGTGCACCTCATTTGGGAGACAAGTCCCAAATACCCGATATGATCCGCATGGGTTCCTTTGCATAAACTTGATCAGGTCCAATTCATCTGACACATATAATGAGAGAACTATAGCTCCCTGAGCAGAGGTGTTGTTGAAATGGTAAGATAAAAACAAAAGTTATCCTGCCACACCAACACTAATGGTCAGTCATGATTTACTGCAGCATGAGCTTCACCGCTCACGTGCAGCTTCACAGCTCACTCCCACATGCGCTTACTATCTCTCCAAGATGGAAGAAAACCATAACAGTACCAGTCATTACAGCTGTCCCTGCCTCCAGGAGAGAGCAGGGGCAAAGGGGACTCACACTTGACACGCACAAGCACACACTCCTTGATGTTTCAGGCAGGATGCTATGTCAACAAAAGCCATGAGAAGACACACCAGCTTCAAATATAGAGCAGATCTTTGGCAGTAGATTGACTCCTCAGACTGAAATGACTGTATATATAAAACAAAGTGGCTTGTATGGAAAAGTGTCTTGAGAATGTAGCATAGGCTCAGGAGACAAAAAATCCCCAATTCTTTTTACCCAAAATACAGTACTACATACTTATTTATTGGCTTTTTATACAAGACAATAATTTATCCATTTAAATCTATGGGTAATTGACAGATTTTGCACTTGTTGTGGTCTGGAATTTGTCTCACATTGAAACTGTAACTCAACTCAACAGCAGCCACATCATTTTTTTGAGACCCCATGCTTTCTGTTTCTGCAATAACACACCACAAAAATGGCAGATGAAAAAATGTTTTATTAGAATTGCACCATCTAATAAAAGAAACATTTAGGGGCTACATTAATTTATATTTGACAATTCAGAACTTTGCCAATCACTGTGGGTCAAGCGGCAGACCCAATAACCTATTGGCTTCTAAGTTACTGTATAAGTCCGGATTAACCAGCGCGTTAGTGGCTACTGCATATCTCTTGTAGTGTGCACGAGCCAGCTGGGTCTCTGGGTAATCCTAGTGTGTAATCAGGGCAGTACAGTGGGAGACAGACCAGTAATAGTTAAACATTTGCCAAAAGCGTTGCTAAATAAATATGCAGGAAAAATGCTAAACATATATCTTCAAACAGAAAGCCTACTACTTTAATGCAAACTAAAGCAAGCCCAGGAGATCAGGCTTTTTAAATGATCTAATTTATTTGTCACATGATGGTATAGCTGTGGATGAGATAAAAACAAGCCACATCACCGAATCCACTGCTATATTATCACATCTATACAAGTTACAGATCAAACAGATGGATAAGACACCATTTTACAGTTTCTATGATTAACTTTAGCTTGTCTTTGTTTTTTGTTGCTGTTAAATACAACCATATCAATTTCCAGATTATCCAAGACCTCAATGCTTAGTGGTAACACATGCTTTATTCTATTTATACTGACTGGGTTGCACTTGTACGGTGTTATTTGTGCTTGAAAATACACGGTTTACATACTCAATTATTCTTTCAAGGAGATGTTGCTCTTGATAAATATTTGAACTCTGGTCTGAAATCAACTAGCCAGCTATTACATCTACAGTCAAGTCCATAAATATTTGGACATCGACACAATTCTTATCTTTTTGGCTCTATACACCACCACAATAGAGTTGAAGTGAAACGAATAAGATGTGCTTTAACTGCAGACGTTTAGCTGTAATTTGAAATGTTTACATTCGTATCAGAAGAACAGTGTAGGAATTACAACACTTTGTATATGTGCCTCCCACTTTTTAAGGGACCAAATGTAATGAGACAATTGGCTGCTCAGCTGTTCCATGGCTAGGTGTGAGTTTTTTCCTCATTATCACATTTACAAGGAGAAGATAAAAGGTTTGAATGTTCATTTCAAGTGTGCTTTTTGCATTTGGAAACAGTAGCTGTCATCTCTCAATATGAGATCCAAAGAGCTGTCACTATCAGTGAAGCAAGCCATCATTAGTCTGAAAAAACAAATCAAACCCATTAGAGACACAACAAAAACTTAAAGGTGTGGCCAAATCAACTGTTTGGAACATCCTTAAAAAGAAAGAACGCACCAGTGAGCTCAGCAACACCAAAAGACCCGGAAGCCCACAGAAAACAACTGTGGTGGAGGACTGAAGAATTCTTTCCCTGGTGAAGAAAACACCCTTCACAACAGTTGGCCAGATCAAGAACACTCTCCAGGAGGTAGGTGTATGTGTGTCAAAGTCAACTTCACCAGAGTGAATACAGAGGGTTCACAAGATGTAAACCATTGGTGAGGCTTAAAAACTTCTGGAACATCATCCTATGGATCGATGAGGCCAAGATCAACCTACGTACCAGAGCAATGGGAAGAAAAGAGTCTGGAGAAGGAAAGGAACTGCTCATGATCCAAAACATAGCACCTCATCAGTGAAGCATGTTGGTGGTAGTGTCATGGCGTGGGCATGTATGGCTGCCAATGGAACTGGTTCTCTTGTATTTATTGATGATGTGACAGCAATCAGGATGAATTCTGAAGTGTTTGGGCAATATCATCTGCTCATATTCAGCCAAATGCTTCAGAACTCATTGGACGGTGCTTCACAGTGCAGATGTACAATGACCCGAAGCATACTAAAAGCATCTAAAGAGTTTTTTAAGGGAAAGTGGAATGTTATGCAATGGTCAAGTCAATCACCTGAATCCGGTTGAGCATGCATTTAACTTGCTGAAGACAAGACTGAAGAGAAAAAGGGCGGCAGTAGCTCTGTGGTAGAGTGGCCGTCCTTTGACCGGCAGGTGGGTGGTTTGAGCCCCCCTCGAAACATCATAACATCACGCTCTCCCCCACAATTCATTCTGCTGTTGTGTCCTTGGGCAAGACACTTAACTGACTCCAGTTGTCAGCTGTAACACTGGTAAAGCGCTTTGAGTGCCTACTAGGTGGAAAAACGCTATATAAAAGAACACAAGAACAAGCAGGAACTGAAGACAGTTGCAGTAGAGGCCTGGCAGAGCATCACGAGGGATGAAACCCAGCATCTGGTGATGTCTAAGTGTTCCAGACTTCAGGCTGTAATTGACTGCAAAGGATTTGCAACCAAGCATTAAAAAGTGAATGTTTGATTTACAGTACATAGACTCCAACTTATTAAACTATAAAGGCCCAAAGTCATTTTATTAGCTCCATGACAGAAAAAAGAATAAACCCTTGTTCATAGGCACAGATGACCCTAATCACAAGATTCTCCACTATATAATTCTGAGCGACAGGAAACTTTACAGTGTCATGAGGACATATATTTTGCCAGATCAACACATCTAATATATTGTATGTAAGATCTGTATTGACATTTAACAGTCCCATATGAGTTTGCAGCACTGCAGGAGGAAAGTACTGCTTTAAATGTCTAGTGTAATTGTTTGCTTGAGCAATGAATCATTCCTCTGACCCTGTAGAATGTATTTTTATTAAAGCTTCATACCCATAATGCAACGGCCCTCCTTCTAGTAAAATGATTCCTGTCCGAAACCTAACAGTAAAGATGAATAAATAATTAGAGCCAGTGGGCAGGTTCATTTTTTAGAGACAATTGGACTTGCTTAAATATGTGAGATCCACTCAATGTGAAAATGCCCTTTTCAGACCCAAGAAATACGGCCTTGCTGTTGGTTCTTAAACTCCACATAAAACCCTGGCGTGCAAGAATACACAGCATGGCAAACTCAAGCTTTCAATCCCTTTCTCATCCATCTAATTCTATTGGTTTGGCTCTAAATGAAGACCCAGTGACAGGTTTATAACCTTTCGGGAATAAAAGCCAAAGCTACTAATCTTTTCCTCCCACAAACATTGGCCCGTTTGAAGCTTTAGGACGTTCACTCTGCACACTAGTTGGTTCTACCAGCTCAACCCCTGTATTAACAAGACATACTCTCTGGAAGTAATATTTTTAATTAGCTGGAAGGGATTCTGAGTTAAATGTTAGAAAAGTTGACATTGGTTAATTGAAACAGTAGGAGAATGTAAAATGAGAAATGATAAAAATGATAAAAATGCAAGAGATGAAATAGACTCTTGGCGAGAGGTGGTGATCTCAGGACTCACGTATTGATCCGAGTTTCCTGTCTAATCTCCCTGCCCCCTCAATAGCCTCAGCTGCATTGCACAAAAGCAATCTGACCCCCACCACTGCCCGGGTCACCCTTTAGTGACTGCAGCCTTCAGGTTGCCATGGCAATACAAAATTATGGCTAGGCCCAGTTAGAAGTTCTAAGAGCCCTGGATTTGTGCCCAGAGCCTTTTCCTCAGTGGGGCTATAAGGACAGTAAACACATACATTACATTGTTGCCGTCTTTGTGTTCTCTCAGAGAGAAAGGGAAGAAAACATTATTGTTTATAAGCCTCAGGTGAGTAATAGAAATTAAGCAGGCTTGAAATTATACCTCAGTGTTGCAGGGATTTAATGTTCATATTCAGTGAAAACAAGGTAGCTTTGGAAATACCATACTCTCCTACTAGACTAAGAGTTGAACATTTAAAATCTTCTGTAGTTTGTCCTACTGGTGTTGCTTACCTAAGAGGGCCAGCTCATGCACAAACAGGCAGCGACACAAACTAAGTGGTTACTGACACTTTTCCTGCCAAATCTTTTTGGGTGTAATATTTGTTTAGAACCAAAATTAGAAAAAGTGAACATCAAATTAAATCACATGACTTACACCCGTCAGCATTTAAAGGTTTGATTGTGATCCGGCCAGTCAAAAATCAAAATAACGGTCTCTTTTTAAATGACGGTTTCTTATATCTTTTGATATAAAGTCTATCAATAACATACAGACAATACTAACTCACAGTTTTGTTTGTTTGATAGGGACAGTGCATGTTGATGAACATGAGACACAGCCACATCAATGTAAACATGCCAGATTATAGTTTTAGGCTAAATTATTTTTATTTATTTATATAGCACTTTCCTACCTAGCGCTTTACCAGTGTTACAGCTGACTCCACTGGAGGCAAGTTGGGTTATGTGTCTTGCCCAAGGACACAACAATAGTATGAACGGAAGTGGGAATTAAACTGCCAACCTTCCAGTTATAGGATGACCGCTCCATCACCTGAGCCCCTTTTTTATCACCATCACACACAGAAAGAGGGATTCCACTTTTTTTTTTATATTAGCATATCTGTAAAGTGTATAAGACTTAATCTACTGAAGTAGTCAAATCAGGAGAGTGTATTTAGTTTACTGTCTAATCAATGACACCAAACGCCTGCGATGTGTGTTGGCTGTTGGAAATACACATCACCATGCAAATTTATTCAGGAAACAGCTGCTGTGTCAAGATGATACTGCATAAGACATCCTTGAAACTGAGAACTTTTAATGAGCCTACTGTAATTCATGAATATTGTGGGCAGGTAGGTCAAAGAAGTCAAGCAGTGCGTTTGTGAACTCGGACAGACTTGACTTTCGGGACACACAGGTCTGTCGTGACATTTCCCCTGAAGCCATGCAGGAGACATTTAAGTAACACTCTTGTATCCAGCACAAATAAGGTCAGCAATGTGTGAAATTTTGACTGGAGTTGTTGCATAATATAATTGATGATTGGCAGCTTAGTTTAGTGTATAAGATGAGGGATTAAAAACTGTTATTGAGAACAGTTATGGAAATAGGCTTAAGGGTTTTTAGTAAAAATACAAAACAAACTGTGACGCATTTTTAGCAATACATCTTCCTCTAACTGTTTTTGTGTAATCACCTAACTATTGTGTTTTGTTTTGTTTTACCAAGAGACCATAATTAAAGTAGATTACAAGTAACTTTTAAGCGTTCAAAAGGGCTTCAGTCTTAAATGTCTGAAATCTGTCACCTCTTAACCTTTTCACCACTAATGGATGTAATTACACTGTTAGCAGCTGGCAGACTAGAAGGTGGGAAACAAAACAAATGAAGTGTTTTGCTTTGTGTTGGGGGTGGGGGAGGTAAAAAGACTAACACCTAATTTCAGCCTTGAATAGAAAGGGTAATGGTCCCTACAATAACATGTCACTGACTATCTTACTTTCCTGGCCAATCCTAAATGTCTTTCGCACCAAGAACTACAAATGTATTTTTGATACAGTGCTTTGTTTTATTACGTTTCTTTCAAGGGTTACAAATGTACAATAGGAATAAACACATTTGTTAAACTAAAGCTCTGTGGAATGTATTTAGGTATAATTTTCAGGCTGTGAAAATACTATCAGTTGGTGCTTGTTCATTTCACATCATTTACAGCATTTATCTTTAAACCCAACCAAACACAAAGTGTGGAATACTATTGTAGGGTAACGTCCATATCATATGTCAGTCAGAAATGTGCACGCATGTAAAGGAATATAAAGTCATTTTAGTTTATATTAAATATTCTTCAAAACATTTAGTTATAGCTGGAAAATGTCTGTTAGTGTGTGTTAAAACTCTTCATTGAAAGAGAAGCACTTAGTGAAGACTAATTTCTATGAACAAGTTCCTTCAATCTATAGCTATTACTCTAAGAGGGCAGCTGCATCATTGCAAACCGCTGTTATTTGTTTTCAATACTGCATCAAGTCTTATGGCCAAATCCATTTTCCTGCCCCGAAGGTTGAGCGCAGTTTAGTTGGCACAAATTGTTCTCTCATTAAACGGACCATTAGGATTGGAAGTGTCTCAATAGTGGATAAATGTCCTAAGGTAATGTCCGACGTGTGCAAGTGAGCCGTTTATCTCTTCCTGTTTTTGTTGTGCTTGAGCATTTTCTTTTTCTTTATAATCATCTCATAAAGTTTCTCTAATCCTAGCTGGAGTCCTTGTCCATCCATAGCACTGCAGCTTTGGACGTGATGCAGGGTGTACATGGTTAGTTCATGGACAGCCAGCAGCTTTTCCACCTCGGTTACAGACAGCGCTGAATCCAGGTCCTGTTTGTTGGCCAAGATAAGCACAGGGACGCCCTGATTTTCGGATGTGCGAGTGATTTTGTGCAGCTCCACTTTGGCTTCCTCCATGCGCTCCTGCTCAGTAGAGTCCACCACAAACACAATGCCATCCGTGCGTCGTGTATGACTTCCACAGAGGTCGTAGCTTTTCCTGGCCGCCCACATCCCAAACCTGAAAGGATATGGCCCGGGATGTACCAACAGCTACTTTTATCTTCTCTGTATTGAAGCCCTTAGTCGGAATGGTCTTCACAAACTCTTTAAGTTTGAGTCTGTAAAGCAGCGAGGTTTTACCAGCGGAGTCGAGCCCTATGACCACAATGTGCAGGGACTGAAAATTTGGCAGGAATGATGGTGTATTAGGAGCAATATCAGTCAGCTGGTTCCCCATGTTTCCAGAAACTCCACACCCGCTTCGGTAAGATGAGGTGACAGATCCTTCTATCAGCAGTTTGGCATTAGCTCCCGTTGCTCAGAGGCAGACTGGATCAGATGGAACAGGTCTGGAACCCTTAATAAAAACACACATAGTTAGCGTAAAATTAGCAGATAATGGCTATTTAAGATACACACGTTGGCATTTCAGTGTGACACAAGGAAGACAAAGGGAGCATTAACAAATTATAGATAAACTATAGCAAGAAAACGGGAGCAATTACTTAAAAGATTTTCTGTGTAATTTTATCTAATTTTGGCTATTTGAATGCATTTATATATAAAGCTATTGAAGCATTTCAAGCAAGGTGGAAAGCAAAGGCATGTGAAAGTAGGTTTCAGAGACGTTTCAATCCTCATCTGAGTGCAACCGGTGTGACAAGCTCCACAGACAAGATAAGTGGAAGAAAATGAATGACTTTATTATTTCCAATTACACATTCATTCATCTTTTATCTGATCTGATAAAGCCTGAAACCAAGTTTAACTTTAATAGATTATTGCAGGTAGGTTAACTATAAACTAGACCAGAATAGCATGTTTTCCATCTGATTCATTAAGTATTAGTTATTCATGAGTAAACGTGGAAAAACTTGTTTATTTTGATAAATGCTACACAGTATGGAGCCCAACCGGAGTTAATTGGGTGCCCTGACTGGGTTATCTAGTTTCGCATTTGGTCAGACTAATCCTCTTTACTAAAGCTGACAGACTGTGCAGTGCAGTGGTGAATGTGTTAGTCCTACTGCAGTATTAATCCCGTTGTTGTTGACATGATGATTCCCATCAAACCTCCAGAGAGAGAACACTACAGCCAATGTAGTGTCATTCCAGGAAAATATTATGTTTGAGCCCATAAGTTTTATGTAATGCACTGAACTCAAAGGAAATCCACAATGATGTTTCGTCTGTGTTAGTTTAAAGCCCCACACCACTCTCGCGAAATGCTTTCAAAATGTGCTTAGTTCATTTAATTATTGGTACAAACCATGTCAAAATCAGTCAAATCTAACTTAACTTAGGCAGGAATTTTACCATTATTAGCCTCCTATGCATAAGACGCAAGAAGGAAAACATAAAAGGCTACTAAAAACTCTTACCTTAACTGTGCGCTGTGCAAAACATTATCCACACGAAATAAACACGTCCATAGTTTAAACTTGTCAACAAGACGCGGTCAGTCTTCGCTCTCCTTCGCCTCAGATCTCCCCCAGCAGCAGAGAGGACTGCCAGAGCCACTGAAGGAAAAGCACGGCATCAGAAGATAGGGTGACGTCAGGTCCAACTGGGACCCCTGAGACGCCCCCTGCTGGCGAAGTGCTTAGATCCAGAATAAACCGGGATTTGACCTTTTTACTAATGAGCACTAAAAACAGACACAGGTTCACATGTAAGGCCTAGAAAATGCAACAGAAAATGTTAATACACATGGAAAATAACTGCACATAATAGAGAATATCAGGAAGGAATGTGGACAATAGTTTTGATGCTATGTCCTGATGCTTTTTTGTTAACCCATTTTGCTCAGATAACGGTAACTGAAGGGTAAACAAGCACATAATATTGAAAAAAACATTATGCAAAAAATATGAGCTATGTATTTTTTAAGCATATATTGTGCCTTTCCTTATATATTGGGCTTATTGAGTGACACAAGCACTGGCTCCCTCCTGTGGCCACTCACTTTTAAAAACAATGTTGACCGAGGAGTTAAATCTTTTGTGAGACTGGGAGTAAATATACAAGGCAGCAATTAACATAACTAACGTATTGATATATGGTTTGTGGAGCATTTTCAGTAAAAAAAAATACACTTTTAAACAATTGAAGACCTCTAGATTTAATTGCAAAGCTGTGTTTTTCACATTAAAAGCAATAAAGTGCAGTGTAAAGTGCGACATTGGATTGTAAACATAGGAATTATGGACAAAAGGTTAAATTGTGCAATTATTGTGATACTTATTATTAACAGAGTACAAAAAAATGCATTTACAACAATGAGTACAAAAAAAAACACATTGTGCCTTAACACCAATTTATGTCTTAAATTTATTTAAACCAATGATTGAAAAACACCATAAAGAAAAATAGAAGATTTTACACAAGTCACCCTGACATTCAGAAAAAAAATCAAAAAATTTATGTAGTTAGAATTACGCTCCTGCTGAAGGGATGAGGAACTGTGGAGTTGGTGCCACAGTCGATGTATTCGAAGGTGTCGAGAGACAGCTGCTCGGTGTGGGAGAGATAGGATATGTTCATCGTCATTCTGGAAAACGAACATGACAAGACATAACTGTATAAATGAATAACTTTTATCACCTTTAATGATCATTTAAGCTGGCTAAAGCAACAAACACAACAAAACCTACTGAATGTAAAGAAACCATGTAGAAGTTATATACTCCCACATTAAACATAAAGTCAGGATTAGGATTTTCTTTCCTGTCTTTTAAGATGATGCTTTGACTGAAGACTTACTGTAGTACCAGAAATATAGTGTGAACTTTGAAGCTCGCCTTGCAGTAGGTGCTGAAAAAAAATTAAATCCGTGAATGTCTACACACATGTGTCGAGAGACTCCTTTTGAATTGTCACTTATTCACTTACTATAAGCCTGCATCTGTGATAGACAGTTTAGACACAATTGTGTACTGCAGGTTTAAAAGAAAAAAGAAAAAAGAGGTTAGTCTTGACAATAATAGCACATTTTTGTTATACAGTCTATTTAGAACTCACCATTTTTTGTGAGCGGGACGGGATCATGGATGTGTTATTAAAGCTGGTCTTGCCCACAATTGTGTTTGAGATAAGACCCTGAAGGCTGAAGTGGATGATTTGAACAGGTACAAAGTTTCCATTGGTAATGTTAATGACATTCTAAAAAGAGAAAATAAAAAACACTTTTTACAGTGAAGGGAAAACATACAAGTCAATTAAATCTCCAGAACTTTGTACTTTGCTACAATTAAAAATTTACAGTCTGTCATGTGAACATAAGCAGTTCTCTTGTTTTAGTGTTTGACACAGATTGAGCTGTTGATTGCATTTTGTGCTGAATGTGTGAACCTGCAGCTAAAACTCCATGTACTGCAGATTTTTATTATTTGGCCTGGTTAAAAAAAAAAAAAGACTGGTACTTACTGTGACTTCCATTTCAACAGTTTTGTCAGTGAAGAAAACCGTAGCAGACAGCAGGGACACAGGTGTCAGAGTGACACTCCGAGGAAAAAGGAAGAACAGGACCAAACAGCAAACTAATAGGCAAATAGCAATGGATACACACACGTAGAGTTTTCTAGAAGCCAACAGAAGAGATGTACATGCTTAATAATTTGCACTAATTTAAACTCTTTCAGCTAAGTGCAATTTCAAACTGGAAAACATTTCTTACGTGCGGCTTGGTTTCAAACGTTTATCATTACAAGGTATTACGGCAACAAGATGGTTTTCTTGCCCTGTGATCAATAAAACAAGTAAATCAAACCTTTCTAAACGAAACACAGACATGTTGTGAAAGTTAAACAAATACAGAACAGAAAAAGTGAATTGAAACCTGGAATGGTTATTAGGTAAAATCCAACAAAGTGAAAAACCACAAACAAGAGAATGGTAAAACAGACAGACGCAGTGTAAAACAGTGTGCGTGAGTTCAGAGGCCCGTGTAAAGTGATGACTCAAAATGTACTCTACTTATTGATGCAACACTATATGACAGTAACCTAGGATTACTTGGATGTATTGAAGCTCTGTAGATCTTAATGAGAGTATCCCACCTCGAGGTATTCTGCCAGTGCCGAGGCATGTGGGGCAGGTGTCTCCAGTTAGGTTGTCTTCCATTGCGCCGTACGCTGGAGGGTAATGCATCAGGCTTCTCACTTTGTCCACAGTCTTCCTCAGAGCAGGGTGCTCCGTGGCTGCTGTTACCATTTCTAAGGAACAAGATAGTTCAACAAGGTCACCTCCTCCTCCTTATATTACTCAAGACATTCCTATGGTTAATATCTGATTAAAATCATTTTTATGGTTTGGTTAAGTTCCACTTGAAAATCTTTTTACATAAAGATATAAGTAACAAAAGCACACTATTAACATGATAAATTGTAGTTATATTATGAGGAAACTTAACAGTTATTTTTCTGAAGAACATGTATAAAATGACATCAAAGATGAAAGTAAGATTTTTTGACATTTTCACAAAATATTACTGTGTAGGCTTGAAAACTGAATCTAGATGCTTTTGCTTTAACCTTTTCTTCAAGATGACCTAGGTGACGGAGAACTCCACAGACATTTGGCTGCTATAGTGAGTCTAAGGCTAAGCTTACTTAGTGGATAAATGTGCGTGACCAAACAAAAGTGAAAACAGTTTATTACTTACTTTACAACCGCCTTCAGCTCAAACCTCTGGTGTTATCCACACTTATTTCTTTCTCTGCTGTACGTATTTTAAAATAACCAAAATATTGTCCCAAAAGATGGTGGCATTGTTGTCTTTAAGACAAATGTTATGTCGAAAAAAGACTTCCTTCTTCGCTGTGGGTATGACAGAGAGGCGGACAGGAGGTGTGTCAGTCACATGCGCTGCTTCTGTTGGACGCGCCTCTGCGCGCGTCGGACCAGACCAGACTCTGGCAGAGCACCGCAACAATTTACATGTGTATGCAACTGTTACATCAACATAAAAACCGAAAGAAACTCTAAATTCATGCTTGAGTAAAAGTAACTAGGTCATATAACCTAAAAAATAACCAGGTAAGGAAATAATAATAGGCTGATTAAGTATATTCTTTTAACACCTCTGGCTGAGCAGGTGAGTATGGCTTGACAAAGTGAGATCATATCTCAAAAAAGTCAGAATTAAGACCGTAGACCTGCTGAGCATGTTGATAAAATGCAGTGTAGCCAGTATAACCTCTTTTAAATACATTTCATAGTCAACCTAGCACAGTGTGCACAATCTAAAAGGAATGCACTGTAGGGTAAAACACTGCTTTAAGAAAAGAGAAGTCATGTTCAAATAGTTTATTGGGCATTTGTTTAAGAGCAGAAGTGTATTTAATGTTTACATCTGACAGGAGAAGAAGCTGACTAGCATAGTAATGCATCTATATATTCAGAAGTACTCTCCAGAGATGATGCTTTAAGATGAAAAAATGAGAACAATCAGCATAGGATTAAAAATGGCAACAACATGAATCAAACAAAACTGCACAAATTACAGAGATATACATTAACTGGTCTAAATCAATTTATTATCAGTAAACAATGAAAGGCAATCAAAAAGGATATACTTGGGGCCAGTTCTGCAGACTTGACTTGTCTTTCAAATCTAAAACTTTTTTGTGGCATTGGCCCTTTGTTCCTTTAAAGGTTGAGGAATGTGTCGTTGTCGGTGAGACCTTGTTGCTTAAATCAGTGCTGAATTACAGTGAAGTGTAGGATTTGAAAATGCAGGCAGGACGTGACCAACCATGACACGAAGCAAACATTATCCACTGTGACTGTGCTAAATTCCACAATAACACGATCCATCTATAAAGCCTCTACCTGGCATGCAGGTCTTCTAGAAAGCAGTAGAAAACATGTGTCTAAACAGTGATTTGTTTGGACAGTGTTGTTTGAATACATTCCACATGTCAATGTCTAAAATAACAGTACTCTGATACAGAAAAGGATTGCATTGTTTTCTACAATATTTAAGAAAAGTCTTAAATATCAGTTGCTTCTACTACTGCATTGCTGACTCTGTACACTCAAATCAAAGTTGCCCCAATAGCAATCACAAATAGTATCATCTTTTATTAACATTCAACAAATATCTTCTCCGCAGGCTCATTCATAAAATCTAGCTTAGCCCCTGAAAATAAAGACTGCTTTTTTCCCCCCAGACCCATATCAAGCAGCTACAAACACTACGATGAAAAGCTCAATTAACACTTTAGTCCATTCAACTGCACCATCTCAACACATAAAGCTCTATTGTCCAAGTAAACAAAGTATATGGCAAATGCTAACTGCCATGTTTAACTGATCAGGATCATAAAGCATACTGGTGCTTCTAAAGTGAATCTTATCTTATACGGTTGTTAAATTAAAATCAGGAGGTTTTTACTCCTTTTAATAATTATCTTTATATTTTTGTGTCGCTTTATGCAACTTCATTTTTTTTTTTAAAGCCCCCTTGAAAATAATAGTTGTAGAATACATAATTAAAACATCCCAACATCAGAAACTCCCAACTCGAGATCCATTCTAAATTCTCCTTAATGATTAAAAAGTGAATGAGTGATTTTTAGAACAGCTTTTTAGGAGCGTATTCACTCTCTTAGTGGTGGGTGTCTACAGCCTCGTTCTGACTCTCCTCTGCCATCTGCACCAGCTCGTTGACCGTGTGCAGCAGGCTGTAGCCGTGCTTTCTGAGCAACCGCTGGTTAAGGCGGTGATCTCTGAAGCCCATTTCCAGCAGCATCGCCATCATGGAAGGGTCCTGTCTGGTGGCTGGGTCAATGCCTCGCTGAAGAGTAAGGACAATTTTCAAAGTAAGATGATACGTAAGAAATAAAGGTTAGATGAGTGAGCAGGGTGTGAATGTGTTCGAGAGATAACACATATTTAAAGTGGCAAGTGATGGAGGAGTGATTCAATATCGTGATTTAAAATGTGATACTTCATGCAGCATGCTATTTTTCAACAAATGTCCTGGTTATTCTCGCTGACATTTTTTTTAAGCTTAAACTTAAACTCAGTGACCTCTCACAGCCTATAGATGTGTTTTATCAGCTGTATAAATCCTGAGGTTTACCTGTATAGTACAGTTTGGTCCAGTGAAGAGAGCCTTATAGGCAGAGGCTGCCACAGACAGGGCACCCTTGACCAGACCCTCTGTGATGCCCCCTTGGCCCCTATTGAAAAAAAGTACATTAATCCAGACATTAGTCAGATTTAAACTTTTTTCTCTAACGTATTGTATGTTAGGATTTTGAAAAGAGTTCTTCTAGTGTTACTGCTTGTGAATTTTGACAAAAGGTAATGGGAGAAGATTTTAATTAAAATCTATAGTTTGGGAAAGACCTGTAAAACCAGTTAATCACAGCGATAACAGTTTGAGACATGGATAATACATATTAATGCAATATGCATGTCTTTAGACAGAAGAGGGAAGCAAGACAGCCCAGAGAAACCCACAAAAGAACAGGACGGACATGCTATGAGGCAGAAATGCTGGTTAATTATTTCTTAAGACCAAATAAACAAAATTCTTTACTTGTTGAACTGTACCTTGGCAGCAAGGCATTGCTGGGTCTGGGGTTATATGTCTCAAAGGCACTGGGTGCTGAGCCAGCTGATCTCGACAAACCAGATGATACTGCAGAGCGGACAAAAAAGAAAATAACACACACTTTAGTAGAACTCTGAATTCTGCTGAGGCAACAAATCCTAAAGCCAGTTCACCAGTTTATTTCCATTTACAAATGGTCAATGTGTGTCTCAGCAAAGTCAAATGTTAGAAATACTGACCATTGAGGTGGACTCTTGGTTGGGATTCATATGGCTCACAGGCTGGGCTTGGGTCCTCAGCCAAGTACAGTGCCTCTGACCTTAAAATACAAATTTTATAATAAGGTCAAAATAATATTAACTAAATAAAAACAGAATCAGAGTTGCATAACTGAGTATCTGGAAAAAAAAATTGTGGCTACATATTTTATCTATTTTAATCCATTAATATATTTCTAATATTTTTTAGGTAAAAGGTACCTTTCATGATTGAAATAATTTCCATCCAATCATCCATCCATCCACTAGTAGTAATGGATGGATCCATTAGTTAATATTGTTAATATAATTTTACTGTTTTAGATAATTATTCCATGCGATACTGATTGACAATGTGCGATTAAGCTTCTAAAAATGCTACAAAAAAGTAAGAAACATGATGAGGAGCCAACCTCGGTGAGTAGAGAGCTGGTGGTGCCAGCAGTGGGTCAGGAAGTACTGGTGTTGGGACCACTTCAGGTGTGAGGGTCACTGCATCGAGAGTTTGAGAAGCACACAGCATCTGGTTCACACTGCTGTGAATAACAGTGCAAGACACAGGCCAGGCATTTACTGAAGAGTCTTCAGCAGTAAGCATTTCAGTAGGTTCCAGTCTCTCTGTCAGTGATGCTGCCCTGCTCAGTTTGGAGGTAATCTCCTTGTCTTTCTCATGTTGTACGTCCAGATTGGCTGTGGTCAGAGCCGCTGCTGTATCCGGCTGCGACATGGCAGAGCTGTACATGGACTGCCCCAGAGGTCGACTTGTGTCAAAGCAGTCTGGGAGAACGATGATGTAGTCTTCACAAGAGGAGACTGAGGAGGTCTGACTACTGACCTGAAAGACAAAATGAAAAATAAGGGCTTATAATAGTGTCTAGTCAGTGTTTCTTTGTATGGTTTATGTTCAGGTTATCTCAAAGAAACAATATACTTGCCTCATCCCACTCTTCTCCTCTTGTACCCTGCTCCTCATTATCATTTTCAGTAGCCTTTAATTCTTCAGTGTCAGTCAAAACAACTACTTCCTCTTCATTAACCAGGTGGGAACTGGCATGCACATTCACTATTTCTGGTTCCAGCAGAAGAACTTTAAAATCACAACACACAAGATTACTATTGTATGTCACATAAGGAAATGGTAAAATTTTAATGTTATGTACCTGGCCTGGTGTCTTCATTTTGTGTGACAGTTATGTTGGGTTGCAAAGCCATGCTCTCATCTGCTGCAAGGTTGATTTCCTCGGTTGCTCTGCTTATCTTTTCAACATCTACAACTCTTTCAAAGCAAAAGCTGGGACCTCGGGAAACAACTGTAATGTATTCATTAAGGAAACAGTAAGAGTGCAGTAAGTTTCATTAAAATGCACAATAATCTGTTTTTTTCTTCTTATATAATTTTCCATTACCCTGTGGTTTTTGGCTGCTGGGTTGGGCCCTGCGCATTGGCCTATGGTCGGGTGGTTCCTCCAAAGTGAGTGAACGGATAACAGTCTCACAGAGGAACTGCGCTCCACTGATCTCCTCTTCTCTCTCCTCTTCCTGAGCCACAGACTC
Source organism: Neodontobutis hainanensis (assembly GCA_024349245.1). Taxonomy (NCBI): domain Eukaryota; kingdom Metazoa; phylum Chordata; class Actinopteri; order Gobiiformes; family Odontobutidae; genus Neodontobutis; species Neodontobutis hainanensis. Next base: position 6,550,836 of record JALDNG010000017.1, on the reverse strand, counting down.
CAGCACCTCTCTTTTGTGCTTTGGCCCTACTACTTTAAGAATAACAACCATAATTTAAAATTAACAGTAACAGGTTTTACAGTTTTTTGTCATCTAATCTTACCAAAAAGTTTTCTGATCCCTGTAACCTCAACATCTTCTTTTAATTGTGAAACAATGGCCAGCACAGGTGCATCATGGGGCAGAGGGGAAATACAAGGTGTCAAATCTGAAAACAAAAAAGTTAATTATACAGTATTACACACTACAAATATAGTTAAATGTCTTCAAAAATAAAGTGTTTGTAATATAATTGCTTACCAACAGGAGTGTTATTGGGCACCTTCTCCAACTCTTGAACAATATTAATATCAAGCAGCTCAAACGAGTAAATCCTAAAAACACAGTTAACACATTTGTTTTACATGTTTCACATTTGTGGCCTCAGGTGTATTTAAGTTAGTTTAACAGTTGCTTGCTGAATGTGCACCTGTGCAGTGAGCAGGTCAACTGAAGGGAAGTATAAGTTGTCATGTCTGATATCCACAGCCAGAGCAGGACCATTGTCCTTGGGCCATGCCTCCTTCTCTTTTTCCACTGACCTTATCTCGTCCTTCTGAGATGTACATAGAACATCATGGTGATTCCACATTGACTGTTTTAGAGTAAACTCTAAAATGGTGTAACTTTGTGATAATATTTTTACTATAACAATAGGATGTGCTATTATTATAAACTTGCCAATGTTTTCTTTTGAAGAACAGGTGCACTGCGACTGTTTGCAGGATCGACCACGATGCTACACCAGACTCGGGGACCAAACTGACAGCCGCAATGCGCCAGCCGCCAGTGGGAGGTATACGTTCCCTCCATCACGGGAGCCACAAATGCCACACTGACCATGCCCACTTGTCCAGGCAGCAGTAAGGGCACTGACACCTCCCTCTTCTCTTCTGACGCCAGGCCAAGGTTTCCCCACATGAACACTAGCTGTGTGTACCCACACATACACAAAACACAAAATAGGAATACACATGCGAAAAGGAACCAAGACAGATGCATGCAACCAAAGCCACACAGTAAATAAATTCTCAAAGGTTCAAGGAATGAATGCACGCAGTCAAAGAAAAAACACATGACAATGTCACAGACAAACTTTAGACAATAATTTAAGGGAACATAAATGATAAACAACTCACACACACAATAAGAGGGGTGTAAAGGATCTTAGCTAACGTTATTAGCTGCACTTGGTATTGTTAAAAAGTAGGAAATGAGTTGAGGGGCGCAGAGTGGAAGTGAAGCGAGGGGCACAGAGAGAGTGGAGGCTGTCCTCTCGGCGGGTGGGAGGGGTACCTTAGTCTCTGAGGTCCAGCTGATAGTGCCCGAGTTCCTCATCTTCCAGTATTTGATGAACTTGGTACCAGGCTCCAGACGGGTGCCGTCAGGCAGATTTTCATCCAGAAACAAGGCAGCCATAGTGGGCACCAAGGACGTGTGCGAGACCCCGGGACCCCTAGTTTCAAGTGTACAGAGCATTGTTGAAAATAGCCCTGGTTTCTTAAAATACCCATCTCTTTTGTTCTCTATGAATCAAAAAAGCAGGACCCCAGATTTTTTGCAGCTCAAAAGCATTTTTCTTAGAAAATCTATGAAGCAGCAGCAGTTTTCACATTGAGGTAGTTCCAACATTTTCCACCACCCCAGATCAGCCAGCGAAACACTCATACAGACTAGATAACAAAGATGGCATATTTTGATTTCTTTTCTTGGAAAAAGATTTTTGCATCCATGCTGGGATAAGGTACCCAGCATTGTAGGACGCCATTCCAAGTTGGCGCTTACTCTGGACTGGAGGCCTGGGGATCAGGGACCGGGGCAGAGATGGGACCATGGGCTGGGGCTGGACCTGAGGCTGTCTCTGAGGCGATACTTGGGGGCATGGCTGGGACCTGGGTGGAGGCAGAGGCCACGTTTGTTAGGTTGGCTCTGCCTGAGGTAGAGGGCCCATTCCATTGCAGTCCTCTCTTCTCCAGTCTCAGCTTCTTCTTGATTTCTTTCACTTCAGCTCTTAGCTGCCTCCTTTCAGCTTTGAGGCGCTGTCGCTCGGCCTTGCGCACTGTCCTGTCTCCTCGCCTTGGGAACCTGGTTTGAAATGTTATCAGGAAGACCTATTTGTTCACTATCGACAGTTTATTGACCCAGAAAAAAAGACATTAACACAATCAAAGAATGATGAATAAAAGACTTTCAATTCTACCAATAGCAAAAAAACTATTTAGGTAAGAATGTTTTTAAACTCTGAAGAAATAATTCTTGCCGTGTGTTTACCTTAATTCTCCAGACATTCCATGCTCAGGGATTGAAAGAGGTGTCTTGGTTCTTACGAGGTTGTGGCTAGGGTCATGGCTATGTCTGCACATCTCACACAGGATGCAGGATGGGCATACACTGGAGATTAGGTCAACACACAAAAATTAAGTCAGTGCCAGAAAATGAACAATGTACATTAGTCATTTACAATGTGCTGATGCGTACCTGCATTTGTATGCCCCATCAGAGGTGAGTTTGTTACAGCTGCTGCAGTTTGGGGTGTAGCCCAGAGATCCATTTGAGGTGGAGGGACCTGCACTGGGGCCCAGAGGAGCGCCACCATTTGCACCATTTACTTCAAGGCCTTTGTCAGAAGACTTGTGTGTACAACACTGGCCAGAGAAATCACTGCACATCCTTTCCACCACTTCCTTCACAACCTCATCTTTAAACTACCAAACACAAATAACTGGTAAATATAATCCCTTTCCATCAATAATGTTCATATATTTTACCTTAAATGAAACGTACCTTCTCCATGTAGGACCTAAACCACATAGGAGGGGGCTCATCTTCTGGTTTGTTTCCCTTACTATCTTTTACTGTGACCTGTAAAAATAGGGAAATATGTTACTTCAATGTGTCAATGTGGCATGTTTTTTGGGATAAAAGCGTACGCTAAATGACTAAATGTAAATATAAATGTAAATCAACTTAAATTAAAATAGCATATGTATTGGTCTCCTTACAGCTTCTCTTTCTGGGGTAACTTGTGTGCCTTTGTCCACGGTCTTGACTCTGGAAGGATAAGGAGGAGCGGGCCGAAGGTCCCCTTTTAGTTCCTTCACCTCTGTCTTCACTGGCCCACACGCCTGTCCCTTCATTTTGTACACATTCATGTGCAACTGGTTCCCCTGCTTCTCTGCACTCTGTTAAAACACACATAACAAAGAACTGTCAGGCAAATATGTGGATCTAAAACTTTTTAAATGCTCTCTGTTGTTATGGTTTTAATGATTCAGTGCATTTTTGGTACCTTGATAGCTTCTTCATATTCATCTGAAAACAAACAGTGTATTTTAACGTGATTAAAAGCTGGAATTCAACCTTATTATTATGTGATTTAAAATGTATAGAGTTTAGACATGATCTCACCTTGGCTGTTTATGCAAACCTGAAAAACAAAGAATGATGCCACAATGAGACAACAATGCAAACTTACGCTATTTCTGAAATTGTCTATCTGGATAGCTTTTACTCAAGATGTCCTAGATGACTGAGAACCTTCATAGACTATCTGGATATTGTATATAATCCCATACATTTCACACATAGGATATCATTAACCACTTTTTAAAAATAAGATTAGACTGAGATTAAACTGAGAATGTCTGGCAAAATGCTACCAAATTCATGTACAACCACGGATTTCTCATGTTTTTAAATATATGTTGTATCCTGGACCCAACTCTTTTAGGTATCCAAAAACCTATTAACAAAATAAATCGATGTTAAAAAGAATGAGACAGCTATTGTCTTACCTCTTCATTGTCTTCGTCAAAATATTTGACTTGAAAATGGTTTATCCCAAAGGACGCTTTTATCTGCAATACAATTCATAAAGTCAACCATTAATTTTACATAACCATGTTACAATACAACGTGACTAACATTCCTTTGTGTATACGTGTTTTATAACATTTTATTACCGGTGTTGTAGTGTCTCTCCCGACAGCTATATAGGCTATATGTGAAATATCGCAAAACGAATGCACTTGATTTACCACTTCATCATCTGAGACCATTTCTACCTCTACATACACATATTTTACAAAAATATTGAGTAATCTTCAGCTTGTCTTTTGTTTACGAGTCTAGGCCGTGTCTGGGCCTGCTTTTCACCAAACTGCGCCAGCGTTTAGCCAACACGCTCTTAGCTTACCCAGGCTTCCACCGATTCCCATTCCAATTTGTCCAAGTCTTGAGCCAGGAAGCGCTTCACATTCCCTCTGAAATTGACTTTAATAGTAACAGGGAGCCCCATGTCAACCTTTATGAGTATATAATGGCTATCATTTGCGGTGACACTGGTATCTTTGATCCCTATTGCCCTCGACTGTCTTTTCTTGTTTACATCGTCAGCTGCGTCGAGAAAAATACAGTGACGTTTTGCACAGGCGCAGTCGAAGAAACGCGTCGCGGCTTTAATGCGTCATCTTTAAGCTCGCATGTGTGGCTGACAACTGATAAGCCACACGCTTACTAGTAAATTTAATGCTTTTGGAACAATCTGACATTGTCTATTTGATCCCGTAAGATGTCTTCACTTCTTAAGGTGGACAATGAAATCAAAACAAAGGTAAGGGTTTGCTTAAAGATATATTAAGGTTAATTGACGCGATGTTTCTATTTGCTTGCTAAGTGTTAGCCTCATTTTAACCTCATTGGAGGCCAGGCTAATACATAGCGGATATCTAACCGGCTCATTTCCCGCCTGTCACAATACACCTTTCAAATGACGCTTAAAGTGCTCCTTCCTGTAACAAGAGTCCGTATGAAGAGTGGATCCGAGGATAATACTTCATCACATAATAAATACACGTCAAGTACTGAAATGGCAGACCACATGGGAGAAACCGGCCCTATCTGTAGCTTCGACAGTAGCCAACTATCAACAAGCCGGTCTCAAATACTTTTATACCACAGTTTTAAATAATTTTAAAGAGGTTTTCGTCATAGACCTATATATGTACTGAATTTAAATTAAATAAAAAGCTTTGATTGGATAACACTATTGCCAGTGTCTCAACAGATGTGTGTTTTGCTTATTGGACACGTGTTTTTATATTTTCAGGTGGACGCTTTTAGGGAACGGATAACATCAGAAGTAAGTATATGTATATTGTTTTTGAGTTCTCCCAGCATTTTTAGGCTCGACTAAGCCTTGATAATGTCATACTGTGCTATTTTAACATCCTGTGTTCTTTTTAAACTTTCTTTGCACAAAGGCAGAGGACCTCGTTGCAAACTTTTTCCCAAAGAAGTTACTTGAGCTTGATCACTTTCTAAAGGTTGGTGACACATACTCATACAACATTGCTTTGTATGTAGGAATGAAACAGTTTATTTGTCAGATAAGTGTAGCTTGTAATATTGTTTTTAAGGACCCCATCATAAACATCACCGAACTGAAGGAGATTCATTCAGACATTAACGTGACAGTGCCAGATCCAATCTTGCTGCCAAATCTTCATGACGGCCTGGAGGCAGTAAGGCTCAACAACAAACAACTCTTTTGTCAGTAGGAATAAAAAGGGAAGAACAATGTCTCAAAATATTTTTTTCTAACAGCAAAATGCAAAAAAGAGGAAGCTAGATGATGGAAATGGGGATGACATGGGTGAGTACAACAATTATTGGTTCAAATATATTTCAAGCAATGTGTAAATGAAATGTGACATACGCACAATTTGCAGAATACTAGAGCAACTCTAAATGTATGTTTGAATTGGTTGTTTTGGTCTTTTCTTAGTGACTGGCACTAAGGTCTTTGTTATGCCCGGTGGCATGATGAAGAGCAACTCTAACCTTGTTGATCTCATTGAAAAGGTCAAACCTGAGATCAGGACACTTATAGAAAAATGTAACACAGTAAGTCTCAAATGAATAAGAACGATGAAGGCTAAAGAAACGGAGTATATTTTTTTAACATGTTTTGCTTGTACAGGTTAAAATGTGGGTTCAGCTGCTCATCCCTAGGATAGAAGATGGCAACAACTTTGGTGTGTCAATCCAGGAAGAGACAGTAGCTGAACTCAGAACAGTTGAAGGCGAGGCAGCATCTTACCTTGACCAGATATCAAGGTCTGTAGAATGTTTAACCCTATTCTACAAGTGTTGCTCTGTGTTTCTTAACTTTTAACTTGCTAAATATTGTATGTATGTAACCACATTTCAGATATTACATCACGAGGGCAAAGCTGGTTTCCAAAATAGCAAAATATCCTCATGTGGTAAGTACATATTATGGCATAGTATAATATTTATTTGGTTCAAATTTAAAAAAAAAAAATATATATATTATTGTTGTTAATGCAGTTGAAGTAAATGCTGCTATCAAAACTCGAGGTGCTCTGAGTCAGCCAGCATTGTTTTGGTTCTGTCAAAATCAGGTTGACTGTGTATTTACACACTCTCCACTGGTAGTGCCATCTGAAACGTCAGTGTGCTTTGGTCCAGAGCAATAAATTGTGAATGCAAAGAGGACCATAACTTTTCCAGATCGTTTTGTTTTGATGTGAATTTAAAAAAGAAAACTACAAATGTGTACACTTCTAGATGCCATAAAATACATGCATTCTTTGTCTTTCAGGAGGACTATCGGCGCACAGTAACTGAAATTGATGAGAAGGAGTACATCAGTCTAAAGATTATAGTATCAGAACTCAGAAATCAATATGTATGTTATGGTTTGCAATTCTCTGTCAAACATACTGCTTTTAAAAGTATTTTTAATTTTGCTTTAATTAAAAAAAAAAAAAAAAGCTAATTTTTTTTTTTTTTTTTTTCTATACCCCAAAGGTAACGTTACACGACATGATTCTGAAGAATATTGAAAAGATCAAGAGGCCTCGAAGCAGTAATACTGATGCATTGTACTGATGTTCATCACACTGCGACAACCTCCTCATCCCATCTCTTTATCATCCCACATTATGCCTGTTGAGCTGCAGTCGCCTGGCCCTGGTCTCCTGCTAGACCTTCAATTCTTTCAGTACAATCAGCACAGCCATAGCTGTCAAAGATGGACACAATACACACATTCATGTTTTGTTTTAAATGTAAAATATTTTTCTTTTAAACCCTTGGAAGACCTAAATATTCTCATAAAAGAGAGAATTTAGCTCATAGACAATGGAAGTGCGCTATGTATTTTTTAATTTTAATTAAACAATTTGTCCTCAAACCTTTGTGGTTTCATTCCAGTTCATTTTAACTGGTGTGTGTGAAAATAATTTTACTTTTGGAGTTGAAGTTTTTGAATCTGTTTTGTTTCACATTCATGTAGATCTGGTCATATGCTGTGTAATATGCCCATTTTATCATTAGATGTTTATTATAGGAGTAATAGCATACAGAAAATAAATGCTTGTAGAATTGTAACCAAAGTATGTCACTTATGTTATATTGATTTTAGTAAATAAGTCACTTTATAAAGGTTTTTTTTTATAAAGTTATAGATGAGTTTTGTAATGAAGCACATAGTTTGTTTCTTTTTTAAACCTGCAGATGTCACTGTGGCATACCAGCTACTGGGATCTTTTGAAAAGTCATTTGCAGACATTTGGCCTGTTCTGCATGATTTGTTAAACAAAACTATTGACTGTAGCCCAACAACATGTTCTCAGTTAAATGTTTAAAATTGTTTGACTTGGATTTGATTTTTGCTGGATAGATACTTGGTTCAATTCAGTTTAATATAAGAAGACATCTGTGTATTGTGACCTGGATGACTGAATCCTCTACAGTTTCCAAACAATTTGTAGATAATTTTAATACAAAAGTGTTGAAATAAAACGGTGTAACATGACGCAAATATAATTAAGTTGTGTAATATTGTGGCTTTGGTGCTAGATAAGAACCGGAAAAAGGAATCCTAAAGATAAGATAATAAAAAAGCAGACTATTGGTTTGTAAAAGATCCCTCACTGCCACGGTTATGTCATCATGAGATGTAATACATACAGGCTGTGTGCAGACTACACTAGACTGCTGTGTGCAAGCCTAGTCACATTTACATTTGAATAAATCGATTTTATCATTTCAATGCTTTACTAGCAGATTTAATAATAAATTCTCATTTGTAAAGACATAGAATAAAGTGCAATAGTAATTGCAATTTACTTATGATGCAATATAGTATTTTTGGTCTAATGTATATTGAGAGCACACATGGTCAAAGGTCAGAATGTATTCCAGGCGTTCTGACCTTTGACCCTTGTGTTTCATGAAATCTGTCCTATGATTGTGGGGAAAGTCAGTGTCAGAATGTGGGACTGCCGAGTGACAGGAGCGTGCTTAGGTTAATATTTAATGGGTGTTCCTGCATGAGTATTAATCAGTATCAGTTGGAGACATTCTGAGAAACTCAACTGGCTCTTTAATAAGAACCAGTATTTATGGAAACAAATAGATACAAAAGGTTATTTTTTTTATTAAGAACCACTTATTTGTGAATATTAAAATAAATCATGCATTTTTAACTGTAAAAAAATTGTATCAATTAGTATGATTATTATAACCAAAATGTATATGTAACAAACAAAAATAAATGATCGAATAAATTTGAAAACATCACACAAAGTCCATATATCGGGAAGCATCTGAAAAAAATAATAAGCGTAACTCACTGAATGGCTCTGAATCACAGGTTTTTGTCTTCTTTTTCTTCTGCAAAAAGCTTGTAGAGAGCCCAAGGAGCCAATGTGGTTGGAATTAAAATAGCAATTGTGCTCTTACCAAAAGACAGGAAATAGAAACTCATGTGGTTTTCAGGAGAAAATGTCCATCCATCCAAAAGGTACAGTAGGATTAGGGAGACAGTGATACATCCCATCCTAAATGCAGCACTCCTCTTTTTAGTGTTTCTGTTGAGAGGTGAGTGCAGACCCAGGCCGAGGCCAGTGAGGGTGCCCATGTTGCGCAGCAGGCTGGCGAAGGGTGCTGTGTCTAGGTGAACCCACTCCGGCGTTACACACCATTTCTGTGCCCTATCCATGGTCCACAGTAGATCCACACCCAAAGCCTTGAGCAGAAGATAAAACCCCACTGCGAAGGAGGTCAAGAATACGGTTGTGAACAAGTACTTGTTGATGCTGGCGCTATAGATCCACTTCAGCTGCGACACAACCTCAGCCACCATTATACCTGACCAAATGGACGATCATGAGTTAAATAAAATCTTTTATAATGATCACAGTTAATGGGACTAACCTGTGAAGACTCCAGCAATAACCTGATGAGGGAAATGTGCGGCCATGTAGACCCTGGACATGCAGACTATGAGCTCTATCAGGCCCATTAGCACCCACAGGCCCATCTGTAAGAACCTGACACAAGTACATGCCAGATATGTGCACAACCAGTGATATTGATGTAAGAGTTAAAGGATATGATTGTGTGATTATTACCTGTATAATAAGGGTGGGCATTGTTTTTCCAGTGCCAGAGAAAGCAGGGCTGTCACCATCACATACCACACTCCAGCGGCTCCCATGGCATGTCCAGATGGACTTCCTACACCAAACAGAAGCTGGTAAACAGCCACGTACATACATTGTGACTATACCGTAGTATTTTTATGAATTAGTCATTTCCGATTAGAAACTTAAATGTTATTGATATGCTTGCCCAACACAGTTTAGAGAGTCTTTTTGAGGAGACAATAAAAAAGCACTAAAAAGATCCACAACTGTAGTTTATTATGATTATATCCATTTATTGCTAAAATATGTTTAAATTAAATAACCTAAAGCTCAATGATGTGAAACAATTTAATCATGTTAAGTGGTAAGGTAACTTTAATACCTGGTCCAGTCTCACATGTGATGGGAAACTGCTTTAGAGATGGAGCTGGACCTGTTCCATAAAACCTTGTCTCATGAACCCACCAATATGGCCTCTCTCCAAAAAGGACCCTGTCGTGAGAAAATTACATCTCCGTAGTTGTTGTCTTTATTGTGAATTTAATATTAAACAAGATTACCATTTTAGAACCAAGTTAAGCCAGTCTCCAATGACGGCCACCCAGATGAGCCTCAGTGCGGTGTCCCGACGCAGGTGAAACCAAATTGGGAAAAAGAAGAAAAACGTAGTGTGAAGATCGGCCACTGTTGATGCGAGACTAAACAAATCCTCATAACTGCTGTATTTAGTTTGTAGATATACTGTCAGCTCAACCCCCCAGCTGTGAAGAAGATCCATAACAGAAGTTGTAAAAATCCAACACTATCCTGTTGAGTGATGCGCTGTTTGTGGAAAAACAGCTGACTGAGCTTGGAGCTGTCTTTTTGTGGGGTTGGTCTGCCAGCTTCTTTTCTGTTTGTGTGTGAGCCCCATTGGACTTTAATCAAGGCTAGCAAATTTGTTTGCCTTTGGGACTGTGCAGACAGGTTTGGTAACCTTTACACCCCAAAATCCTATGGTCTATATGGAAATCCCACATTTTCTAGGAAGTCTCTCTGATGAAACAAATTGACTTCCAAACTACATGCTTGAGAAATCAATAGTAGTCTTTTTAATTTCCTACACATGCTTAATAAAATAGGAGCACATTAATTTGTCATACAGTACTGTAACATGCATAATTACAGACTATTACAGAGTACCCTGTTTTATTGTCGTACTATCTCCACAGCTTCTCCTCAGTTTAAACCTAATCATGTAATCATTGATCCCATTATGTAACCTACAAATGTATAACTCCATAGTTCCCTCCTGTGAGATGTTTTTCAAGAGTTCATCCCATAACTCACAAATTATTAGTCAGCACTTTGTTCAAAAAAGACACAACATGAAATGATCAAAACTATTAAAAAAAGTATCACCATGTTTAATGTTTTGTTTGTTTCTGACAAATAACATTCACAATTACATTGTTAGCTGGCTATTGATCGAGTGACGTCCTCTTTGAGCCACATACGTAAGTTAAGTGGATGTTAACAGCCATTTAGTTTTATCAATATCTGTTCAACTTGTTTGTGTGATGAACCTCCCAAACTCTCCGTGTTTTATTAATGTCCAAAGGTCAACGTGAGCATGCGTTTAGGTAGTGGATTCCTCCGGTATAAAAACAACCAGCTGTGTCACTGATAGCAACAGTCTTTTTTACTCACACATCATTTGACTGAGGTTGTTTCCCATAACGGACCTAGTGTTAAAGATGCTTGATGCTGTAATGGATGCACTGCAGGGCTTTGGTGTGAGCGCCACTCACTACCTGCAAACTAACTACAAAGATGCTCAGGGGGGGTTTTTGTGGGTGTCCTGGGCTGCAGACTTGAGGAACACCTTCTTCATTTTCTTTCCTCTTTGGATTCACCTGCGTGCCTCAGTGGGCATTAAGCTCATCTGGGTGGCTGTGATTGGAGACTGGCTGAACCTGGTGTTCAAATGGTGAGTGCTAATTAAATTATTTCAATGTAAAAATCTAATGAAAAACACATGATCTCATTCATGTTTCTCTTCTGCAGGATTCTCTTTGGGGAAAGGCCTTACTGGTGGGTCCATGAGGCGTCTTACTATGCAAACCGGGTCCGACCCCACATTGAGCAGTATCCAATGACTTGTGAGACTGGCCCAGGTAGGGAATGTTCTTGCCTATGTAAAATAAAACAGTATAAAACAAACTGTAAGTAATAAATAAAATAACACAAATTTAACAAGTGTTTCTGGTGTAATACAGGCAGTCCATCGGGACATGCCATGGGAGCAGCGAGTGTCTACTACACCCTGGTGACCTCCATCCTGGCAATCATGGCCAGCAAGAAAAAGCCTGGAAGCAAGAAAACTACCCAAAAAGAATGGTACCAGAAACTTAAAAAGCTTGTAATATTGTAGTTTAGGTTTTACAGAGCTTGGCATTTTTTCCTGTTTACAGCTTATCACTGCAGACCCCCTATCTGTCCTGTGGGTGGTTGATCATTAACCTAAAGGAAGAAGAAAACATGGGTTGTTTTGATCTATAGGCAGCTAATGTGTTAATTGTTATATTGCGATGTTTACTGGCTTGTTCCAGGTCATAACTTATGCTATAGGTTACAATGGTTTTGTTTTGCTCAGGCGCAGATTCAGACAACGATTTTGTCTTTTTGGCAGGTATCTTAAAGTAGTTCTGTGGACTGTTTTCTGGGGAGTCCAAGTGTGCGTCTGTCTCTCAAGGGTATTCATCGCTGCCCACTTCCCTCATCAGGTTATTGCTGGTGTGATCACAGGTGGGTGCTTCAACTAGTGATGTAAAAATCTAACTTTAGCAAATGAAGTATTCACTTATAGTTTGTGTTCCTTACCAACTGATCACCCTATAGGTATGATTGTGGCCGAGGCGTTTAACAGAACACAGTGGATCTACAACGCCAGCATGAAAAAGTACTTCTACATGACTGTCTTCTTGACATCCTTTGCTGTTGGCTTCTATCTTCTGCTCAAAGCTTTGGGTGAGGACTTGCTGTGGACTCTGGAGAAAGCCCAGAAGTGGTGTGTGAGGCCTGAGTGGGTTCACTTAGACAGCACGCCCTTCGCAAGCCTCCTGCGAAACATGGGCACCCTGTTTGGCTTGGGTCTGGGTCTGCATTCACCTCTGTACACTGAGACCAAAAAGAGCAACAGCATCTTTGTAAAAGTGGCATGTATCATCAGCTCTCTGGTCCTTCTGCATCTGTTTGACTCCTTTAAGCCCCCGACGAACATCGCTGCGCTCTTCTACCTGCTGTCGTTCTGTAAGAGCGCCACTGTGCCACTGGTCACTGTTAGCATCATCCCGTACTGTGTGAACGGAGCTCTGAGTCTGCAGAACAAGAACAAACTGTGAGCCTTACTGACTCAGGGACAATGGACAATGTGGTCTTTTTCAGGTCATCTTTAGTACCACTAATACCAACTATAATTATAAAAACATCAAACCATCCTTTCCAACAACAGACAAAAGGATTACTGCTAATGAGTCCAAGAACTCACGCTTGTACTGTTTCATGTCTTATTTTTATTATGTAATGTTAACGTTTTTTTACAATTTACATGTTCATACAAAATGTTTTTGAAATTGTTATTGAATATTTATTATTAAAATTTTCAAATGCATTTATGGTTTGTTTTCACAGTATAATATCAAATATTATAATATAATTAATATTATAATATTATAATATTAATTATAAGATATATAAAATAATATAAAAAAGGAGTATGAATCCTATCCCAATGAAAAAATTGTAAAACCCCATCTAAGTGAAGATTTTAGTAGTGTAACTTTTAACAGACTCTGGATTACATGTAGTGACAAACAATTATATGTATTTATTTGCTAATGAGTTATTTAATTTTTATTTGAACTTAATTAATTTGTTGTATATGTTTAAGGCTATATCTAACTTATGAGTTTTAAATAATTATATAAATGTAAAATAACTGAACATAAAAGTTAAAAGTTAAACTCTTTTTAATTTTTTCACTTAGATGAGGTCTTCCCATTCCTTCATTGGGATAAGATTTTATACTTCTTTTCTTCTATAATTTCCAGGACTTCTCCATGACCTTGAAACTAATTTCCATTCCACTAAAAATTACCAAATTCAATATCAATATGTAGGTATTTTAACCATAAAGTGTCTGATTAAAACTAATGGTGGAGTTGCTTTTATATAAAAAGTTAGGAAAGTTTTAATACTGTCACATATCTTATCAAAAACACAGCTAAATGAATATTTACAGTATATTAACACTGATACAGCACATATGTAAAGTTATTTTGGGAATAAATGTTAATGTAGCGCAAAATTTCTCAAACTTTTCTCCAAACTTGGACATATGCATTAAAAATGTTTTATGCCAGGTGTTTTATGACAGTATGAAACCTGAATAGTGCACCACGAGGGTTAACAGATTTTCCAGTGAATTATCTGAACAAGCTTATTTTACAGACTCAAGGGACAGAAAGTACAAGAATGCAGTGAATGGTGTATGTATGTTAGCCTTTTGTAATGATTAGCTCCAGGGGTCCAGGGATGACATAGATGCAGACGTCAGGAGTCCGGGTGTCAGTCACAGAAAGACGATGGTGCAAGCTGAACATTCAATATTTGTCCATTTGACTTTTGCATGACTAGAGCATGGCATCGGTTGCATCAATGAACATAAAGTGTTCATTATGTGTCACTAGCTACTCAGATTTATTTTTGGAGTCATCGGTGAATGTAGGTTTAAGGTCACGTGAATGTAACTTACATGTTAGAGGTTCTACATGTTGGAAATAGTACCTATAATAATAATAATAATAATAATAATAATAATAATAATAATAATAATAATAATAATAATAATAATAATAATAATAATAATAATAATAATGCAAAAACAAACTTTTCGTTCACTTACTTTTACTTAAAAGAAGGCAAACACGAACGTTGCGGCATTCAATGCACATTAGAGCAAACCACAGGTCCCGTTTATATCCAGGAGGGGGCGACATTGTACAAATAATACTTTCAAACCTCCAAGAAAAAAGACGTACAATTTGGTGTGACGTTAGTTTTGATTTTACCCATGGATCTAGTTTTATCCCATACAGAACAGAGGCCATATTTGAGCAATGACGCAGAAGTAAAGCTCTGGTCAAAAGGGACGTAAAGGCACTGCTGTACTGTGGGAAGGCTTTGAGAGGAAAGGGATTTTAGTACAAGTACTTTGACAATTATAAGAGAACAGTTTTCTGTTTACTGCTATATTTAACAGTTTGGTCTGTTATTTCATGTCTGTATATATTCTTTAGTATTTAGTTTTGGTGTTATTTAAATGACAGCTTGCAAACCAATACCCTCACCCCTCTTTTGTGAAACCAGTGTGCTCCTGTCTATGAACAAACTCAGTGGAAATAAGTCAGATTATGTTCTAAAATTAAACACTTGTGCACTTCTCTTCCAGTGCTATGAACCCTCAGATGTCTGTTTTTCCAAAAGATAAATGCTATGTTATTTTACTTTGATAGAATATGTCACGTTAATGTTGATTTTAACTGTTGAAGGCTGTTAAACATGTTCGTTCTGCAGTGTCTGCCTGCAAATGCAGTATAGATGCTGCTTAATTCATTAAACATTTTCAGACCAACACTTTGTAAAACTACCACCCCTAAATATTAATGTCTACAAAGATAATCTGCGCACACATAGGTTCAGTTTAAACACAGTTTATTTTCTGCTTAAATAATTTGATTGATCATCCAGTGTAGGTTATGTTGGTTTTCATACATGTTGGTACCAGGTTTCTCATCAACAGTGGATGCTTTGGGTGCTTCTGTATGAAAAAAGAGAAACACAGGTGTACACAGGAACAGAAAATCTGATTTTTAACCAGCAGTGTGTCATTCGAAGTAAAAAGGACTAGATGTGACTAGTTAAATTAAAAACAAGATTCTCTGCTCGTGTGTAAATAAAACCAATTAAATTAAGATACAAATTATCAAACCATCAAAATAAAAAGTACCCTTTTAAAAAACACAGCAGATCTAAAAGCCTAAGCACTTGTAGTATCAGGATGAGCTTACAGACCGTTATCTACTCACTGTCACACACAGGGCAGGATGCTAGCATTTTGGAGCTAACAAAACCTGCAGGTAACGCTCAAGGACACAATCATTCATAGGTGATTAAACTGCTATGGTAAGTACCTTGTGGAAGCATTACTATTTCAAGATGTGGAGTGTGTGTTTATATTATAAAAATAAAATAAAAACAGTTATAGATGACTTATGGTTGTGTTATCATGAGTGTTCACACAAAAGTACTAGTAGTGCTCTGAATAAGAGAAAAATAGGAAAGCAGGAGTTAAAATAAAGTGACATGCAGCAAAATATTCATTTCTCTGAAGACAAAAAAAAACAGTTCCACAAATAGAGCGGAGTAACAACTGGATTCCAGAAATGTCCATTGTTAATCGAGCACTTTTTTTTTTGTTTTGTTTTTTTCATTCATTTACATACAGCTTCTTTGTTTCATTTTATTCATTTGGGAAGAGCACATGAGGTGGTACACTCAAGGCTTAGTGTCAACCTCTCAATACAAATGCACTGACTCGGCAAAACTTCTCATCAACTTAAGTCAGTGCATAAACTCTGCAGCTACTGATTCTATACAGTGTCATTTATGTACAATAAAATCACCCATTTACTACTTTATATTTCTTTTTTTTTTAACTGAACCACAAGGTGCACCCCTAATACTGTGAGTCCAAGAGGAAAAATATACCATATAAGGCAAGTGTCTGAGAGATAGTGGTCAGTCCGAATTTCATTTCTTTTTCTTTTTAGTGCCATCTTTGGTCACACATACCTTTGTCATCCTTTAAAATTAGCCTCGGTCTTTTCGTGCGCGCCAGTGCTGTTTTGCTGTTCCGACCGTAAAATGAGTTTGATGACATGCTCATGCGAAATCAAATAAGAGTAGCTTGTTTTGCTTTGACCATGCGTTTTAAAAGTGAAAGCTTGAGATTGGGGTTGATTGAAAAGGCTCCCGATGCAGGGTTCCAGTTTGTGTTCGCATTGTGTTTCCTCCAGGGTGCAAGATGTTTCCTCCAGAGTGCATGGTGTTTCCTCCAGAGTGCAAGGTGTTTCCTCCAGGGTGCAAGGTGTTTCCTCCAGAGTGCATGGTGTTTCCTCCAGAGTGCATGGTGTTTCCTCCAGAATGCATGGTGTTTCCTCCAGAGTGCAAGGTGTTTCCTCCAGAGTGCATGGTGTTTCCTCCAGGGTGCAAGGTGTTTCCTCCAGAGTGCAAGGTGTTTCCTCTAGAGTGCATGGTGTTTCCTCCAGGGTGCATGGTGTTTCCTCCAGGGTGCATGGTGTTTCCTCCAGAGTGCAAGGTGTTTCCTCCAGGGTGCATGGTGTTTCCTCCAGAGTGCAAGGTGTTTCCTCCAGGGTGCATGGTGTTTCCTCCAGGGTGCATGGTGTTTCCTCCAGAGTGCAAGGTGTTTCCTCCAGAGTGCATGGTGTTTCCTCCAGGGTGCATGGTGTTTCCTCCAGAGTGCAAGGTGTTTCCTCCAGGGTGCAAGGTGTTTCCTCCAGAGTGCATTGTGTTTCCTCCAGAGTGCAAGGTGTTTCCTCCAGAATGCATGGTGTTTCCTCCAGAGTGCATGGTGTTTCCTCCAGAGTGCAAGGTGTTTCCTCCAGGGTGCAAGGTGTTTCCTCCAGGGTGCAAGGTGTTTCCTCCAGAGTGCAAGGTGTTTCCTCCAGAATACATGGTGTTTCCTCCAGAGTGCATGGTGTTTCCTCCAGAGTGCATGGTGTTTCCTCCAGAGTGCATGGTGTTTCCTCCAGAGTGCATGGTGTTTCCTCCAGAGTGCATGGTGTTTCCTCCAGAGTGCATGGTGTTTCCTCCAGAGTGCATTGTGTTTCCTCCAGAGTGCATGGTGTTTCCTCCAGGGTGCATAGTGTCACAGATGGATGACTATGGATCTACAGGTAAAAAAAGTCTAAGTTATATACACACATCACTTGCCCTTGTTTTTAAGACCAGAGTAGCACTTTACCACCATTGATGTATTTTTCATTTAATGACGTGTATTACTGTTTAGGCCATATGTAGTTTTAGATGTGTCTTGGACTGGTCTTTGTTGGTTATAGTATGTACTGTATGTTCTGAAATTAGCTGATGTAAAATATCTGACATGAAATATCTCTTCTCATTTAAGAGACTAATGTTTTTGTGCATTTCCAAATTTAGAGAAATAAAGAAATGAAGGGGAAGAAATTTGACTTTTCCTTTAATTCTAATCAATTTATAGTGTAAAACTTTAAGCAGCAGTATAAAATGATAAAAATAATTTCTTACCAGGTTATGAACTTTACTGTTACGATTGACCCTTCTTCCCTTGTTTTTTGCTGGCTCCATCTCCAAACTTGGCAGAGAAAAAATAGGGAAATAAATGAGTGTTGCATTCTGGCAGCAATGTGTTCAACAAATTATTTCATTAAGCAATCATAAATTCAGCATGCTGAAAAGAAAGAATTAATTTAGAAAAGAAAGGTGTTCATTTTGTTAGCACAATTAAAAGACAGGGAAATTACACTTCTATGTTAGATATTAGTTCACATTCTGTTCCACTAAGATGCACTGCAGCACACTGGGGTCTAACTAGCTCCCAACCTCGGTCTTGCCCCTCTGGACCTCCTCTCCTTTGTGGCCCTGTCGAGAACGCTTCCCCCTCTTCTTCCCCTTTCCCCCTTTTCCTGCTGAAGAGGCAGCATCTGCTCCACCTGCTGTTATATCATCATCACCACCACAACTACCACAACCACCACCTGCCTCTACTGTCTCGGAAACAGTTTCTGACTCTTTTAAGTCCTCAGAGTTGAACACACGCCGCACCACCTTTCTGATCACCTGCAGGGGACACAAGCGTAAGAAGGACAGGGAAAGGAGGCAGGATGAAAGCATGAGGCAGTCATAAATGGGAGAAAATAAAGACAAGTATATGTCTTAGAGTATAAAAAGAAAGCTAAATTATTTTTGGTCAAAATGTGATGTTTGAGGGAGAATTTAATATGTCATTATTTTATGTTGGCTAAGTTCAGAAGCTGATTTTCTGCCACTGTGATAAAAAATGTTAGTGGCAGAAGCTAATTTACAAAAAAAAGAATGGCAAGTGGCAGCCGCTCCTGGAAATGTTTAAAACTCTGTGATGCTGCGGTCTTCACCCCCTCCTATTCCCTTTTATTTTGTTATATCTTATTCTATTTATCTGTTTAAATTTAGATTTTTTTATTTGTATTTTTTTTTTTCTCTTCTATGTTCTTGGTCTATTGCAATAATGTTAAAAACAAATTAATAAACAAATAAAAAAAATAAAATGAGTGTAAGGCTGGTGGGATAAAGAGGCAGGTTATGCAGTGAGAAGGGGATGGTTACTTTTCTCGTGACCAGATTCCCATCTTCGTCTATGAACTTCTCTTCTGTCACCGACTCCCCAGGAAGGTTTCTGGCATCCTCCCCCTGGATTTAGTTTAAAGAGATGTGAAACATTGACGGAGATAACACAGAACAATTGGATATGCATCCAATGGTTCAGACAAATGGAGTAGTTACAACACATGCTTAGCCATTATGGGTATGAAAAATGTTAGTCTGAAAGCATTCCCTATTCTCTGGCAACAATTTGAAACTTGCTATTGTAAAGTGCAGTTCATGTTTTGCATTTGTCAGTCAAGACAAAAAGGATCCAACATCCGGAAGTAATGCATTATACAAAACATGTTTGCCTCGACATATACAACACTTTAAGTCAAATGATCACCACATCAACAGAATAATAATTATAGTTAGAAAATCACAACAAACAAAGCTTTTTCAAAAACAGAAAAAGGCAAAAAACATACGCTACTAGAACCAATTATTTCTCCACTCAACAAACTGATGCTGTCACAGCCTTTCCTAGGCGGACCAGCAAGTGGAAATTGTGCTGAAGGAAACTAATAACAAACTCCTTTCACTTCACACAGTGGGAGGAGTTTGGCTGGCCAGGCTTTTCCCTTTAAACATGACATTCTCTGTTTATATCAACGAGCTGCAAGCCCAAAATTCCACAAACAAAGCAGCAAGAACTGCAAACGCTACAAACGGCAGAGAGCTAGGTCACATGGGTCAGGCTGCCACACACTAGGCCTAACACACCTTGAGTATGACCCGTCTGCGATACACCCTGGTGGTGACAGTGGTGTCTTCATCAGAGTCCGTCTCATCAGCTTTGACGCCCCCCTGATGAGAGCATCCCAACAGCAGTGCACTATTAGTTGTGTTTGGTACATTTGGTCTTTTGTTCACCTTCACTTGGACCAGATTAGTTTTTATACTGTATCTAAACAGACTTTTGAAAAAGAAAGACCAAATCTCACCTGGACTTTGTGCTGGGACCGGCCGTTGTCTGTCTTGTCCTCTCGACCTTTGCTGGGCCCCACTGTGCTGTCGTCCTCCTGGGAGCCCTTCTTTTTGGTCTCCTTGTCTTTCTTTTCTCTCACTGCGTCACTGCGACCTCCATTTTGTCGGTCTGCCTTGACAGGCGGTTGCTCCAGTGAATCGGCCAGACTATCAGGGCTGGACAAATACAATGTTTTAACTATAACTTAATCTGACTAGGCCTATCACAAATACTGCACCAATATGCATCTTTGTACACATTAGCACATTGCTCTACAATTTGACTTTTTTCACTGGTTTAATGGCAAATGAGAAGTAAACAATTTAACTTGAATAAGATTTCCTGAATTTAGACTCACACCTAATGTTATAATTTTTTTTCTTTATTGTCATAATGATACAGAATTTCTCCAATATCAATATCAATTATTTGTTTTGGAACTTGACTTGACAAATAGAGTTGGTCCAGAAATGGGACTGAACATCACAATGCTTTTTTTTTATTTAATGGAGTACACATTTAACTCACTTAACTCACCTCGCCTCCAATGGTTTAAAATGTAACACTGGTAAAACGCTTTGAGTTCCTACTAGGTTGAAAAGCGCTATATAAATAATAAATAAAATTAAAGCCATAGCGGCGATAAAGGCCCTCGCCACCCTTGCGACCGTGGGGACACATGTATTCGGAGGAATGCATTTCGTGCTTTAAAGCGTAAACTTCACAGTAATGTCAAATAACTGGGCCTGTGCCTCTGCTTGAATCTTCTTCTGGCTGGAGCCTGCTTCATCATCTCAGGCCTGTGCTACTGCTGGGGCCTGCTACACCACCTTGTATTTAGAGTTAAAGGTCTCCACATTCCCTGGTTTTCCTGGGATCTGTCTGAACTTATAAAAATAATAGATTATGTTTGGGCTAAGGCGAGAAAAACAAAATACTGACTGGAGATTTGCTCAGAAATCGCTGCACCCGCCTGTTAAAAAGTAAAAATGTAAATATTACTTGTCTAAAAAAACAAGTTTACAAGTTCCAAAAGATTCTGAAGAGCTTTCCAAGGCTCTAGTCTTTGCTCTGGAGGAGCGTCCTTTAAAGGAAGGATCCTGGCATTTTGTAAATGGCATTTATTTCCCAAAGTAATGGCTGCCTCTTCACAGGCTCATTACGACCACAGCCGTAAATGTATCAAAAAACAAAATGACAACTTTGGTTGGCACTCGTGTCTAGATAATACTCAACAAATTTGGGGCCTTTTAGAAAAAAACACATTGGGTTTAATCTTTTGACCCGAGGGGTGCAATTTAGGTGGTCCCGTGTTCCACCCCACCTGGCGGACTTCCTGTTGAGTTTAGGCTGTGGCTGTCATAGACTTTTCTGTTTGCCCTGAGGTGTCCTATGTATGTACCAAGTTTCATTTTTCTACGTTGGAAAAAATTACTTTCACTTTCCATAGGCCGAATGTATTTTCATTTCCCAGGGGTCGCCACTGAGTCATTTCTTTTATTATTTTTTCAAATACTTAAGATACATCAATATTTCGCCAGGCTTAAGTTTAGTGGCCAATAAAATTAACTTTTGCGCACATTTACTGGGTCAAAATTAAGGACAATTTTGCAGAAAAATTTGCAGAAAAATAAAAATTAAATAAAAATATAAATTGAGCAAAAACAACAAGAAAAGGCATTGTCTATTTTGCACACAAGTGTTTAGCTCATTTTGCCTAAGTTTGGTGTTTCTTGAATGAAGCAGCTATTTTCTGTCAATTTTTAAAAGTGAGGTGTATTCTAACCCGGTTCACATTTTCAATTCAAAATGGCCGCCTTCTCGTGTGTGATAGGGTGTGGTCCCCATTGGCTTTTATGTTCATAAGCCCATGCTGGATGTGTGTACCAAGTTTCATTACGCCTAGGACAAACTAAAATTTTCCCTTCCCATTGACTTTTTCCACATATTTGCGCCGTTGCTATGGCAACAAATTTATAAATAGGGGGTGGTTGTCATTGGCTTTTATGTTCGTCATAACATAAGTGATGTGTGTACCAAATTTTATGTCTCTATTACAAACTAAATTCTTGGGTCCCATTATAAGTTTGTAGGGGGCGCTAGAGGGCCATTTCTAAAGCAAACCCTTTTATTTACATATCTTTGTGTTCACGTCATGAATGTGCACAAACGCCTTTTTGGGTCCAACTTGATCCGAGAAGGCATTTGAGAGTTAAGGTATATTTTATTTTCACAAAAACGGCTGCCTCGTTACAGGTTTGCCACACCCACACCCGATAAGATATCAAAAACAAAATGACAAGTTTGGTTGGCACATGTGTCTAGATGATACTCACCAAAATTGGGGCCATTTAGATGAAAACACATTGGGTTTAATCTTTTGACCCGAGGGGTGCGATTTAGTTGGTCGCGCCTTTCACCCCACATGGTGGACTTCCTGTTGAGTTTAGGCTGTGGCTGTCATAGACTTTTCTGTTTGGCCTGAGGTGTCCTATGGATGTACCAAGTTTCATTTTTCTACGTTGGAAAAAATTACTTTCACTTTCCATAGGCCGAATGTATTTTCATTTCCCAGGGGTCGCCACTGAGTCATTTCTTTTATTATTTTTTCAAATATTTAAGATACATCAATATTTTGCCAGGCTTAAGTTTAGTGGCCAATAAAATTAACTTTTTGCACATTTACTGGGTCAAAATTAAGGACAATTTTGCAGAAAAATTTGCAGAAAAATAAAAATTAAATAAAAATATAAATTGAGCAAAAACAACAAGAAAAGGCATTGTCTATTTTGCACACAAGTGTTTAGCTCATTTTGCCTAAGTTTGGTGTTTCTTGAATGAAGCAGCTATTTTCTGTCAATTTTTAAAAGTGAGGTGTATTCTAACCCGGTTCACATTTTCAATTCAAAATGGCCGCTTCTCGTGTGTGATAGGGTGTGGTCCCCATTGGCTTTTATGTTCATAAGCCCATGCTGGATGTGTGTACCAAGTTTCATTTGCCTAGGACAAACTAAAATTTTCCCTTCCCATTGACTTTTTCCACATATTTGCGTTGCTATGGCAACACATTTATAAATAGGGGTGGTTGTCATTAGCTTTTATGTTCGTCATGACATAAGTGATGTGTGTGCCAAATTTTATGTCTCTATGACATACTAAATTCTTGGGTCCCATTATAAGTTTGTAGGTGGCGCTAGAGGGCCATTTCTAAAGCTAACCCTTTTATTTACATATCTTTGTGTTCACGTCATGAATGTGCACAAACGCCTTTTTGAGTCCAACTTGATCCGAGAAGGCGTTTGAGAGTTAACGGATAATTTATTACCACAAAAATGGCCGACTCGTTACAGGCTTGCCACACCCACAACCGATAAGATATCAAAAACAAAATGACAGCTTTTGTTGGCACATGTGTCTAGATGATACTCACCAAAATTGGGGCCATTTAGACAAAAAAACAATGAGTTGAATCTTTTGGCGTAAGGGGTGCGATTTAGGTGGCCGCGACTTTCACCCCACATGGCGGACTTCCTGTTGAGTTTACGCTGTGGCTGTCATAGACTTTTCTGTTTGCCCTGACGTGTTCTATGGATGTACCAAGTTTTGTATTTCAACATTGGAAAAAATGTACTTTCACTTTCCATAGGCCCAATGTATTTTGACTTTTCTAGGGTCGCCACTGAGTCATTTTTCATATTTTTTTCGCGACTTCAAATACATAAATTTTTCACGATCTTGAACTTTGGGCCAAATAAAAATGACTTTTCGCGCATGTTCACTGGGTCAAATTGAGGATCATTTTGCAGAAAAATAAAATAAAAAAAAAAAATAAAAAAAAATAATCCGAGCAAAAACAATAGGCCCTCCCGGCTATCACCGGCTCGGGCCTAATAAATAAATCTTTGGTAGAGGAAGACAACAGTGTTTTGTAGGTGAGCACACCTACCTGCCCTCCGCGGCCCCAGGGCTGTCGGGTCTTGCAGATACAGCGGCACCAGGTGTCTCTTCTCGCCAACCTGAAACTGAAGACATGTCTTTCTCTGCTTGCCGTACTTGTTCAAGAATGGCACTGACCCTCTCCTCTGTCATCTCTTGGTCCTCCAAGCCTCCCTCTAGCTTTATGTCCTCCAGCAGACTCTGTATCCTCTCCCGGGTCATCTCCTCTTCCTCCTCCTTTTTGACTGGAAGCACGTCACATACACTGGCTTCTTTCTCTAAATGCCAGTTGTCGATTCCATGTTGCTCCACTGCTCTTCTGTCATTATCTGGACTCTCGTAAGAGACCTTTATTTTGGATTCTGCAATGGGATGGTCTTTGGCACTGCTTCCATGTTCTGGGACGACCGTAAGAGGGTCGCTGCTGGACGTACTGGTGGTCTGAGTGAGGGACAGGTCGCTAGGTCTAGTAACGGACGTCTTGCTAAGGGAATCTACGTGAGCTTCATCAAAGAAGACGTCTGAACGCAGGGGGGTGGGGAGCTCGTAGGTGAGGTCTGTGGGGGTCTGCAGCTCCAGATCTATATTGCGGTATCCTGAGTGGATGGTAGCAGTAAAGGATTAGACAAGGAGGGGTGGGAGAGATGGAAGGATGAAAGGAAAAGAAAGGAAAAGAGGGAGATAGAGTGGTGGGATTGATGGAATGAGATGTGACACTTGTATAGAAACAGTGGCTTTAACTAGATGTAGCACTTGTTCAGAAGCATCAGGGCAATAAGCAGCTGAGTTTAGAGTTTAAATATGGCTAATACATCATACAACGCTTTTCAAACTGAATTTTTGAGAAGAGCAGACACCAAATTTTATAGCGCATTTGTCAATTTATTCAATTTAATTTTGCTACCATAAGATTTTCTCTTTTTTTCCCCCAAACAAAGCCAGCACTAATTACTGACAGCCTAATTAGTTGTTTATAAAGAATCTGATGAGCCGCCTGTGTCACAACGATGTTTATTAACCCACTTAATTCCAACCAACCTCATTGATTAAAGGAGTAAGCAAATTTAAATGCTTCATGTTAAAATGAGTACACTTTAACACAGACTGTGAATAGGCTGAATATCCTAATATAGCAGTGTTTGTCATTCAGGTTTATGGGGAAGACTGAAAATTTGGGTTGGCACAAAAATCCTGAATTTACAGTTATAGCTTCAAACTGATTAAGTGAAAATACCTGATTAGCCAGTTATAGTTTTGTAAAAAGAGAGGCCCAGTGCTTAAAATGTATAACACGAAGGACAATATGTGATAAAAGTCTGCTACTAAAACATTACAACATCAAAAAATGTGTATAATTACAATATTTAGGGTAACACCTCATACTGCTGAACAAGTGCTATACATACAGACCAGTATGTAACACAAAAGACATATTGACACACAGGTGTCTCACAAGAAGATGGAAATGGAAGACAAAATATAAAGATACAACTCTGACATTCAATTACTGTTTTTTTTTTTTTTTTTTTTTTTACTGTTTCACCACAAAAGCACTTAGTTACACCAGGCTTTACACTCTGCTTTATGAAGAACATTTGACATGACTTTTAGAGGCATTGCTCAAGGATAACCTTAGCCCCAATTTTATGAACAAAAGTGAGTTAGTTATTAGTATCTAGATGTAGACTTCAGGAACAGAGCAATAACACCTGAAGTGTGAAGGCAAAGCAGGGGGCAGAGGAGAAGACGGGGGAAACGGAAGAGGAGTAGAGGAAGAGGAAAGAGAAGGGGTAAACGGACAAGAAGAAGAAGCAGGAGATGAGGAAGATGCAGATGTGGTTGGGCAGAGCAAGGGAAAAGCAGAGGGGAAAAGAATGTAGAGACAAGGCTGCGAGGGGAGGAAGGAAAATGAGTGCAATGGGAAGAGTGTACACAGGGGGCATAGAAGGTGGAGAGGGAAACAGGAAGTAGAGATGGCAGTAGGAGTGGTAAAAGGAAATGAAGTAAAGAAAAGAGTGGGAATGATAGGAGAAGAATAGGAAGAGTAGGAATGAGGAAGGAGAGGTGTGTTTTTATTTTGGCACTGAGGGAAAGAGAACTAGGACGTTTTGGAGCTATTGCTATGACACAGTTCACATGAGACAAGAAGACAACAACAGTTAGACAAGACTCGGATGGAAACAAACTGCATGTTAAAAGACAGTTAATGCATGAGATGGAAATGAATGAACTACTTGAAGCTGCAGAAGCAAAAGTATTGCTTATCCCCGTTGATAAGCAAACTAGTGTTTTAGTCAGGAGCAGTGACAACTTTGAAGAAGCAAACTTGGCTTTTTCTGTGGTTTCTTTAACTAGTTAATATGGCTCTCAGATCTTTGTCATGGAGGTTTACAATGTATAGAGAAAGTAAAACATAAACAGTTATATTATTGGTTTGAAAAAAAAAGAACTTGGTTTGTGCATGACTTCCAAGAACTGTAGGGGCCTTGCTGCCACATGGTGTTGTTATGTCTCTTTTATGTACATACATGAATGTACAATCTGTGGTTCTAGCATCCAAACTTAAGATTGGATCCAAAAGCTGTCCAAAATTAGCTTGTTAAGCCAGTGGTTAGGCTGGTTAGTGTGGTTACGCTTCACAAGGGAATTTGCATTAGGAGTTAGAAGCGATGAAGAGTAGGAGGAAGAGGCTGGTCTCAAAGCAGGAGAAGCTACAGCGAAGGCTATAGGAGGCTCGGAGAAACCCGGAGATGACAGCTACATGAGAGCTAACAGCAGTCTCACACAAAGAGTTAAAAGACAGTGATTTATTTTCAACTCATCTATGCGTCGCCAAAGCGCTCTTAAAACTTTGGCTGACGCTCTAAGATGTGTTAAAAAGACCACCACATATCAACAACATTAGAGCAGGCAGCCTCTGACAACAAAGCAAAAGCCATGCAGATTTGTAATTCCTTCAATATGGTTTTCACTACATTTGCAGCATAAAGGTTAACTTCATGTTAGATAAAATAAATAAAAAAGCTTGCAATTTGCCTTATGTTGCTCACTATTGATACCTGTATACTGAAGCCCGTCAACAAAAATGATATGGGACATATTAAACGTTCATAAATGTCAGAGCTCCAAAATGGCCTTCAGTGTGTGTGTCAGTAGCTACCATTTAAAACCAGAGGCAGAAAGAGAAGCAGAAAGAGAAAGACAGACTGGCCAAACTACTTTAAGCAACATAACTTGGTTTTAGTAATTATGTTTCTATGTATTTTGAAAAAGGTTAACCAAGATTTGATGTGTTAGTTAATAGTTGTTGAGTTATATACACATAAACATAACTATTACTAAACCAAATTATGAGTAAGTGCCAATGCCATCTGACATATACAAAATATCAGACAGGACAGTGGCACCAATCCATTAGTGTTGACTAAAGTTCATGCTTTTGAACATTTATCAACAGCAGCCCCCCAAATAGTACAAACTTTGAATGTGGAGCATATATTTATATATTTCATATTTACATGAACTAGATGATTACTCAATAAAAATTACTATTTTTCTATCAGCCAGCTCAAACTGACCAAACTTGCTAAAAATGTCTTGCTTTTTTGGATGGTTAAACCTTTTTTAGTCTTTGATTTTGCCTGACTTTAGCTCAGAGTGGTCGAGGGTGAAGAAAGATGAAGGGATAGACTGAAGAGATAGACTGGATAGAGTTTGGCTAGGGTGGGCTACACTTTACCATCGTACTGATCCAGGAATACTGCGTTATCATCGGCAAAGCAGCGTGTGCCTGAAATGTTACCGTAGTCAAATATGGGCCCTTCCAGCAAAGTCACAATATCCAACCGGTTGATCTTAGTCAGCGATGTTGTTAAAATATCCGCTGGAAAGATACAGAGAGTAGGTGATAAGTCAGGAATAAAATAATAGATGCCATTATACATGTTATAATACTATAACCATGCCATTCTGCTTACTTGTGGCATTTTTACCATCCCTGTGCACCCATTTCTTTAGCAGAATGAAGCTCTGTGCTGTCAGAGAGTTGGGGTTTTCCACTCTAATCATGTTGATTTCATCCACAGAAAAATTCAACTCTCTGGCCAGCTCTGCAACACAAACCAAGGACAGAGAGAGATTTTACAATTTGAGTTGAGATTATTTATATCTATTTAATGTTGATACATATATTTTTGCCTTCTTGTTTATGGTCATTTGGACAGGCCTTGTAGCTGACAAACACAGTGTAAAACACCTTTTGCAAAGTGTTTGTGTGCAGACAAGCATAATCAGTTGCTATAAATTAAAGCCATGAGAACAGTAGATCTGCAGCTCTGCAACAGCAGCACACATTAAATATAAATTAGGTTCCTTTCTACGATGGAGCACTAACTCACAGTACAGACAGACAGGCACACAACTCCTGACATACTTCAAATGGAAGTCTGTGCAGCTCATACAGACACACCCAGCAGAACACACGCACGAGGCGTCGGGGCAGTGCTGCAGTGCTGCAGGTAATCAGGGATAGACTCAACTGCAGTGGCCACACCCGAATATTTGTTTTTGAAGACAACACTATTTGTGTCAATTTGTCACCTTTCTTATGAATACATCTAAATACAGACATCATTTATGCAGTGCCTGTGACCTAGTAATTTTGGTCTCTTTGTTTCATCATTACTCGAACTGGCAACATCTAACAATTTCAGATTTTTATAGTACAGTTTATATAAAGTGTATTTGGCTATGTAGATGGTGATATTTATAGTTCCTTTATCAGTTTAAAGCATTAGATGAAAATAAATTCCTCTGCAGTGCTGATCATATATTTAGTATTTTGACCACCAGGGGCCAACAAATACCGCAACAGAAATGCATTTCAAGCTAGTGCAAGTGCAAATTTTTACATCAGGGTGGGTGTTTACAATATTGAAAATGGCTTTTGCAAAATGCAAAGACTACAGCCCATACGCTAGCAGACTGTCTATTGATATAAATAAAGCTGACTCTGCTGCAATTGCCAATTGTATCATTAGGTATGTTTTATGAAAGAGCCTGTCTCACCAGTCCAGCTGAGTCCGAGGTGGTCAGCGACTATGGCCATGCGGAGGTCGGTTCTTTCACATGGACTCTGAGGGCCTGTGTATGAGAGGCATCCAGAGGCAGGGAGGAGCAAGAGAAATGCTGGTTATTTATTTAACAGTAAAAATAAAATAAGAAAGTGTAATAAGAAGAAAGATTGTGTGACTGGTGTTGTAAATGTAACGTTACCTTTTTCTTTTTATAGTAAAATTCCAATATGGTTAATTGACAGTTCACCTATTGGAGTTGGAACCAAACACTATATTGTCTTTGTCAAGCCTTATTAAATTTAAGCAAAAAAAAAGTCTGTATCTGTGGGCAGGTAATTAATTTTATGTACTAGATCACAAGGACAAAAAATTAAATAAAAAAGAAAGAAAGATGTACTTTACTTTCAAATTCAAGTTGTTGAGTAAGTATTAGAAAAAGTTTAGGCTGAGTATTCTCACACCTTTTTTCAAAACTACCACCATCAGGCAACATTCCCATCAACTGAAGAAAACAATCCATTGCTTTGACTTAAAATCAGAAGTCACCAGCTGATTAAGTTTTCCTATATCATGACAACATTTTGAAGTGCAGTGTGTGATTTTCAAGCTCAGCTGATGAATTGTTTTCTCAGTGATTTAGAAGACAGAAATTTGAACAAGAATACCTCTACAACTCAAGCAAACAGATCAAAGCAAGCACAACTTTGTACCATACAACCTCTCCCTGTTAAAAATATTCAGTGAATTAAGAGGTGTCGTGAACTTTATCTCAAACGAAGAGTGAAACTAAACAGCACATTGTCAGCAGCTGGTGTGATGCATAAAGCACCATATTGCCAATCTTTAATGTCAGTTCATTTATGAATTAAATACTAGTGTTACTCCATGTTTCTATTTCATTTAGCAATTAAACTAATTACAGGGGCACTTTTGAAATATCACAAAATTAAAAAAAAAATGGAAATTACTTGGTCTAAACCTTTCTGTCATTAAGGCCCACGGACTGGATATAAATGAATGATTTAGAGCGTCTTTTAAATTGTCAATTAAAACTGAAAGAGATTATTATTGTTTTAGGTAATATAGTCTGTATGTCAGTGTTAGCTGCAATATAACCAACAAATTAAATTGTATTAATCCACAAAGAAAGGGCCAAAATAGTGTTGAATATAATTTTGTCAGTTGTTGCATTGGCGTTAGAGTGTTTTGCATTTATGTTTAATATCTTTTCTTAATTTCTGCTTATTCTGTAGATTGATTTAATGTAGTCATTGAAAATGCAAATAATGGAACTTTATCCTTTTACTAAATAAACAGTATCTCGGCTAAAAGCAAGAGCATTGGAGCCTAATTGAGGCACAGTCTGTTGATCTATTCGCCTGCCATACTGAGACAGCACAGGACACTGATAACGAGAAGGACGGCGATTAGAAAGAGACAAGAACACATCACATCACAAAGCACCCACAGTCCACAACAGCTACATGCATCTCATAGAGAACTAGTATAGTTTATAACAAGGGTTTAGAAAGAGTTTACAAACTCTCAGTGACAGGAGCCGTGATTGGTTGATCAACCTGACTCCCTTCCTTCTTGTGCTTCTTTCCTCCAAGTGTCCGCCTACACATCCTTTCACTGCTGGCCTGCAATACCTCAGCTGTCACATGGCTAGCTGACGGTGTTGATGTGGTGGAGATGGTGCTGGTGCAGGTGGGTGAAGGGTAGGAACTCCTAGATGGCTGTGACAGGGAAGTGTTCCTGGTGCGGCTCTCCTCGTCCTCAGTGGCCAGTGATTTCTCCTCTAAGTGTGTCACTCCCGCCTTGTTGTCAGCTCGGTTCAAATGGCTACGACCGGGCCTAGTTTTAAAGTTTTTTACCGATGACAAATCAGTCTTTTTCCTACATGCTTCATTGCTACTTTTCAGGCTTTTCTCTATTTTTGATTTAATGCTAGGACTTTTATGTATTTGGTTACCCTTGGCAGTTTTAATGCCCTTATCCTTAACCACATATTTTGTACCAACTCGTTTCTCCCCGGAAGCGTAAACCCTTGGTTTCATAACTGGAATTTTTGTTTTAGGAAACAAATTCTCAAAATGGTCAAATGTTTTCTTTACTGTGTGCATTGCATTGCTCCCTCCTAGTGATATATTTTGAGTTTGCTGTGCTTTATCTATAATAATTGGTGAATTTTGAATGCATAGTTTGTGTTTAGGTACCCTAACTGGTAACCTCGACATGCATATCTTAGTTTTGCCCTCTTTGGCGGCAGTGTTTGTTATTGCTACATTAGTGATAGTCCTATCTCCCCTGATTTTGGTTTCTAACATGCTAAAGTGTGCTTCTATTCTGCTAACCTCTTGTGGCGTTGGCTCAAAACAGCCAGCTTTGTCCACCTGATTTGAATCTGAAGACATATTATGGGAATCTAGGATGGTGCTACTTATATTGCTATGAATGTTATGTGTCGAAACAGAGCCCAGAGTTTTGTCAGTACCACCCGAGGAGTTGATTGAATAATAATTCATTATTCCTAATGAGATATTGCTAAAATAATCTGTCATGCTTGATGTACTATAGTTAGAATATGTTGAATAGCTTGAGGTTTGTGAGGTTGAGTTTATGTAATTAGATGAATCAAAAGTGCCTGCTGTTCTACAATTGGAAGTGCTATTTGAAACATCAAAGTTATTGTCACATGAAAACTTAGATCCTGTTCTAAAAGTGGAAAATGTGGGCTCAGTTTTTTGAGAAGGAAAGTCATGACATGTGATGCTACAGCTAGCCCCATTTGAAATTTCTAGTTGCACTGTAGTAGGCTGTATAGCAATCTGTGGGAAGCTCTCTGTTGAGTCCTGAGTGTCATCCTGATCATCATGTGATAAGTCTAGTTCTAAATCCCTGACTCGGTACCTGCCCGCCAAAGGGTAATGCTCACCAATCTGAAAAAACTGGAGCCTCTCCTCCACCATGTCTCTCTTGCTCATGTCAATTGCACCACTGCGTGTCATCTCAAACATCTTCCCTTCATGGAAGGGGAACGGGTTTGGCTCGCTTGTCGGCGTGCTATCGTCCGTTGGTGTTCGGGCTGGAGTAGTGTCTGGTGTTGTAGCCTGAGACTGGTCATCCACGGCCAGTCCAAATGGCTTAGGCTCACCATTACCCCCCTTTGTCCCTCCTACATCAACATCATCTTCTCCACTTTTGCTAGGCCAAGGGTCAAAGTCCAGCCCTTTAGTGGCAACAGTCTTAAAAGTGGAGTTAAACTCTTCCTCTAATTTATAACTAAAGTAAGTGTCTGAAAATCCCTCTTTATCTGAGGGCTTCTGGTCGGGATTTTTAAGCCCATCTTTTTTAACATCATTGCTTTTTACTCCATTTGTAGGGATATCTTTTTTGCAAATATCCTTTTGATAGTCCTCTGGGGTTTTCTCCTCTTCAATCACTTCTAGTTTGCTTGGAGGAAAAGATCGGTCAGATGACCTAAAAGAGTCAGAGGCCCAGACATCTCTTCGACTGTCTGGGTTGCCATATAGTTTTAAATCTGCCTGCTCACTCAGGCCATCATCCTCATCCTGAAGTTCATATCCATCTAATGAGTCAATCTCTGTTGCATCAGTGTCATGAGAAAACTCAGCTGTTGTGGCTATTGAACAATCCGTTATCGACTGGTCATTTCCATTTTGTTCATATTCATACTCATCTCCTTTACCATTAGATCCATTTGTACCATTCTGTTCTTTATTATTCCCATTTTTATCATGCTTTTTGGATTTCAATACCCTTTCTTTTTTCTTATCCTCCTCCTCCTCTGTTTTGTTAGAGGTTAATTTTTTACAAGGGATTGGTTGGAAGATTGACTCCTCCTCCTGATCTGCTTCTTCTTCTTGAGCATTTGTCTGACTGTCGTCTGTCCCGGAGTGTACGGGAGTGGGTGGCTGAATGCATATAACTGGCTCTTTGAGAAAATGCTTGTCATGTTCTTCCTGTAGGTTCACCTCCATCATATCTGTTTCAGTCTCTGATGATGCACATGAGCCTTTCCTCTCTGTGTCAGACTTTTCTGAAGCTGAATCTAATGGAGGTGGAGGGGGGAACTCAATATATGCAATACCTTTGTTTTTTGAGACTTCTTGCCTCTCTTGCCCTGTGTCATTCTGCCTGTCATCACTGCCTGTATATTGTAATCTGTTCAGACTATTAAGCTCCTGCTCATTGTCGTTAACATGCCGTTCCAGCTCATTAGCATTAGCAAGGTCCGCCTCTGTGTCAGGACTAGCTTTGCTTTTTGGTACTGCCTCTTTAAATGAGAAAACTACTTTCTCTTCTTCTTCAGATTCCTCAGATACCTCCATAATAGGACTTGGTTTCCCAGGCATAAATCCAATAAAGCAGTCAGGGGTGCGGGTAGTGAGATCATAGCTGATCTCCTCAGAGCTGGGGGTCTCTGGGGTCAGAGGGCTTTTCCCTGAGCTGTCTATGAAGGAGACCTGTTCTAGTGTGTCATCATCAGGGCTAATAGGACTAAGTGCATTATTTGACTTCTGCTTGACTGTATGCAGCGTCCCCTTGGCATCTCTCTCTGCTTGTCTGCCGACCTGGACACCTACATATACTGGTAAAGTTTTAATACCCTTGAAATTTTCTTTGGTGGTCACTGCAGGTGAGGGTGTTATGACTTTCTCAAGCATCTCTCTGGGATTGGTAAGGTTGTTGGAGTTTGAATCTTTGAGGGCATTATCTAAAATCTCAAAGGTCAAATCTGTTTTTCTTGGGGCTGTTTCCATGCTCGGCACTATTTTATTCTTAGATAATGTTGGTATTTGCGAAGGCTTGGTTAGTGCTTGCTTCTTTGTAGAGTCATTATCTAAAGCAGGGGATGTCCTCACTGGAATTTGAGATTCAGATTTTTTTCTAAGATTTTTGTTTAACTGTTGCTCTGCATCTGTTTTTTGTTCCTCAACAATAGCTTCTTTGGGAGTGGGTTCACATTTTATGGTCTTTGCAAACCTTTTGACCTCATCACCATTCTCAACAATTTTTTTACTGATCCCTTTGCTTTCCTGAGTAACAAAGCTATGTATTTCTGTGCCCTTCTTAGCTTCATCATTCTTGTCGCTAACTTTTTTAATCGACTGGCTTTTTTCTGCAGGTTTATGGGGCTTTGATGGTAATGGTGCCAAAGTAGGTTTACTGCTTTCTTTTATAACATCCATATCAACAACACTCCTTTCTGATACATTTGATGTTTTTCCATCTGACACAAACTGAAAAACAGGTAGTTTACTCTCTTGCAATTTTTTTATTGATGGCTTTGGCTGGACAGGTGGGGGTATTTTGGTTGGACTAGCCTGACTAGCCTGCTTTTGGGCTGCAGATTCAAACTTCATCCTCACAGCACTGACCCTGGACGTTGATCTTATTGGAGAAGAAGGTTCCGACTCACTAGACTTGTTTGGCTCAGGTACATGAGACATGGCACTTTTCTGGGGGCTGCTTGGTAAACTGGAACTTGTCTTTTTTGTTTCTGTGGTGCTAGGAAATATTTTGCTGACAGAAGGCTCTTTAAACATACTATGTGACATCTCAATTTCTGCCTTAGGCTTCTGCTGTGTTTTTTCAGGGCTACTGCAAACAGAGCTTGGCCAAGACCTTGGTTCTTTTACCGGCCGCTTCAAAGGCTTTTTCTCAGGAGACTGAAGCTCATCAATAAGCTTTTCTGTTTTGTCACGGAAGAACTGGGAAACTTCACTAAGTTTATCTTCAGCCTCCTTTACAGTCTGGTCTACCCTATCTTCGTAAAGAAGATTGTCTCTACTCTTGTCCTGTTTATCCTCAGTAAATCGCATCCACACAGCATGTTTAGGACTTCCAGGTTCGGTTGTGTAATGGAGGACTGTCACCTTATCAAATTGGGATGGCTCATCCCTATGCAAATATTTACTTGACTTAGGAGAACCCTCTTTGGATGATCCCCTTTTGGGGCTTCCTTGTTGTGAACTAGTCTTCTCAGTGCTACGGCTACCAGATTCTGTACTTTGGTGTCGGTTTTTCTCAATTACAGTATCCTCTGTGTCAGACTGTGAGGTTGAAGATGCATCAAGTTTATCAGAAAGTAGCATTTTCTCTGCAAAATTGTATGACTCACCTCGAATCTCTGAGAGCTCATCATCACAGTATTCTATTGAGTGTTGGCTTAATAGCTTAAGAGCTTTGTACGAGTCGTCCGCTATGAGCTGGGCAGAGCTGGGTCGGCTGTCCTCCTCCTGTGATACAGGAGTGTTGACCCGTGATGTTTCCAGGAAGGAAGGCAGTGACACTTCAGCATTGAGCTCCTCCTCTTCCTGTTGAACATCATCGTAATCTATAAATTCCCTAAATCCACGGTCTCCTTTATAGACATAGAGCTCAGGATGTTTCTTTGTTTCTCTAATGATAACCTCAGTTGGTTCAGCTGTGCTGTGCCCTTTTTCTATGTGAACTTCAATTATCCTTTCAACTTTTGGTTTAGATTTTACATCTCTGTCTAGAAACCTAGGAGTAAGCTCATCACCTTTGACAGAATCCTGGCTAGCTTTGTGTTCAAAAAGCCCAGCAAGTTCTTGTGATGGGTCCCTTCCTGTCTGAAAAGCTTTCATGATATCTCTCATTGACATGCTCTCCTCTATCCTTTCTGCACCATCAGTCAACTGGGGCTTATGGTAGAGCATCCTTGTAGTCGTGGTGATTTGAGTTTCCTCTTTAAGACAAACACTTTTGTTCATCATTGAATCATCCCCAGGTTGTATCATCTGTATGGCATGAGCTGATCTACTTGCATCTGGCTCAATGGCAGGAACTGCATACGCAGCCTCGTCCATGACTACAGTTCTAGGCTCACTTACACAAGGAGGAATAGGTGAGTCAGTAAACAAAGGCTTAGGCCCTGTACTTTCTGCACTCTGGGGTGCAGAAGGGGTCTTTTCACTCCTTGTCTCAAAGCCACTGTCTGACAGGGGACTTTTATCCTGCTCATGAGACAAATCCTCTGGTGACTCTAAAATAGTCTCGGCCCCTTCAGCTAGTTTGCTTAAATCCTTCTCTGAGGGAGAGGTGTGCATGGCTGAAACTGGGGGTGGCATTTTGAGTTTGTTTTCTTGTATTGTCATTGACGGCTTAAGGACACGTTTTTGTTTCTCCTCCCCCTCTCGTCTTACCTCCTCTTCATACCTACTTTTCAACTCTGCCATTATGGAGAGTGAGCTAGCGCCAATTTCATTTGTCAGATAATCTACAACTTTAGCCAGTTCAATGTCTTTACTTGAAAAGGCCTGGTGCCTGAGCAGAAGCTTGCTTTCCTCAAATTGAGGGTAAAACTCAGAGAGTCTTTGTGCCTCCTCAATCTCATCTTTGGAAAACTCCTCCCATTCGTCTTCAGAGGCTCTTTCCTTGCCTATATCTTTTTGTAGTATCTGGCTCACCTTCACTAAATCTTCCTTAACTTTCTCAACTAAAGTATAGGGCTCCTCATCTTCTAATTTCTCTCTAGGTGTACCTATGTGGGACGTTTGAACAGTTTTAACTGCTGTTTGTGTGTCTGTTTGTAAAATAGCTGTCATCCTCATCAAATCTTCTTTCATGTCTGCTACATCTTTTAGTATCTCCTGATTTGAAGTAGCGGCTGGGAGGATAATGGGAGGTGTGATAAATGGAGGAGATTTTAATTGGGATTTTAATTTTGTTGCAGTCACACAAGAAGACAAGGAAGAAGATGATGAGGATGAGGCAAAAGCGGAAGTGTGCATTGCCATTTTAAGAGAACCTGGTCCAGGTTTGACAGGGGAATCTGGAATGACATTCACTAATGAATATACAGGCACCGTTAATTTATTGGAGCAAATTGTCGAGGTGGAAGGGGGTACTCCTGATCTGAGGGTGCCATAGGGCGAGCTTATTGGTGCAGATCTATGTGTGGAGGACGTTGATTTGAGTGTGCCATAGCCTGAGACAGAACACGAGTCTATGGCTTCATTTATGGCTGCGCTGAGACTGGAAGTTGCTGCCTGTGTGGTGGCTTGAATTCTTTCCTGAAGACTGCTGCTTCTCTCAGAGACAAGTCGAGATGAAGGCGAGGAGGGTGTAGAGGAGGAGGAAGGGTATTTGACTGGGGATAGTGATCCATTCATCAGTTCTGAAGAAGCCATTGTGGTCTGTCCAGTTGAGGAAATTGAAGAATGGGATGACCTACCACCACGCGATGATAGTGCTGAGTCTACTGAGGATTTAAGTGACATGCTGGAGATATTTTTAGCAGAGGACCGGTCAGGTGCTCCGGTTTCTGATTTAAAAGGCAGATTGTACATGTTTAAGGATGTCTTTGGTGACGTTGGAGTAGAGCTTGAAGCAAGTGAGTGAAGTGGGGAAGTTCTGGTCGTATAAGCTGATGCAAGACTCTTTATAGATGCTGGGTCTGTACCATGTTTAGAAGGGCTTCCAGAAGAGACAAGGCTAGCAGACCCTTGGACTGGGAATTGGCCTTGCTGAACAACAGTTTTAATGGGTGAAGCCACACCCCTACACCGGACAGGGGATGAAGACACTATGTCGGCAGCAGGATTTACTGGGGATGGGATGGGGGTTACTTGTGATTGAGCTCCCAAAGTGGTTTTGATAGCAGGGGGTGCTGAGGACAAGGTCCAGGATGATTTTAGTGGAGAACCAGCTGGTGAGGCTGCCGGTGAATTGGAAGAGGTGATTGTACCCCCCAGTCCACCTGGCCTTGTTTGGCCAGGGACGGTAATAGGAGCAGTCGACCATGATGGGTAAGGTCTGGTTGGAAAGACAGGTTTGTGAGGGTAACCAGCAGGCAGTGGTCTTGCTGGTGCACTTCGTTCGACAGTTGTTTCTTCAGGTGAATTGTTTAAAATGAATGGTGTGAAACAAATGGGAAAAAGAATTCAAAGAATGTGGAGTAACATAAAATTATGTAGGGCAAGAAAAAAGAACAACAAAACATGAAAGAGGAAAAGACCAGAGGAGGAAGAGTTGGTCAGTGACATTGTCGAGGTATTAAGGAATAATATTAGTTTAATGAAGTAATTTTTAACTCCGACAG
This sequence comes from Neodontobutis hainanensis, assembly GCA_024349245.1. Taxonomy (NCBI): domain Eukaryota; kingdom Metazoa; phylum Chordata; class Actinopteri; order Gobiiformes; family Odontobutidae; genus Neodontobutis; species Neodontobutis hainanensis. The sequence goes on along the minus strand of JALDNG010000017.1, from coordinate 6,512,763 downwards.
GAGAAAATATTAAAAGATGTTTGTGCAAGTCAGGATTATAAGAAACACATAACCCCAACAGCAACATAAATAAGTTAAAAAAGCATATACAGCAAGGAAAGTAATATTCAAATGAAAGATGAAACATTTGAAAGCGAAAGAATGACAAGACGGATGCACCAGGATAGACACAAAACAACTTCTCTCTTTGGACTTTAAGTGTTCTATAATTAGCATGGATTTCTTGCTTTAAAGTAAACCTGCTTTTTAAGTGCCTTTTATCTGTTTGATCCAGAAATATGTGTTTCTTTTTAAATAGCATTATACAACAAAGCAATGGGCTGCAGAAAATATAAAATAACTTAAATATAACCAAAAAATAAATAATAATAATAATAATAAAAAGCTTATTATAGACTAGTGTTTCAGGTCCATTTTCTCATGCAGTTTGGTGTCAAGCAGAGTTTGTCAAAACTTTGCCGAGCATGCATTTTTTGTCCCACTTAAGTCTCTAAAAGGAGCTCAGAACTCAAACTCAAAAGGGGACAAATGTAAATTTATAGACCAAATTTAACTTTGACCCCCTGTTAAAGGTCTATTACCATTGTGCTGGTAAGTCAAAGTTTTTTTTTGATGTTGCTTGAATAAAACATTTGTAAATTCAGCTCTAGAAAATTAACCCAGAAGACATTCAACTCATAATGTAGGGCAAGCACAGCACAAAACTGAAAACCACTGATTAACCCATGCAAAAATACCATGTACCACATTGTACACAAGCATGTGGACAGAGCATGTCATGTGGGGTGAAGAATATGCACTGATTACATTCATCTTATCACAACTAACTACATTTTGATGTCAAATTATAAAGATTTAGTGAATTTGTTAATAAACTAAATTTATAATCTATTAAAGGGATTGTTAGTAAAAATATCAAACTCACTCTGTGCAGGCTCGCCAGATAGCTGTAGCGCTTACGTAAGGCTAGGGATGCAAAGGTATGACGTCTCTCTGGCTTTTCAGTCTGCAACAATAGCAAACAATACAACACCTTTCAGTTCTACCATCCCCTACATTGTATGGTGCTGTCAAATCAACAGCATTTGGAGAATAACGCCATAAGAGTGTTAGTATTGACAAAGTACCCTTCTATAATTCAACACAGCAGCAAATTGTTGATACAATGACTTACAGGAAGTGCTGCTATGTCGTGAAATTGGTTAGTTCATAGAAATGTAGAAAACACTCAAAGTTTTAAATATATTGCTAATTACTCTACAACTTAACAATGAATGTTCTAGCTTTTGCCACAAATATCTACACTTTATTATTGCTAGGATACGATTTATACAAATTGGAACAAATGGCATGCAAACAGAAACTATAGGTTGTATAGAAAGGAAAGCAAAAGGATAAGGCTACAATGTACAAAGCAGGGCGATTTTGCACAAAAAGGGCAGCACACAGTGGGCAGGGTGTGGTTTACCTCTTCCTCAGCATCTGACTCCATATCCTGGATCCCAAGATGCAATGCAGAAACAGGGGTAGTAACATAATGGAGCGGGGGAAAAAAACATCAGGGTGTGAAAAAGGAGTGACTGGCAGAAGCTCTCTGCAGAGAAGCCTCTTTAGCAAAATGAGCAAAGAAATCACAAATAATACAGCCCAAACATCCACAAAAAAGTATAAAGCAGCAGAAGCAAAAACAGCAAATGAACTCAAGCCACAAAAGCAGCCGCAAAGGCCCTCAGCCAAAAGCATGTCACCCAAAACAAAAGGTATATAAATTAAACAGCCAATGAGAAGAACCCACTGCAAAGATAACCAATATTTACACAGAGAGAAGCCTTAAACAGATAAAAGACACAGTGGCGGCATCTTGGCCATAGTCTTTCTCTGTCTTAAATTTATACGTGTTAATGGGGGCAGTAACTTTCCTATCCATGAGTATGGTTATGAATGTGACAACAGAGAATGGTGCTGAATGAGACCTTACCTTTTTGACTGCAGGAAGTGTGATGTTGAGGTTGCACACTGCAGTCTGTGGAAGACCTTTGATGCTCTTGCACTCTTTGAGGAAAGTTAGACGGCCACACGGTTCTTGGCTGGGGTCTCGGACCTACGGCGAGTTAACCATATTGAATGTACTGTTTTTATTTTTAGTTGGATGTAACTTCTTACTACAACATACCTATCTAAATGTACAACCTTTGTCAATACATATATATAGTTCCTGCATTTTCACAAGTCACAAAATTTCTATGATTTAGAAAAAGCAAATACATATCATTACAACAACAGCGCATTTTTAAGTATTACTGGTACTACAGCCCTTAGAATGAACCTTGATTTAGTTCACTTGTAAACTAGTCAAGCTAATACAGAGGAAAGGTCAATCAATAGCTTTCTGCCATTAAGCTTAAGCACAGGAAATAGGTTATTGCCTGTGGTAAGGTAAAATGTGATAAAAACTAGTAGGTCATGACTAAAACAATCATGACTTAATATAACAACACAACAGTCTCCATAGGAACCATTAACATTAATAGAATGGGTCTTGACCAGTTTGACCCATCCACATTAAATATGAAGTGAAAACAGCAGGTCACATAACTACACACATCTTTTCTACTGAAAAGGAAGGGGCAGGTTCATATACTCTCTATATGCAACAAGTAATGTGTCTTTGATATCAATACAATACCTTGACACAGAATGGCAAACGGTTCTCTTTGAAGGCATAGAAGTTAAGAAGTAACTGCTGACCAGCCTTGGTCAAAGGAGTCAAGTTTCCATAGCAGTCCACATAGATGGGCCGACCCTCGAGAACCTGGAATGGCATATTGAGAGTAAGCAACACAGTGCATTAATCTGCATTGTTTATATTATTTCAAACATACCTCTATGTCTTTGCTTCTGGCCACTTCCTCAAAGTTCTCCTGCTGCTCAAGCGTCTTATCCACCTTGTCGCCTGTCATGCAGAAGCATCTGAGTCTGGACTCTACTGGATCATTCATTTTGGCGAACACCACAAACTTGGCCATGTAGGGCACACAGATCAACTCCCTGTACAGTTGAGTGGCCAACCCCACTGTCTCTGGGGTCTGGTGGCAGTCGGCTAACCAGAACCTACATGACCAGTACAATTATTAAACAACCAAAGAATAAACACAACTGATTGAAACAAAAAGGTTAGATTGGAAAATTACCTGGCAGAAACATTGGTGGTGAAGGACACACAGTCGTTAACAAAAGTCAGAGGCGTTGTCCCTGTGATGTCTTCCCACTGTGCTGGCGACGTACCACCTGAAAATAGTGGTTTACATCAAATATCAAAAACAACACAAGATTTTTTCATTTAAAGTATCACAAAATATATATAAAATAGGTGTGTTTTCATTATTTGATGAGAAACAAATACATTTTGTGTAAATTTAGACTTTAGGGGCTCTGTATAGGATACTTGCTTTTTCTTGTGGCCTGTGGCTTTAGTGCCACCCAGAGAGAAAACAAAATGCAGCAATAACAGCAATTGTGAACCATACAACAGTGATAGATCCCTTTCATCACAGACATTTCACTGCTGTCCGTTAAATGTTGCTGTTATATCTACAGTATGTCTCTTGTTTGTTAGAGGAATTGTTTTGTCTTATTATCCTATACAATTCTGTCCCTAGGTTTGGGTTAATGAGACTTAAAACAGCCGACAGCAAGAGTTTGATGTTTGCTACACTTTATGTTGAAAATATTTTAATGTAATATTTCACATCAACATGAAAAAAAAATGTTTATGGAAATGGAGCTAAGGTAAACACTCACGAGAAAAGTAATTTGGTTTTTAATTGCTGTTGGCATGAGCCTTTTTAAAGTGAGCAAATAAATAAAAAAAAATGTACCAAAATTCTGCAAATACCTGTAATGCTACAGAGCAGGCGGAGGCATGGTGTAGAGTCTCCTTTGTAGCCATTAGTGAGTCCTTCCCCTGAAAGAGGTGGGACTGGGATTGTCATGGTGATGGGCTTGTGAAACTTCCTTCTTCTTGGCTCCACGGTAACAATAGGACTAAAGGTTGCTCGGTTACCAACAATTTTCTTCACAAGCTCATCAGGTACTGGCTGAGCCTATTACAAAGGGCACAGTATATATTTTAGTGGTACGTATTGTGTACATTTAATCAGATGCTGAGCTTATTGAGACCTTTTGAACATATGTATGCATAGACCTTACCTGCAAACCAACTTTAATTTTTTTAGTCAGTGCCCCCTCAGGGAAAGAGGCCTGGACCAAAGAGATGCTCCGGCTACACAAAGTGCCTCCTTCCGGGCCCATTTGGTTGGTCTCTTGCCTGATCCGAGACACAACAGCAAAGTACTGCGGAAAGTCTTTTGTTACAATACGACAGATTCGCTTCCTTTCCAGCTCTTCTGGACTCTCTAATTCTGAAACCAGACAGAATCACATCTCATTTTATTTTGAAAAAAGTGCACATTTTAAAACAAAATGTATAAAAAACAAGAAACTAATAAAAGGTACAGCTTTGTTTACCTTCATCCATCCCATTCAGAATCTGATTAAGGTCGTCTGTCTTACAGTCGTACAAATGCTCCTTCCAGGTTTCTCCGTTCTCACTGCGTAGTAAGATCAGCTCTCTTTCCTGTCCTCGCAATGAGCCAAAATGAGGGATCTCCACTATTACAGGCCTGGCCATTGACAAACACATTTAAATTAGCCAGTTTTAATTTCACATTGTATATTCAACTTAAATGCAGACTGTGAAGTGTTATTTTTTTTTTATGACAGATGTGTCCTCCATGCTGCTCTTCAATGGACAGTCACAATAAATGCAATATTTTGGCAAGGCATAACGAGACCGATGAGATGGAATGAGGGGAAGGAGGAGAAAGCTGCACAGCCCTTTGAAACACTAGGCATGATCGCAAACACCCTTACTTAAGTACATTTACTGTAGACAGTAGCCACATAGAATTACAAATATATTAAAAAATCTTAATATTTGCCCATCACTTTTGAATTTTCTTATTACAAATTCCTTCAAGGTTTCTGTTTAGAATGCATTAAAATTGATAGAAAATTAATACCATTACAATTAGCTTTTTGTGCTTATTCTCCACCTCAAATCCTCATCACTGCCCCAATGTTAAACAACATTATATTCATGGCTCTGTAAGAAATTGGTAACACAAAGCATATACATTGTTGGTAAAAAAAAAAACGTCAAAAGGTGAGGTAAATTAACAACGATCATGAGAAGCAGGATGATGCTCACGGGAGAAAAAGGCTCATGCCCAAAAAGCGCAAGTCCAGTGCACACAGCCATTCAAATCATTGCTTTTAGTGACCCCACAAGTCACCTAAAAGCTCTTAAAAAAAGATCTGTAAATTAAAGTGGCAAGAAACTGAATGGTATTTAATTGTGGTACATTTTGTAGTTTTAGGAAGAAGATGAAGTTCACCAGTTAACTATAATTGTGCTGGGAATACTGCATCTCAACTTGTATATTAGTGTAGATTAGATTAGATACTCGATTTCTTCCCAAAACTACGTGACAGTCATTAACGATTGCTCCTAACAGAAGTCGACAGGTATGGGATACATAATAATATTCTTAGCATGAGTCAGCTTGAGTCATGTGATTCCCTGAGGAGGTGGGAGGGTACACGGAGAATAGGAGCTGAGGGGATGCTAGGTTTGGTTCCTACCCAACAAATCTAGTTCCTCTGGGTCCCAGCTGTAGCACTGGACTAACCAGGCTCTCGCCTTCATTAAGGGCTGGCAGCTTTCTGGGAAGATGGAGTTTACTGTGTCCACAAACACACCACACACAGGTATACACACAGGGAGGCACAAAACACACACTCGCAAGTCAGTAGGAGCTAGATTTGATCATTTTCACTCAGATGGTTGTTGCATAAGATACTTGTGCATAATATTTTAGGGACTATACAATTTTCAAATATATAGTCTATATATATATAATGCAATATTAATGTTGGATTTTTTGGGATATAACTTTATAATTTTAGGAGTGTTTAAGATGCACACTCCTTTGTCTGTGTCCAGTTTTCTATACTGTGGCTGCACTGCAAGTACCCCATACAACCTCTTAAAAATCTGAGCTTTAAATTTGACAAGAGTAATGACAACTTAGGACCCTTTAGACTTCACACATAGGCTCAGGTCTCATGTGGAAGTGCAGTTTTGACCAATCAGAGGCTGGTGTAAAGGAAAGTGAGAACTGACCTAATACTGACATGGGAGTAGGGATGTAAATACAAGATTTTCAAGGCAGCAATTATGTGTTGTGAGAAATGCAGCTATATTTGCCTTAAGGCTTTGTCTGAAAAATGCGTCATGCATGGTCGGCTGCAGATAGGACCATGGGCTACAATCATATTTAGGGCCCCCTTTGGGAAGGTCTTGAGGACCTCCAAGAAAATCACGGTCAGAGAAAATAAAGTTCACCACAAGAAGAAAAACCAAAGGCCACACAGTTTAACTTTTAGGCTGATGAGCCTAATCCAGTGTGATTTAAAAGGTAAAAAATTTCATCATGCATCATCAAATTTCTGAACAACATATAGGCCTGGTCACAAGAAACATGAGTTTGTTAGGCCAAGTCTCTGTTATATTTATTGATTATAGATGTGTAAAAATGGAGAAAGAAAACAATAATTGCAACTGCATTACTGATTGAAAAAAATTGCAATTAGATAATTATCTAAAATTGTTTAGCCTACTGACCACAGGTTCAAACAGAGTAGATGGATTGAAATAGGACTAAAGGGGGCCAAAATGCTCAAAAGTATATTGAATCTCAGACTTAGTCTTAAACAACCTTTTCAAACATTGATAACTGCCAGTATTATCTCTCTAAAAACTACAGTTAAAGGTATACGTAATAATATGTTATGCCTTTAAAATGTCACTACACAAAAAAAAAACCTGTGCAAATGTGAAGTTGCCTTTACTCTGCCAACATTTCATCAACATGTAATCAAAGAAAAAAATATCATCTCAGTCCAAGCTGCTGTTGAAACCCAACATTACAACATTTACTCCTCCACAAACCACACACATTCAAACATAAAGGCGAATGGTTGGGAATGGTAATGGCAAAAAGCTAGCCAAGAGATGTCAAGTCACTAAGTCAAAGTGCTCAAAAACAATTAAAACCCTCACTGGAAACAGTTCTTACCCGAGGAACTGAGCCCCCGCTGGTCCGACCTCGACCAGCCGACTGGCCAGGCCCTCTCCCTCCACCATGGGGGGAGGAGATGCCAGCTTGTGCCTCTTGACTAGTCGGCATGTAATCCTAGTGGGTGCTGTGCACTTCCTGGGCGGGATGATGATACGCATACCATTGTGACGACTTCCTCTCATGGAGCCACCTCGAGCATCGACCATAAAACTGACCAGAAACCTGGTGAAAAAGGAAAAGGAGGAGGAGGAGAAGATTAGGATTAATAAAAGTGAAGATCGATTTAACTGGGGCACTGCTGAAAAGAAGAGTTTTAGTTAAGGTGGGGACCCTTCCCATGCGGTGGTCTTTAAATCACACAAAATAAGTGAGAGAAAATCTCAATAAAATGTGGAGAATTCTGTGTTGGTTGTGGCTGTCGTTTCAAATTAAATAGAAAATAAATAGAAGCCAATAAAAACATGGCACTTAACAACTGGATCAAAGACAAAATGCCAACTCAGGATTCTCAACTGTAACCTGTGGTTTGTATGTAAGAAAAATGTGTGTTTAACCCCTTTTTAAAGAAAAGAGTCACTTACAATAATTATCACACACACACAAACACACCATGCAAAAAAACTGACATATCTGTTAGTTTGCTGAAAGAAGGTATGGATGAAAAGTTACAAAAACAGATAATTACTGTTTAAATTTTAGAATAAATCTTGTTTTTTATTGCACGATTGTTAAATGTCCTAAACTCTGTAAAAAAAACTGCAAAAAATTTAATATTCAAAAATATTTCATATTGTGTAATACCAAAATTATTCATGACAACAGTGATTATCTGTTTTGTAAATTAACCTTAGAAATATCTATGATGTTTAAATTATGTCTACATTAAAACTGCAGCTGTGACAATCTATGTTAATTTATTTTGTTTTGTTGTATGTGGTACAACTGTTTAGTATAACTGTATAGTTAGTGTTTGACTTGTAGTTTGTGGATTGTGTGTGGACTTCATTTGGAGAACTGGTCAGGTTCAGAGAAGCAGTCTATTCTGCCCAAAAGTTCATCTGAAAAAAATAATGTCCTGTAAGAGAACTCTTTGTAACATACTTCTAAACAATCATTCAATTGTTGTGCAATTTGAACTAAATACTTTTTTTATTCAAAATGCTTTTACCTAAACCATATGCTTATATTCAACAGTGCCCTGCTTCTCTGAGGCAGGCCAGTTCTTTAGTCCACACATACACTATCACTGCAGCTAACACACCTACTGTACACAAGTACCACATACAACCTGGCTGCAACCTGGAATATCACTTTTCATTTAATGGACAACTAAAATGAACAACTAGTATTGCACCTTTCTTCAGACAGAGACAAATAACAAGAGAAATCCCCTCGACAAACAGCCAAACCCTTTTGTCTGGTGTAATTAGGTTAAAGTGTAAGAAGATCAAACACAGATGTTATGAAGGAAAATCAAAACAGGTGTGTGTAGGTCACAGGAAAACAAAAACCCAAACAAGAAAAAGTGTTGGTGAAACCAAGAAAAACCAGTCACACTCAATCACCTGCTGTCGTACTGCGGAAGCGGAGAGGAAAAACTGCAAGATGGACGACAAAAGCAATGCAGGAGGGACAGGTCAAAAAAGAAATAGCCACTGAGCACATGATTACCAAGGAATATTTGAAATTGCAGCTCCTCCATTTCAAGGTTTAGTGCAAAGGAATGAAGTGTAATTTCTGCTAACATTAAGTTTAGAATGTGAGTACAAAATCTGCAAATTTGGAAAGAAATCTCTGAGCAAGCTTACCAAGACAATGAGACAATGTACAAACATTAAATATCCTGCATTGCCCTCTCAGTGTTACTTACCCAGAGTGTATTGGTGACGAAACTAGGTTAACATTATCCATTGCATCCGCAGTCCAGCTGTATCTGCGCAGAGAGTCGCAGTCTTTAGCCACTGCCAAATGCTGTGAAGAAAAAGTTAAATAATATAAGGAAAAATTATCAAGCATTTTGTGAAAAAATATTTAATGTAAAAAACAAAAACAAAAATCACTTTTAGCAAAGCAGTGCATAAATGATAATGTTTGTAGAAAGCATGGCCACAGTATTGGGATTGGTTCTGGAGAAATACAGTGGGGTAAAATACACATCTGAAAGACCAATGTCCATACTGTTTACTGAAAAATAAACAGGTTGTAATTTTTCAAGAATAAATAAGTATTCTCTTTCGATGCACTTCAACTAAACAACTTGAACATCTAGCAAAGGAGAATATTTACTTTCTGAAATGCCTAAAATCTAATCATTGAGCAACCAGATATAAAATCATGCTTTAAATAAAATGGGCATTGCATTTGCAACATAACAAAATTAAACTTAAAATATCCTATTTCCTTGAGCTTGCAAAATACAAGCTCCCACATGCATACATGACATAAAAATCTTCTATTAGGTATTGGGTACCTTGTTGTGGTGCTCTAGAAAGAAAGATTTTTCCTTACAAAGCGCCTGGTGCAGCATGAGAGGAAATAACCAATTATCTATCAGCTTTTAGTTTCAGAAGTCATGTTGCTGGCAGAGTGTGCTGGGCATCGCTCCACAGTGGAAACCTTCCCACAATAGTTTCAGAAAAGTCTACTTACAGCTTATTTCCCACTTAGTTAGAATATTCAATTGGGGTTTACCTAAATTCCAACATTACCTTGTGAGTCATTTGGCCACATTCAGGAACTGGGCCATTACAGTAATCCTTCTCACATAGAAGCACTAATTACAAATCTTAACAGTATTTTTCAGTAAAATGTTACAAACACTGGTTGCAATAGTGTCAACAACATCTCAGGCGTTAGAGGATTGGTGTATAACCTGATGTTTGGCAAGGCACCAAGATGAGATTTGGCTCATTTGGATGCTCAAGAAGGATATTTCTGCCTGCGTATGTACCTCTTTGTTGGCCAGCATCTCCTCGATCATCATGCTGTCCCGTGCGAAAGAGCTCCGGTTCAGCGTGTTGGACCTATCAGAACTGAAGGAACGCAGGCTTGGTGTGGTTGTGGTAGTGGGCAGGGGTTTACCAAGACAACAATCACAAAGATGGAGTGGGAAGTGAGGGGTAGAGGAGTAGGAAAAGGGGGAGTGGAGATGGGGAGAAGTGAAAGTGAACAGAAAACAAAAAAAAAAAACACAAACACATTAAATGCATGCAGCTTCCAGGAACCTGATATGGCTCGTTTAGATAAACCACCGGGAGGACGTAACCTGGAGTATTTGTATATTTTGAGGCGCTGCAAAATAAAGTTAAAATGGCAAATTTAGTGAACAGGTAAAAGTAAACATACAATTTCCAGTGATAAACAGAGAAACTTTTTTTTCTAAAATATCAGATACCCATAGTCAGAGTATTACCAATGCTATAACATTAGATCTGCTGTTGGCACAACTTCAGTGTGTGGTAGGAGACAGGAGTTTTAACACATAAGTTCAATTTACTAAATCTATCTTTATCCCAAATGTGAGTTTTTATGTTTACAGTTTAGACAGTGCCAGCATCAAGATCTAAGTCAGCAACTTAAAGGCCTATATCAAGTAAAGTGTATGTAATACACTGGCTATGACTACAGTGTGTCAGTAATCTGTCCTGTTTCACACAATCAGCAATGACCCAAGATTACAGTGATCACAGAACCAAGAAAACCAAAACCAAGATGAAACTCGTCTTCACAAAAGCTTGCCATAAAGCTACACAACGTACAACCTGGAAAAATGAATGCTATTTTTTCAATCTTTATAATAAACTTCAGATGATGACTTTGCCTGTACAGTACATTTGTCAGTGGCTGTATGCAGTGTAGATGTTTGTGATGATGGGTGTGCAGACTCTAACAGACTTTTATGAGGTAAATAAAGAGCATTCCTAAGCAGTGACATGTGTTGACTGTTCGCCTGCAAAGTCTCAAACTGCAATTACAGCAGAGCTATTTGCCCTACACAAGTTTGTGCTCCGAGGAGCACGCAACATGAATGCTATGGTCAAAACAAACATACAGTATGCAGAATTTAGGGGAAACAAGCTTGACACAAAACTGATCAGTTTCAGTTCAGGTCCCTGGAAGCTCAGTGAAGGAGAACTCCACACAAAAGCCAACACAATGCAAAGCTCCACCTTTGTGACAAATGCACAACGACTCAGGCATAAATTAAAGTCACATTTCACATAACAGGAATTTTACTATAAGCAAAGAACTATGTGCAGCTTAAAACATAAACTAAGACATAAATATCACACCACGAGACACATGTCTGCAGGACAGTTAGTTGAAATCATGTTAGTCAAACATAGGGACATGGATTACACTGGGCAACAGAGTCATGATACTTGGAGGGAACTGGGGGATATCGGGAGTTAACAGGTGAGGGTAGGATAGGGGAGGGGTTGTAAGGAGGACCCTTTGTCATGCCTTTAGCCTTACCTGACTTTTGGACTACAATTTAGACCAAACATGAGGAGAGAATAAAAGATCATGAACAAAACAGGAGTGGAAAGAAAAATGGACAAATGCCAGAGCAGAGGTGCACTTTTTTTTTTTTTTTTTTACAATCACTGCTATTATCTTTTAAGCCAGATTTATTCAATGTCAGAAAGCTACCACGTGTAGTATATATTCAAAAATATTTCCTTTTTAAGAACTTTGACAGTTGACCCAGTATTTGCCTTTTGGTTGGTTACTGGCTGAGCACTCAAAAGCCCACAGCAACTGAGGTCATTCCCCTTCGATTAGTTAGACTAACCTTGCATTTCATTCATTAGAGAGAGCTTTCCAGGTGCAACTGTTTATTAACTTTTATATTGATGATGGCTTTTTAGATATATATTTTCATATTTTAATGGGATTGTGTAAAGAATTATGTAACGCTGTTTTTGAAAAGTGCTATATAAATACAGTTATTATTATAGTTATTTACAGTAAGTGGACATAGGTAGCAAAGATCACATTCTAAATGTTAGACTGGTGAGTGTTGATCTAGAGTCTAAACTAATTTATAATTTAAATTATCATTTTAAGTATACATTGAGATGAAAGTTACTGTAAAATTTATTTGAAGAGCGCATAAAATGGACCCTTGACACCACATAAAAAGAGTTTCCCAGTTCCCAAGACAACCTACATTGCTTAATTCTCATTTGAACACACACTATTTGGCTGGCCCAGCACTCAAGGCCATTGCTATTGAACATAGCTCTAATTTCCTGTGGCTCTGTGCCCATGTTTGTCACTCCACAGATATTCAATACCCTGCCTCTCGTGTGTGTCAATAATTTCACAGCCCGTCTCACTGAGAGCTAAAGAGCGACATAGCATTGACCCTTTATCTAAAAACTGTAGATCCTTATGCTGCTTTAATAAACAGAAATCCAAGCAGCAAAACCCTTATAAAAGACTCTACTTTCATTTATACATTTATAGATTACACTAATGGACCATATGTGTTGTTACATGGACCAAACTTGCCTTCATTTGAAGCATTTATCGGCTCTGTCAACTTTGGTCTTTTAACACACTTTAATTGCTAATAAATACTCAAACATAGCTTTACCAGACATACCTGTTTAATTGTTAAACGTGGATGACTGTTTGTGACTTTTCTCTCCACACAGTCTATCTTACTCTAAAAGGAAGGCAACTAATGAAAGTACCAAATTTTAAGTCAAATACAATACACATCAAGTCGGCAAAAAAAAGTTGTTATTCAAACGTGCATTTCTTATGTTTTCAGCACCAAATTAATCTATCACAGGATGACCACAACATTTCCTACAAATCCTGCTATTTTATTTAACGCTGGACAAACTGCTTTTTGGTTAAAATATTTTTTTCTTTGCCTAAAACCGCAAACAGAGAATTTTTTAAATAAGTTATGTTTCTACTTTTCTAGTACAGTCTGTTACTCTAAATTTTTTACATTATATTTCTGTATTAAAGAGAGGTTCATGTAATGCCATTGTTGAATTGCCCCAAGTCATAGCTAAATTGTCTTACCTTTGCGACCGTGCTCCAACACTAAAACCCATGTAGCCCTCTTGAGGAAGTGAATCATCGCCCAGCTCCCGCAGGTCTTGGGGTGCCAGATACTTGTCTGTGTCCCCCGTCATCGCATCGTCACCTTATGAATCAGAGCAAAAGGACCATCATGTTATTTGCATTCATTATTAGTATGTTTTATATATACTGTCTACAATGTTTACGAATGCCAGTGTCCATGCCGGCCTCATCAGCTCTTTTAGGTAAACTGATCAATGCAGCTTTTGGCCAGAGGCTCTTTTCCAGTTAGGCTTTTGTCCATAGACACCAACACACAGTAAAACAAAAGTCTCGCTGTCACTAAAAGCTTTTTGTTTGAGGGGATAACGGAAAACATATCAGCAGTAGTGAGTAAAGTTTGCACACAAAAACTCCTAGTTGGAAAGTTTTAAAGTCATGAACAAACTCAATAGACATATAATAGTAACGACAGTAGGAGTACATGTGGCTGCAAGCAAGGCTGAAGTTATCAAGGCAAAGTATAAGCACAAGAAACACAGCAGCAGAAACCAGCCAAACCAATCCAGGACTTATTGAAAAAAAAATCCACCATACGTTACAAGCCCTAGAGAAGAACAGTTAGCATGTTATTCCCAATCAGAGGTTGCTCCTTGCCGACTGAAGTTGGAAGCAATAGTGGAGGGGTGAAGAAAGAAGAGAGGGGGGAACAAGTGCATGCAGTGAAGAGAAAGAGAAAGGGAAGCATTCCAGTGGGCACAAAGCAACAGAGACCCCCGCACCTCCACAATTCACGTCCCCTTCATCCCCTGCTGCTGCTATGGCACCCCTCCCCCATTAACTTTACATACCAAACTCCGGCATTGAACTCACCTCTCGCTTTAAAACAATTCATTTAGCCAAGTGTCCCGGTCTCCAAACTTACTTTTCCCTTATCCCCGTCTGCCCCTACCCTCTGTCTCTCTCCCCTCACCTCCTGCTCATGCGTGCACTGTCCCGCTCCCACCCCCTTTTACACTCACTGCCTATCACTATGTCTCTCTCTCTCACACAAACAGATCGTCTTTCTCCCGCCTACCCACCCTGCGCTCGGATTATCCACTGTGTGTCACTTTTGGACACCTAGAACTCACTGCGGGACAAAAATAGTACGTGGGTGTGTGACTGAGAAGTTGTCGTCTAACTTACACTGTGTGCTGTCCCAATGGAAGTAAATTTAATTTTTTAAAAATGCTTATCAAGTATTTGACCTCCCTTTGAAAATTTTACGCAAAAAACATACATTTGTTGTAGTGTTATTTTGCCTGGTTGAAATCCAGCAGCAAAGTAGAAGAGTATTAATTTCACACTATTATGAAGGGATTCAAGCGGTGATATGAAGACATATAAGTGCAAGACAGTCTATACCAGGGCGCCACAATATTAAAAAAAATAAATTGTAATTACAATATTAACAATATCCACATCACAAAGAACACAAATCAAAAAATCATTATCACAAAAGTCAACATAGCAATCCCAGGTTTACCTAATTGTACGCAGCTCTATTCAGGAAACAACGATTTTTTTTCACTGGAGAGAAGCTTTATCCTTTATTATGAAATAGAGAGAATATAGTACATTGTGTAAATATGGTCCAAACCAGGCTGTCCTTGAACAATGAGTCATCTTTCAAGACAGAGATAGGCGTAAAGGAGGAGAACGCTTTTTATAGGAACTACAGCAGTGAATCTTTTTAATGTTTTGGCACTTGTAATGTCAACAAAAGTGCTCTCTGTGTTGCTCAGTGTAACCGAAGAGCCGCAACATCTGATACATTTACTTTTTCCTGCTCACACGAAGTAGAGTAGATTCCATACAATTAATGTCAATGGTCTACTTTCATAATGAGAAAGTGAAAAAACAAATCCAATCAAGGCCATTATCAGTTAAGTTTATCCCATTACCACAAATGTGAAAGAAGGGTGATTAACTGAAACTACAACGTTACCAATACTAGGTACATTATTACTTAATGCAGACTATATAATACGTAGTTATAACTACACAGCTGTCCTTTAAACCAAATTCAGACTCTTGAAACTAATCTTTCATTGCACATTGAATAGAATTAAGGTCTAAATGCCTATACACACTTTGCTGCTCATTGCTTTTTCCAGATAAAAAAAAAAAAAACACCCAATAAGTCATATGTGCTGCATCGTTCGAGAACCGCCCTGATTTAACTCATACTGTTATTGGAGATGTTAACAGTTAGTGCTACACAGCTGCTATGTGTGTGCACTTGCGTAACTCATCTTTCACTTATAAATTTAGAACAGAATTTGGACACAGTACTAAAGCTCTACAACAGAAAACAACAACATTGAAGCAACAACACCACACGCAATTGTGCAAATGTGAATTAAAAAGAGGCAGCGAAAAATCACACAAACAAAACACTTCAAACTTGTTACAGGGGTTAGTTATTTTAGGTCTATGTTTGGGACTTACAGGAATAACCGATGTAGATATTTCCAGCATCATATTCTGTTAAAGCACAAATAAACAAAGACTTTTCATGAAATGTTTTAGCACCTAGACAAAGGTCTGTTGAAGCCACATCTTAAATGACTAGAAATAAATCTTAAAGCAAGTCTTGACCTCTTGCTTTGGTGTAAATGACAACAGCAGCTGGGGTCAAATTCAAAAACATTTCAAGCACTTTCAAAATCCTTTTGTAGCACCTGCACAAAAAATACAAATGCAAAAGAATCGGCTCTTAGTCTAAGTTTGGGCTCTAACAACAACAGTATTTTCTCCATCTAAACCCTATGTACTTATATAGCTACTTATTTTGAAAGCATTTGCATTTTTTTCCTTTACTGACAAATACAAACTATACTTGATAAAGTAAGTAGATCTCATGGGAATTTCTGCAAGCAGCTGACATCTTCCAAAAGCAAAATCCTCAAATACAGCAAAAAACATGTGACTACCTGACAATGAAAGCCTACTATTCTTTATCAACCACGCAACAAGACCGCAGGGCCGACGTGGAAATGAAACAAACTATTGATACAGATATCTAAATACTGTATCAGGCTTGTAGTTATAAGCCTTATTCACATTACAGTGGAAAGTTCAATTTCAACTGCTTCTGGGCCCCACTGAGAATTGCACAAAGTAAACATGGCCCCCTTTAGAGAGACCCATGTCCACAGACAGACGGCAGCAGCTGACACGGTGCTGTTTGCTTTGCTCTAATGTGTGAGACTACAATAGAAGCGTCGCTAACAAGCCACTGAAGACAAAACATCAAGTGTATGTGTGCAGTCTACTCCACCGAATGAAAAGAAATCTGTCACACACTCCACAATGCCATAATGCAGACAGTTGGCATGGCAACCAGGAGAAAGGCAAAAGAACCTGCATTGCAATGCTTGGCAATACAGTACTGTAGGCTTCGGCAAAAAAAAGTGTGAAATAGTCAAAGTGGTAGTGCTCAAGTGGAATGATTAATTGCATTTATTTTCATTCAATCATTAATTTTCTACCGCTTAGTCCCATTAGGGGTCACGGGTGACTGGAGACTATCCCAGCTGCTTAGGGCCTTAGGCGGGTACATCCTGGACAAATGACAGTTGGTCGCAGGGCTGACAAAATTGCATTTTGAACTGACAAAATTCAGGAGAAAACTCCTTTCTAGGCATGAGCTGCGATTTAAAGCCCACAGATAGTTCAAATATTACTGTTTAACTTAGTAAAACTTGTTTTACTCTTGCATGTTGTATTTATCCACAGTACTATGTCCTAACTGTAGTATGATGGTATAAAAGAAACCTTAAAAAAACATATATAGTAAAGGACAATTCATGCTGAATTTAGAGTCCATAAACCATCCCATTTATTCCTATTAAAAAAAACACACAAGTCACTATTGGAAATCTAACATTTAGATACTGCTCTAACCAGAAAGACTAAGGAGATGTTATAGAAAAAATAATTAATAATCAAGAAGTGAGAAGCAAAGCAAAAGAAGAGGTGACAATGAAGCAGAGAAAAACACAGATGAGAAAATACCTTCGTCCACATCAGATAAATAGTCGTCTGTGATCATTTCAGGAACATTGGCTTTACGGACTGTATGATTGGGATGGAGGAAAAGGTTAGAGAAACAACAAAAATGATGGAAAAATCCACTGCAAAATGAAAAATCACACTTGAGTAACACCATACGATACTAAGCACATGTCACTTTGAAAACAGTTAGATTTAACTGAAAAATAAATTATGACTTAAAACAAAATAAGTAAATAAAAAAAACAAGATGGGGTGATTGTATACTACAAAATTAGATCCCGAAGCAACAAAAAGTAAATGTTTCCATGATGCCAAGAGAAAATTTCCTCTAGGCCTTGACCTCATTCTAGCTAAATGTCTAGCTAAAACTTTTTTAGTCATTAAATGTCCTCCTTACCTTCGTCATCAGACATATCCAGCACTTCATTCATCGTCTCTGGAACATTCATTCTGTGCTTCTCTGTCACAGTCTGTCACACAACAGAAATAATTGGGAATCAGTTGATTATTATGTCCATATTTATTTACATTTTCAAACACACAACTTTTGTCGTAAATAGACACGTCTCAACTAGAGCAGTGCTATGACCCATTTTGTGATTTATTAGCCTGGCCAGCCACACCCATTAACTTTATAAAACTGAAAATAAAAGACCCTGCCCAATGAATTGGGTCTGGAATCCCTTTCCATCACTGTAATTTTAATTGGTTAGAAAATACTGTTGAGAGAAATGTAATTGTTTATCTAAAATGTGCCAGTTTTTATGCAGTGCTTAATTTTTTTGATTTGTGGTGTGCCTGGCAATCCAAATCCCCAGGACAACAAATTCAACATAAATGCAGCATAAAGTTCAGCATGTTCAGAAGTCATTAGATGTAATTTATTCTGAAAGCGCAAATGTGGCAAATATTTGATTATTTTTCTTCCATGATGCTCTTTTAAAATGAAAAGGCCAGTGTTACCATAAGGGAACACAGTCTCACCTGAGTAGTTACAATCTCTTCAGTGACGACTTTGAGAGTATCCACAACTGAGATGTAGCCGAGCCGTCTGGCGATGGACAGAGCACTGTTTCCATTCTGAATGAAAACACATGACATTAGAGGTCTTGGGTTGGTTTTAAAAAATAATAGATGCACATTATGGCTCATCTGGATCCATATGGATTTAATACATAAAAATTGAGAGTGTACTAACTGTAGTGAGTTCATTTGGTGATGCTCCATGGTGCAGCAGTAAGTTGATGATATGTGTATGTCCCTGCTGTGCTGCCTGATGGAGGGGTGTGTAACCGTTCTGCAGAAAAGCCAGACAGAGAAACACATGGTGAGGTTAAAAAACACTCTGCAAACATCCAGACAGCAAAGACATTTACTCTTCAACATGACAAAGTCTACAAAGAACCATAGCAACCACTGAAATATCTATATACCTTCGTCTTTGCATTGACCTTCGCCTGGTTTTTCAGCAAGAAATTGACCATCTTTATGTTGCCATAGTGACAGGCCACATGAAGAGGAGTGTAACCCAACTGTTGAAAACAAGAGAACAAACTCTATTATTACACAACTGTTGTTGATGAATCACCATTAGTTACTTCCTTATACATGGTAGCCGTATTAATTTATTAACACTACCTGCTTTTGTTTTATTTCATTAACGAGAAAATAAAATCACCAATTATAATTGTCTTTTCTTTATTAAGCCTTCTCTCCTGAGGATAGCCATTCCTTCAGCTGCCTGAAATGGCTTAGTTCAGTTGCATAATGATTATCTATTTATTGCAAGGTCAAAATTACCACATTAATGGCCATTATGACCCAAATACAAATAGAGCATTTTCAATCAAGGGACTGGCAATTATTAAAATTATTATTATGCAGTAGATTCACAAACATAAAACTTATAAACTGGCTTTCAAAGACCTACCAATATTCTTAGGCAATATAAGTCAAGGGAGGTTGGTTTGTATGTAATCACAAAAGAAACTATGAAGAGAAACTAATTAAGTGATCGTTACCTTAGTCTCTGGGTCAATAGTTGCCCCTTGGTTTGCTAAGATCTCAGCAACATTGACTTTATCCTCCTGGGCGGCCAGATGGAGAGGAGTCAAACCAGACTGAGGATCAAGATAACGGACAGATTTAAAAAAAAAAAAAAAAAAACATGTGAGTAAAAAAATGTTGTACAATAAATATCATCTCTTTAAGTCTATCCTTTACCTTATTGCCCATGTTGATGGGAGCGTCCCGGGCCAGCAGTAGTGTAACCATGTCTACGTTGCCTTCCTGTGCTGCCAGGTGTAATGGAGTGATGCCCTGGCGTGTTACAGTGTTAGTGGATGCACCATACTCCAATAACGTAGTGGCTATTTCCATCTGATTCTTTTTAGCTGCAATGTGAAGTGGTGTGTAACCGTTCTGGGGGCAAAAGAGTACATCATCTATAATCTAGCATAACTGGCATAAAAGCTTTTATAGTTTCTAGTCAATAGTGTACAAAAATAAATAAATAAAATCCTTACAACTATTTAGCAAAAATATCTTTCCATTTGATTTTGATGAAGGAGATGAAGTTTCTTTGAAGTAGCCTTGCTGCTTAGTGCCCTTGCAGTGTTTGCAAAAGCTCTTGATTCGTCATCATATTCATTTATAAAACAATTCACAACTTACCTTTTCACCAGTTTTTAATGTTCTGTGTATTGTAGTCTATTTTCTATGTCATGCATTTGTAAAAAGTATTAAAACAGTATGTATTCATTTTGAATAACAAACATCAGTGTTTTAACAAAGAAAGATATTCTCCTGGGATCAAAACAGCATCCCAACGGCCAATGAAAACACATCTATCAACCTATCCTCCACAGAGAGCGTTTTAATTGCCAGTAACTGGGTCAGCAAGCTTTCACACAGAGAGACAGAGAGAGGTTTTGCTGCACTAATGAACTTGAACAGCATTTGAACCTCACTCTGCCTGACTCTTACCTTGGCTGAAGCATGGGGCGAAGCTCCCTGGTTGAGCAGGAGTAGCGCCACCTTCTGGTTATCATAGTGCGCTGCCACATGCAGTGGAGTTAGTCCACTCTGAACACATACATACGGTATACAGGCTTGTTAGACAGTGACATTCCCCACTGTGGACTAGTGAGAAAGGATTAGGCAGCAGCAATGTTTGTGTTGGTTTTTTATTCATCCAGGTCAGGGTAGTTCCTCTCTAAGGGTTGACCTGTGGTGTGTAGTCACAGTTACTTTTTTACATTTATTCTAATATTTATTTCTACACAGTTTTTTTCTCTTTGTACTGTGCTGCAACAGTCCATTAAATCAGGAGTGGGTCTACACTTTGTTATTTAAAATATAATATTTTCTAAGTGAGTTTCCCCACTGTGGGATCAATAAAGTCAAATCTCATCCAATGTCACTATGTTTATTTTTATGTATAGATTTAAATGGATTATATTATAATCATACATACATGTACTAATTTGTGCAATAAATCTACACACATCTATTACAGCTATGTCTGTAATAATCTTAGTCTGAGGAAACTCCATGAACTCGTATTAAGCTTTGTCCATTTGTCTACCTATAGGTGAACTTAGTATAGCCGACCATAGCAATTGTTGATGGATTACACAAGCCATCTTTTCGTTTTTCCTCTTCCAACAGTACTCTCAAGTTTGTCTTACCTTGCCAGCAGCATCAGACTGAGCATCCTTCTGTAGCAGCAGGTTTGCTACCTCAATTTTCCCGTACTTTGCAGCTACGTGTAAGGGAGTAAAACCCTTCTGAAAGAGACAGAAGAGAAAAATTAACTTGCTGCAAAGGTTAGACATGAAGTTATTTCTTTATGTAGTTAATTTTTTAGAATTTTCTTTTAAGACAACGTACAAAGTAGATTTAGCTGAAGCAGAAATGCTTGTACCAGACTATAGCTTAACAGCTAATTTCCATCTGTAGCCCTAAAGAAAAGGTTTAAGTAAAAGCATCTGGACTCAGTTTTCAAGGTAAACCTTTTCTTCAAGATGTCCTGGATGACTGAGAACCTTTACAGATCTGTAGTCCTATATTGTACATGTCTATAGTGGTAGGGGAAACCAGAGCACATGGAGGACACCTACACAGACACACGGAGAACATGTAAACTCCACACAGAAAGGCCCTGCCCTGGATGGGGCTCAAACCCAGGAGCTTCTTGCTGTGAGACAGGAGTGCTAACCACTCATGCTGTCATGTCTGCTATGCTAGAATTGTGTTATTTTTTTAGTTATGTCATTAAGACATCAGGAGTCAATTGTTTTTATCTTCAGCAATGAGGAAACCTTCTACTGCACCAGAGCTTTGTGTTGTATGCAATGTATTTAAGCCACATGTCAGCAGGGGACAAAACATTTACTTTGTTTAAAGATGTGTATTGAGCGTTATGTCTTTATTAGCGTAAACAATAGCCAGACAGTAAACAAGGCCTAGAGAGAGAGGGGATGACATAGAGCAAACAAACCCAAGCCAGGAGTTAAACCAATGTCTGGCAACATCAAGTATATTATGGCTTTATACATATGAACTGTATCCACCAAAAAGTAAACAGATACTTTTTAACCCACTTTAATGTGTTTTAAATAATACAGGCTTAAGATTCTGGAGCAGCTAAGTGTAAAGTTTTTACCTTTGTAGTGATGCACAGATTGGCTCCCTGGTCCAGCAGTGCTGCAGCTATGTCTCTGTGTCCTTCTCTTGCTGCCAGGTGTAAAGGAGTGTATCCAGAACTTGTCGTAGCATCTGGGCATGCTCCGTTGGACAGTAGCTGTTGCACAATGTCTGGTTTACCAAGTCGACTTGCAATATGCAGAGCGGTCTGGTCATCCTGGGAACGACATTATGATATTAATATAGGTAATTGTGTGTTATAGTTGACTAGTCTAGGTACAATGCTTCAACATGTTTTAGTGTTTTTCTGTTTCTTTTATTTAGCAACAATAATTATGCATATGTTTTTATTTAACATTTTCTACTTAAGCTATATATAACAGCCAATTTGTGGAATTGATAAAATAATTACCAGGGACCTAACATGGCCCTTGTTTGACATGTCTAATCTAGAACAACGTTATATACTATACAGTGTTGCTGAAATATAAAAACACACCCAAAGCAGAAAGTTGAATACTTTACCTTAGCCTTGGCATCTACCCGTGCCCCATTCTGGAGCAGATAACGCACCACATTGGACTGTCCTGCCCTTGCAGCCATGTGGAGAGCAGTCTCCCCTCTCTGGAACACACACACCGCAGAAGGAATTGAAATTATTGCCAAAAAACTTTTTTGTGAAACATTCCCAATAATCCAAAACATTCAAGGAGGTCCAAGTTTGGATAGTACTGAAAGTAACTGCCTTGTGCTCTTCATTCAACACTGCGTACGGTGTCCCAAGAGAGAAATAGAAGGAGACCCCCTCTCTCTCCACCCAGTTCACCATAATGACGTCCCATAAGCTCTGTTTCCACGGAAACCTGGCCACAAAACAGCGTGGGCGCCTAAATAGTTGGGGTTGAAGAGTTGACTGTGCTTTCCTCTTGTCTTTTCCCTCTTTCTGCATTTCTCTATTTGCTTACTACTGCCTGCTTTTGTGTGTAAGACAATATATTTTCCTTTCTTTCTTAATTTACATTGTTTTTACATATTAATCAATAAACACTTACCACATTGCTAGTGTTAGGTGAAGCCCCATGGTTGATTAATTGATGAACAATGTTGTCATGTCCCATAAAAGCTGCCACATGAATGGGAGTCAGACCAGACTGAAGAAAAGGACACAGTGATTAAAACATGTTACTTTTAAGCTATAAACTTCAGTGTCATTTTGCATATCAATAATAATAATAAACCTTTTAAAGGTACTTAATGAAAGTCAGTTTCGGGGTGTAGTGGTACAGTAAATGTAATTGTAACAGTGTTTTGGTGCAGGGCTTCCAGTCTGGTACATACGAAACATGAATAATTCTGGGACAATCTAAAGCGACTTGAAATAGCCTTTATTCTATTCCTTATAAAACACAATGTGTACACTTCCTAGTCTTGAGACATAATTATTTACACACATGGCTGTACCTCAGTGACTGCCTGTATGGACGCGCCATGCTTCAGAAGCAGCTCCATCACCTTGACTCTGTTCTTCTTGCAGGCAATGTGCAGAGGAGTGAAACCATTCTACAAAGTATACATAAAAAAAGATGTTTGTGTGTGAGGCAAGGCTCCAGAAACCAATCTGGAAGACTGTGTGGAAAATATCCTCCTCTTTAGGTTCTTTTTTTCTCTTTTCTGCTTACAAACCAGACAAGCACGTGTGGGAATAATTGACTCAACTGTGAGCAGTAAAAAAGTGTGCACTGTTTAAATAGATAATCTCTTCTCGCCAACGCACACACAATACATACTCCAACTCCAACTTGCCTCCACACTCCTGACTCTGAGGTTTCTGGTTTAATCCTATGACTTCATTTCCTTCAGTTTTTTTCTCCTTCTGCTTTCTAGTTTTAAAGTCCCAGTGCTGTAACCACACCCAGACATCTTCCATTACATTAAGACTGGGTTGTGCAATGTCAAGACAGTGGCTTGCTCTATAAAGTTTATTCATTGGTTTATGTAAAGCGTTCTTACACCCTGTATTTGTGTAATATGTTGCCAATTGCATCATGTGACACACATGAAAAACATTTGATTAACCTTGAACAGACACTGAGTAAAGGTCAGATAAGAAGCTGCATTTGGGGCTGGTGTGGTTCCCAGGTGTGAATGGAATGTGTCGAAGCTCGTAATGAAAGACCTCCAACATCAGTGATGTGTTTTTAAGTTAACACACTGCCACACTGCTAACCATTGGAACAGCACCCATTGTATTTAAACATTTAATTACATTATTATTTACTTAGTGAGGAGGGCACAAATAGATTCTAAGTGTGGATACAGTGAGTAAACAGTATTGTTTTATTTTACTCTTTCATAGGTTTGCAAATCTGATGTTAACTCATTTAACATCAAAGCTATATACACTACAACCTTTATACAGTTGCTCTGGGCAACCAAATCTAGCTAAGAACTCCTTATTATTTACAGAACGCTTTCAAAAACAAAGTTACCGACCAAGTTTACAGTCCCTTATCATCTAACATTTCTACATAGCTAATGTAAAAGATATCCTTCAGCCTTGTGCTTTTCCTTTACCAGTGCTTTGGCGTTGGGGTTGGCTTTCTTGTCCACGATGACCTTTGCAACCTTATAGTGTCCACAGTGGGCAGCAACGTGCAGCGCTGTCAGGTAGTCATTGGTCACATCATCTACAGGGACCTCGTGATGCAAAAGCAGCTGAACACAGTTGAGGTGGTCTCCTTGTGTCGCCATGTGAAGTGGGGATAGGCCGTTCTGGCAGCAAAAAGTGTAGCAATATATATGAGCAAAATGCCTTTTGCAGTCCTACAGAGAGAGTGAATATACTCTATTTCCATCAATGAAACTTGTTGGTGTACCTTGGTCTTTGACAGTATTGGAGCTCCTCTGTCCAGCAGCATTTCCACAACCTGCTCATGTCCACTCCTGGCACCACAGTGGAGAGGAGTCAGACCATCCTACAAGGACCAATACAAAAGTCATGTGTAAGTCGAGAAGACATGAAATATATATTTAAAGCATTAGGCAGTATAGAAGACAACTTCTACTTCTACTAGTATGTTTGGTTCATTACAGAATCACACAGTTATTGCAAAGCTGAAAGCACTAAAATTATATTTTTTTAATTATCAACAGCTATCAAAATCTTGCCAAGTGACGGGAGATATGAACTCTCTTATTAGTATCTGTGGAGGACATAATCCAAAGTTACAAAGAAGAAATCTATGCCTTCATTAGGAAAAATATCCCAGCTTTAATATGTAATAGCTATATTATACACACATAGTAAGCTATAAAACAAAAAAAATATTCTATATAATATGTGTCAAAATAGACTGCAATTATATCATCTAATTGTAAGTAATTGCAGCCTAAAAAGAGTGTACCTTTGTCCGTGCGTCTATCTTGGCCCCTCTTTCCAGCAACAGCCGCACCATGTTGCTGTTCCCACGTTTGGAGGCTACGTGCAGCGGTGTTATGTCATTCTGAAACAGTCATATTGATTATTTTAAGCAAAAATATTACACAACTGTTGATAAAATTTTTGTTGTATTTTTAGAGTAAATTATTGTGCTAAAAAAAAAACGCTTGTCACATGCACATAACCTTTGCAATCTATTGCCTGCAGCGTTGCATTTTCTTCAGCAGCGGATGAGAAGAATGGCTCAATGCCCCCCTCTTGAGGGAAAAACACTTAACACTTTCCCCAGAAACTATTTACTTAGAGACCAGTCATTAACTTCCTCTATCTTTGTTTGTCGTTTGCTGAATAACAGTGGTCAGTTTATTATGTGGCCAAATTGTTTGCATATTTTCTTCTTCTTCATTCTGAATCTCTTTCCTTTCTCCATATTTAGTGGGAATATTTGAGACAATTCAGCGCCATATGTGCAGAAGAGTGGTGCAGACAGCTGCTGGACTACACATCATGGGACATACTGTAAACATAAGCCTGCTCTTACATTAGCTCACATTCCTGCCTACAGCCCTGTCTACAGTAATATATGTGTATTTGAGTGTGTGTATGCAGGAGCAGCCACTTCAAACGCTGTGTGCTGTTTAAGTGTGTGTCCCTGCTTTGAAGTCGAGTACCTACCCTCGCCTTGAAATCCACAGCTGCCCCTCTGTTCAGCAGCAGTGTAGCGACGTTGATGTTGCCGTAGTGTGCAGCAATGTGCAGAGGAGTAAAACCACTCTGATGCAGACAAATGGAAACAAGAGGAAAGAGAGAAAAGAGATATTTTAAAGAATAGAATAACAAGCTAAAACTGGTTCATAATGAGCCACAGCACACAGCATGATGGAACATTATGGAGCAGTTTGGCAGATGCAGCAGTGAAATAAAAGCAGGAGAGCAGAGCACAGCAGACTAGGGCTAAGCAGTGGTCAAGCATGCTTTAAAGTTTACCAAATAAAAAGAGTATAGTGCTTTGAACCAAATTTCAAGGCACCTGCAATCATTGTGATACGTGTGAGAACAGCGAGTGTGTTAGGGCTGGGCAATTCAATAATCTAAAATTCAGAAATCTAGAAAGTCCATCAACCCAACACTGACCAGTATTTTAATATTATTAAGCATTAACAAAAAGTTATAGACTACATACCATGAATCTTTTGTTTTAAATAGTCAGTACATAACCCAAATAGTTCATTAGAATTACGCTACAAAGTCCGAGATAAAAAAAGTAACTTAGTTGAGGTGATATTGCCCAGCCCTACATTGTGTCAATGTGTCAGAATTCTAAATAAAGTGCTTGTTTTCCTGTCCAACGTAGATCTTAAAAAGCATTCAGTTTGTTTTAATCTGTCAGGACATCACGTGTCCCAGACATGCATCAGTGCATTGACTTGAACTATAAATAACAGGGTGTTTAATAATATTCTTCCTCCGTGAGCATCAGCAGCATTCACTTGAAGAGTTGCAACTACAGTATCTAAATTTGCAGAGATACAGTACACATTTCTATGTTAATGTGTCCATGTGTCCACAAATGTCCATTACACTGCCACATGAACCATATTAATCTGATTGAATGCCAATTCACACAGAGGCTTGGATTGTGCTAATCCAATAACTCCAAAACAACAAGGGCCCACCCTATAGTAAACAAAAATAATCAAAAAGACAAACCATTTTTAAACAGCAAATGTGATGAAAGATTCATGAACACAAGAACTTATCTACTGATGATAGGGCATACTATTTACACAGCGGAAACTGAGATCTACTAGATCTTGTAGATCACTAGCAGATCATTGTGCAGTATGGATTTGTTTATGTATATGATACACTGTTTTTTCATGTTGATTACACCAATCAAAGGACAGTTAACCTTTGGATTGAGAAAAGTGAAAAAGAATGGTATGGTATTAGGCTGTATTATAAATGGCATAGTAAAGACTCTACTTTCATTCAGTCCTGCTGTGAAAATGTTCGTTGATATGCAATAAAATGATATGTGTACTTTTTAATTTTAATTGTTTGAAAATATTTGCCAACAAAGCAAGACACTGAATGTGTACAAAGCGACGTCACAATGCAATGCAGATTCCAAACAGGCGCAAAAGTGAGTTGCTGTCAGCAGCAAAAGCATTCATGCCAGCCTTAAGGGTTCATGCCAGCAGGCCGAAGACTTTAGCCTGAAATGGTGACCATGAAAAGAGGAGAGAGGGAAGAAAACAGAGGAGAGAGGAGGAGATGTACCTCTGTTGTTCTATTCACCATCATCTAGGATAAAAAAGGGAAACAGAGATCGATAGGGTCATAGAAAGGAGAGAGGACGAAGAAGAGGGACAGGAGAATGGGGTGGTTAGTGCACCACAAATACACCAACACCATGGTTGCACCAAGCTGTAGGATGGATATGTGTGAACATGACTGGGACCATGTAGAACAACTGAAAGGTGCAACTTCAGACTAAAAGTCTGGTATAATATTAACTAGAAAATGGTTGTTATAGTAAAATCCTTGGAAACTGCATTATGGGTAATGTAGTCATACCTTGGACTCCACGTCAGCGTTGTGGTCATTTTGAAGCAGGAGGGCAGCAGCCTTGGTGTCATCTTTGCGAGCGGCGATGTGCAGTGCCGGGAGGCGGACCTTCCCCTTAGTGTCATTCTCCAGAAGCAGGGACACCACCTGCTCATGGCCTTGTTGTAGCGCCACAGCCAGAGGAGTAAATCCATCCTGGACAGTCAATAACAGATATTTTAATATGTGTCCTTAATGTTCCAGTAGTGTTGTACTCAAGACCACTGTTTAAAAAAAAATATGTAAACGGTATAAATCTGACATATGTTGCTCTATAGTTTATTGTTTGGATAAAACCAAGTAAATATTCATGACACACACATCAAAGCACGAGGATCTCTGTAGACACACTGCATAACCACACAGACAAAAGAAAATCTATGTGGGCATAACATAATACAGTCTCCTAATCTGAGTGCTTTTAAATTTTAGTTTAACAAAGTGACAGAATGATGGTTTTCTGTCTTGACTTGATTTAAAGTCACAATACTTTGCTGAAATGGTTGAATATAAATAATTAAACACATAGCTTCAAACATATCAATGGATATACACTTCTTTGCATGAATTATTCATTCAATGGAACAGTGAAGAGCAGAAAGAGGGAGAGATGTGGATGGCAAAGGGGCTGGGGAAAGAGTGAGACAAAAAACAAACAACAACATAAGAGAAAGGAATGAGGACACTGCGGTGCAAGGAAAGATCTGGAAAGAGGAAGGAGAGTGGGGAATACTGATGCAGATCTAATGCAGAGGAGCTCTTTTTGGAAAAAACAAAGCCTTTTTACTGAACTCTATCTGAACGCTAGTTTGGAGCTGGTGCTAGAGCCACTGTTGTTGGAATTTTTTTTCTACACCACCTGGAAAGCCACTGTATAACCATGTCAATGGGACTCACTTCCTGAAATGCCCCAGCAATATCCTCTTTCAAAAGTAGACTCAAAACACACCTTTTCTTACTTGTTTATTAATAACTGTAATACATCTGTTCATGCTTTTATTTTTCTATTGTTCTTTTTTATGTTTATTTAGTTTATTTCTTTATTCTTTCTTCCATATTTGTACTTTGCTATGAAATTTTGGTACATTTTTTCTTCGTGTTCTACTTCTTACTGCCATTTTTAACAATTCCCCTTTCCCACCAATTAAAAGCACAAGCACGTTCACTACAGTTTAATTTGACAACTTACCAGAGCAGAACTGGTCGAGGAGAAGCATATTTATGTTCCAATTTGCTTTAATCATTTGTGGAATTTATGAACTAAACTGATTTTCTTTCCATTTTTTGAACACATAGTCTGACATCTTTCCTGTGAGTTTGTTTGTAGCTGATTGTAGATGTCCCTGCAGGGCTACCATAGCTGTTCAGAAAAGAGTGTCAATGACTTACAGCAATTGAAAGCCTTATTTTAAAAAATGGTGAAAGTTTTTATGCTAACCAGCTTCTAAATGTCAAAAGAATGTGCTCAAAGAAGTCCCACTATCTCAGTCTCAAGTTACTCCTTGTGTGATTCTAAGAACTTGGCCACTTTCAAGGCTAAAAATGGAGAACTTTCAAGGGAGGAGTGTGTCATTGTCACACTCTTAGCGGTGGCGGTTGTTGGCAGGCGGTCGGTACTACTGCAAAACCATCCATCACAGTGACACATTAGAGTGTACCGCTCATTCATCCACAGATTTCTCCTGCAGCCAAGGTCACACTCGGTCTCTTTAAACAAATACCAATTGTCAGCTTTTCTTTCATCTGTAGTTATTTCCCATTCAACAGATTTTTTTACTCAACTAAAGAAGGCATTCTTTATTATTAGATCACTTTGCAAAAATAATAATCAAAGCATCCTGAGACATCTGACCTCATTTGTTGTTCTCTTAATGAGCCCCAAGTGTATTTACTTTAGGCAACATACGTCCACTGGTTATGACTTCACTGTAATTACAGGGAGGATACATGTCCCAGCTGATGCTAGACTGAGGTGAAGGGTGGCTATTAGACACTATTAGAGGGTTTGGAGTGTGCAAACAAACATTACTGAGGACAGGCTGCTTGTCTTTGAGTCTAGTGTTTATTTACCTCAGTGGCGATGCTCTGACTGGAGCCATTGTCCAATAAGAACTGCACCACCTCCATATGGTTCTCCTGCGCCGCCATGTACAGCGGAGTGAAGCCATTCTGGGAAGAAAGGGGATTCAAATACATATATTACAAACAGATAAAATGTGTGTAAAAGCCCATTACATTAGGGCTTTCACAATATTTATAGCTGTGCCAAACATGTATAGCTCAAAGGGTGACTTTAAATGGCCTTTTGTGAATGAATGTGAGTGCTTGTCTGTCTGTGTCACAGTGTCACCATTGTGCTTTCCTTTACCAAGGGATACTGCAATTCTAACAAACAAAAGAACGATTTATTGACATAAAGTGAGGTCAACAACAAGAAGAAGCAGAGCACTGGCTCCGGTTTACTTATGGCAGTGTGAATGACTGCAGGACAGTGGGAGACACAGGCACGACATGATAAGTGTTTGCCCAGCTTTAAACTCTTCCCCAAAATACTGCATTCACTGGTATTTTTGTAGTTTTGTAGTGTACAATATGATATAATTTCTGGCGTCAAAAGCTCAGTTTAACAGCTTCCACAAATTCATTCCATTTAAAATGTCTATGAGATCACACTGTTGGTCTATTTTTGTCACTGTCTGCATCAAAGGCATTGACACTGACATGATTTTAGTTGCTATAGTGACCAGAGCAGTGTATGGCTGCTGACTAGTGAAAGTGGGCCAGGCAGCCCTGCAGAGCTGCTGACACAGCACCCGCACAGACCGTATCTGTCTACGACTGTGCACACACAGAAAGTATCTTTGCAGGGGAAGAAAACAATGACATTATCACTTGATAAAAGTAATAATAGCAATAGATAGTAGTAGTCTTTTTACCTGAGATTGTGCATTGACATTAGCACCATGGGTAACTAGCTCCTTTACCACGTCAATCTGTCCGGCAAGCGACGCTATGTGGAGGGCTGTATTACCTTTCTGTAAACGAAAACATGACAAAATACGTATATTATCAGGAATCCAGTAACATGGTCTATTTTAAAACAAGCTAAAAAAATTTTACTAAAACTGGAACTGAAACTGCAGAATTTCTACCAAAACACCCAAAAAATGTACAGTACATGAAAGACCAAGAAAGATCATTTCAAGAAAAAAGGTCCATGAAAAAAAAAAAAAAAAAAAAAAAAAAAAATATATATATATATATATATATATATAGAGAGAGAGAGAGAGAGAGAGAGAGAGAGAGAGAGAGAGAGAGAGAGATAGATAGATAGATAGATATAGATATATATATATATGTATATATATATATATATATATATATATATATAGATAGATAGATAGATAGATAGATAGATATAGATAGATATATATATATATATACACATGTCATTTGACAAAGTGGCAATAACAGGCTTTCTCAGACTGTCACATACAGTTTATAGTTCAAAGTGCAAAAATATTAAACATTAAAACAGTTGCCGATGACTTTGCGTTTTTCACACTAACACACACTTATTCATGTGCTTACGTGTTGTGTAGAAAACGCAACTTTGGAAAATGCTGAGCTTGTGTGTGTGGGATTTTGTATATTATTCACCAGAACATAGATGCATCTGTGTGATTGTGTGAGGTGATAGGGACAGACCTTTGTGGCTGCATCCACATTAGCTCCATGTTTGATGAGCTCAGCCACTACTTCCACATGACCCTCTTTTGAAGCCAGATGCAGAGCATTCAGACCATTCTGGAAGAAAGTTAGACAATGACTCATCAAAATCCCTTTCTAAGGATATTCAAATTTCTACTTTTTCTATTCCTGGTTTTACATATTATTGACGCTCTCTTTTTTTTATTATCAGATTAGATTAAGCCAGCAGGAGGCCTACCTGATTGCAAATGTTGATGTCCACGCCATTCTTCAGGTATTCCAGAGCTTTCTCTAGATTTCCGGCCCGAGCTGCTCGCAAGTAACAGGCATTTACATCAGTCTGCAGAAAGAAAGAAAAATAGGAGTGTTATCTTATCTTAGGTAAGATTCTTAAGTGTAAATTCAATCATATTTTCTTTGCTTAGTCTCGTTAATGGTCACGGGTAACTAGAGCCTATCACAGCTGCCTTGGGCCTGAGGCAGGGTACACCCTGGACAATGGCCAGTTAGTCACACTTAGACGCAAACAGTGACAACCATTCATCTCACACACAGTCACTTGGGGCAATTTAGATTCACCAATTCACCTTTACATGCTTGCTGTCGCATGCTGTGTGGCAGGAGTGCTTACCACTCTGCCACTATGCAGCCCCAGGGTCTTAGATGCAAAAATCTAAAAATCATTCACACATCCATTCCTCTTTTGCTACTTTTGTTAATATTGCAGCAATTACAACACTCCCATTGCAGGCATTTTTCTGACAATGTTTATTTTACACTTCTTCACCAGACAAACAAATCAAGCCTCGTAGGATGTAAGATGAAATATGGAAGGACTTTTTAAAAGCCCCCATTAGTGCAAAGCAGCATCTTCCTTAACCTGACTGCTGGGTTCAACTAAAACAACCTGAATCTTGCCAAATCCACGCCTACGACCAAGGATTTGCTATATTTGTTTGATGTGTTTGCTCACTGCCAGTCTTCACATAATGCAGATTCACCAACACCTCTGCACTAAGTCAGAAAAATATGTAGCAATTTGATTTGAAGATCCAGCTTGTATTATTCCTGCTGGAGTGAGTATAGTGTATATAAAATGGAGGGTGTGGCAGAGCACTGGGACAGCTAAATGCAGGATGTTTACTGTTTGTGCTAAAGGAGACATATAATGAGATAACATTAACAGAGGGCTGAAATTCTCTAACAAACAGTACAGCAGTGAGAAGCAGGCTACAGGGTTTGGAAACAGCTTGGTAAAATCCAAACAGCTAAGCACCAGTATCTTTTCTCAGCCTTTTCTCTTTCATTAGAAACAGTTTTGTGTAACCCCAATGTGCCAAACCAACTCAATGCAGAACTCTGAATTACAATACTCCTTGTTATATTTGCTACTGAATGCTACTTGAGAAAACATTATCAGACAATAAAAGAATAGCTTTATGTAATTTCTTAAAGTAAAATATGTCTCGTATGTATTTTTAAAGCATGTCCGTTGCACCATACAGTTTGTTATTGTAGACAGATTACTAGCCAATGCTGATCGCTGAGCTCATTTCCCAAGCTTTGAATAGAACTTATCTAGGTTCATCGCCGCACAAACACAAACATCGGGAATGTTTCTGGTGTCAGCAGCCGCTCTGTGAGGCAAAGGCAGGGGCTTAGCGGATGTTGGGGCCATGAACCACACAAACACACATGTTAAGAGACTCCATGGGGAATTTAGTGGGGGAAATAAACCATAGCAACCTTTTTATTTTCTCTTAAAGAAGAGAAGAGAGCACAAATAAACTGAACAATCAACAGAGAACTGATTAGAGGTCTGTTTTAGGTAAAGCTAGTATTTATTAATGGGCATCCGGAAAGGGGACTCTAGATGTAAAACATTTTGTGTAACAGCCTTAAGATACACTAATGAAAACTGTTATGGATTGCATTATGAACAGCATTTCTTTGCTGTTCATAATGCAATCAAAGTCACATAGTCATTATTGTGTTGCTCTCTGGAAAGAAATGAGACTTTATACCTTTCCAGCCACTTTAGACCCCAATTCAATATTTACAGTCATTTGGATGTTGAAAACCATCCAGCATAAGGAGCAACTAAATCCAAAAGGCCACTTTTCACACAGCCATAGCGTCTCACACAGTTTAAGTCAGTGTGCTTCACTCAGAGTCTATAGCTCACATCTGTCAGCACCTGATTCCTTGGTCAACCATTTTTACTGAGAAGAAACTATACGCATTTAGAATAGTGAGAGAATTTATTGATTTAACAAGATACAGCTAGAGTATCAATAACACAGTCTCAGTAACACTGTTCTGACATCAATATAGAAGTTGTTGTACGCATATGGATATATATGTACATGTGTGATTACTCTAAAGCTCTTAATAAAACAATTCTATATTATAAACCATGTCTCTATCCAGTAATATGAGACAAATCTTTAATGTGACCATCATGTTGGCCATGGCAGCCATCATCAGTCAGGAATTTACTGTTATCACAACTCTCAAGTAACACTAGTGCAGTGGATAACAAAGCTTTCGAGTTGTCACAATTTTCCTACTGTTACCGGGCCATGTTATGGCCTCAGGCACGTTTGGAGTATCACATCAGAACAGGGACAACCGAGAGAGACAAGAAATCCAGCTATTAATGTCCATACATTTATAGGGCTGCAACAACTAATCGGATTAATCGATGATAATTAATTGATAATTGTCAACTAATTAAATAATTGATTAATCGCTATCTTGGTTGTGCATAGACTCTGAAAATATCTATGTGCTGAGAGAAGAGGGTCTTATAACAGAGACAGAGCAGTAAATCCACAGAAACAGTAAAAGTACATTTTGTGTTTTTGATGAAAATACATGGTTATGTGTATATATGCTCTAGCCATAACTCCTGTGGCACTTGTAGCTTTGTCGGTTTTAGATTTAGTAAAAATCTATGTGATTTTATCGTCTGTTTTGAGCAGGAACAATAAAACACCTCAAGTTTTTGACCACTTTGTTTGTCCTCCAGGTCCTCATGCATTTACACGGACTTCAAGGTCAGATTATTAATCAATTATTCAAAAAAATAAATCATCAAATTAATTGATTTTACAAATAATTGTCATTTGCAACTCTATACATTTATGTAGAGCAGGAGCAAGACTTTTTGGGATTGAAACCGGATCAAGACCAAGACAGATATGAGAAGATAACGGTTTAATATTTAAATACTGTCGTCAAAAATCTCCAGTCTCACCAGTAATGACAAATAGTTCATATTAGCAGATAAGCCTTTTCCTTATTTTTTAAAAAATAACTATAAAAATTTAATTGTAAAGATAAAAAATTATCTTTCATCACAGTAATGATCAACACTGTGTCGTATGTGTCTGTATTTTTATTGTTATTTTTTATTTTACCTTTATTACTTGGAGGAAACTACTAGTACTTGGAGGAAACTCACGGCGAGATCATGCTAACTCCACACAGACAGGCCCTGCCCTGGGATTAAACCCAGGACCTTCTTGCTGTGAGGCAGGAGTGCTAAGCTGCTAAATGAGGATGAAGTCACATCCTCACATACATTAAGGCATAGCCTATCTATGAAATAATAACCACAATAATCCTATGACAACACAAACACCAAAGCATAGACTGCTGTTGGGGTTTAGTACGTGCCATTCAAGTGTAACTTTATTTATCCAGAACAGATATGTGAAGAATGCCACAGCCGCTCTTTTTCCAGCACATGCTGCCCGCAGTTACACATGATCTGAGACTGAGGCAAACCCTACAACCAATCACAGGCACTGTCTCATAGCAGAGTCCATATCTAGTATTTAATGCAAATGCCTGCAACTAAGTGTTATTGAAAATAAGATTAAAATCATTATAAACAATTATAAGTGACCATTCTGAATAAATAAACTATGGTAAACCATTGACAAACACTTTGGCTTTGGGGAAACATATTTGAATCACAAAATACAATTATTTTCTGTTTTAAAATATGTTTTTAAAACATCTTTAACTTTTTCAAATGACAATGAAACTAATGCTGAGCTTAGGCACACTCTTCTTTTATGTGTGTGTACAGTTAGACAAGATAAGGAGACTGTAAATCTGTCATTGCCACAATATAAACATATTATTCCTTTATATATAAACACACTGCCTGAACTATAATAACTTATAGTATTCCATGAGACTCAAAACTGGCCAATCAAGAGACCCAAAGTGACAAAACACTAGTTCCTTTTGTTATAACTAATAGTGACCTCGGTGTGTTTGGCGTTAGTAAAGAGTGCTCAACGTCTTTATATACACTTTAATTCAATTCAAAAATGCATACTGTGTCCGATATAAAAAATTAAATATTGCAAGTCATATTGTAATTTCAATATTTAATAGCATATTATACAGTAGCTGCATAGTTATATATTAGAATATAATATGCACCTTTATTTTACATTATTAATCACAGCCAAGAACAGCTTTTGTTGTGTTTTTGCTTCCATTAATCTGTACTGTGATAAGCCAACATGGTGCCAGTCATATAAACTGCTGCATATACTGCATTGTGTAATGTATATCAGCGACGGTCTTATAAAATTAACCATCAGAAAAAGACATAACAGCAAATCTTCTTTTAGTTATGTATTACAAGCTGTTCATTCATGTTGATGGTGTTTTTGCAGCTTTAATTCTATCGCACATGGAGCATGCGCCACAGCCCAAGGTCAGGTGCCTCTATTGACATCAGTGCAACACAAAACTCTGTCCGCTGTTCACTGCATTACACCAGCTGCATCCAAATGTACCTAAATATGAGCGTATACCTTAAAACAGCAGTTTAGATACTGATAGTTGTTCCTATATCCACACACACAAACACACACATACTGCAGCAGAGTGGTGCAGCAGAGTTACTGCTGCCACCCGTCCCATCAAGGACCCCCTAGTTACAACGTCATTCAATAAGGAGTGGTAAATCTGCAATACCCATCTAGTAGATTCACTAATCTTGTTAGAGCAAATGTATCAGGTTAGCTCATTGACTCTGCAGTAATGTATAAGACTTACTTCTGCCAAAAGTCGGCTGCCTCCTCCACTGCCATGTTTCTCAAGCCACAGCTCAAAGTGTGAAACCTGAGCACTCAATTACTACAGCAGCTAGCCTTAGCCCTGGACGCTATAGGGAGTGGGATGGGGTACAGATACAATTAGGGGGGCGAGTTAGAGACAGGGAAGTGGGTGGGACAGTCTGAGTGAAAGGGAGAGTGAGGGTTAAACAGTTCAAATGTGAGAGAGCTAGAGGGAGAAAGGGAAGAAGAGATAGGGTTATTATGTCACGGCTAAAAATACCTGGCTCTGGCTCGCAGTGAGAAAGTCCAGAGCAGAGAGGAGGGGGAGGAAGAAGAGTTCCGGCAAGTTAATCTCAAACCAAGTCTCTCTGGGACAATGAGGGATCAGAGGATACAATGCACTTCTGCAAAGCACATGTGTAGCCACCGCCTCTTATTGATTTAGTTTCATGTTATCTTATGAATTTTTTTTTTAAAGGCAGTCCAAAAACATTCCTCACATATAATAAGCACTTCAAAACAATTAAGCTCACACATTAAACTGTCAAAATATTATTTTAGGCTTACATACATTATTTCTTTCTCATAGCTAGTACATATATATAATATATGAATATATATATATATATATAAAGTGGGACGTTGTGATGTTTTGGGATGTTTCAAGCAGGGATCGAACCGCCCACCCGCTGGTCAAAGGACAGCCACTCTACCTACTGAGCTACACTGCTGCATATATTAGTGCTGGGCAACAATTAGAGCTTGAGGGTTCAGCGCAGTATCTTTGCTGTTCCTAGTAATGCACTTTCTGGACCGAGATGTCTGGTGTTCTTCCAGGGATCTGCAGTTTGGGGGCACTTCCAGTTTGGGGGTCACTGCCCCGAGTGCTCCGATGACCACAGGTACCACTGTCGCCTTCACCTTCCAAGCCTTTTCCAGCTCTTCACTGGGCCCTTGGTATTTCTCTAGTTTCTCATGTTCCTTTTTCCTTATGTTGCAATCACTTGGTATTGCCAAGTCAACCACAACGGCTTTCCTCTGCTGTTTGTCGACCACCACGATGTCTGGTTGGTTTGCCATTACCATTCTGTCAGTCTGAATCTGGAAGTCCCACAGGATCTTGGCTCGGTCATTCTCTAACCACCTTTAGAGGTGTTTCCTACTTTGACCTCGGTGTTTCCAGTCCGTACTCCGTGCAGATGTTCCTGTACACTATGCCAGCCACTTGGTTATGGCGCTCCATGTATGCTTTCCCTGCCAGCATCTTACACCCAGGCTACACCTTGATTCTTGTCTGGTATGGTAGATCTGGACCTCTATTGCTCTGTTGCTCAGGGCCTGCTCCTGTGCAGCCATGCCTCTGTACTGTCCTTCAGTTCGGCCCGCTTCAGCCATTGGTAGAATTTATTGATATCAGCCACTTCAGTTATGTTCCAGTGGTACATCTCATGTAGGGGTTTGTCCTCCCATTATGGTCCCTCCTCCAGCACCTTTTCCTCTTTTCCCCATTGTCTGGATAGTGACTCTCACACTCACTAGTCCACGGCCACCTTCCTTACAGCTAGCGTGCAGGATATTTGATCACTGGCAGGGCGTAGCTGTTTATTGCTTGTGTCTTGTTCTTGCCATCGAGGTTGCCATTTGCTTGTGGTATTCCAAGGTACTTGTAACCATCCTCAATTTCTGCTATTGTTCCTTCTGGTAGTGAGACCCCTTCTGTGTGGACTACCTTCCCTCTCTTTGTCACCATTCGACTACACTTCTCAAGCCTGAATGACATCCCAATGTCAGAGCTGTAGATCCTGGTGGTGTGGATCAGTGAGTCGATGTCCCGCTCACTCTTAGTGTATAGCTTGATGTCAGCCATGTAAAGGTGACTAATGGTGGCCCATTCCTGAGTCGGTATCCATAGCCAGTCTTGTTGATTATTTGGCTGAGGGGGTTCAGACCTATGCGCATCTCCTTGGTATATGCCACATTTGATGGATACTTGTGCAAGTGGCTTGCCATTGGCCTCAAGGGTGGTTTTCCACAGCCTCATTGAGTTTGCAATGAAGTGTCTTAGAGTCCTGTTGATGTTGTACATCTCCAAGCGTTCAGTGATCCATGTGTGTGGCATTGAGTCATATGCTTTCTTGTAATCAATCCAGGATCAGGATTGTACGCCCTTCGGTAAGCCATTCAGGGTGCGTCCCATCCCTTAGCAGCTGGTTCATTTGTACTGCAAGACGCTTGTGGAGTGCAGTGAGATTCTTTAGCCAGTAGGTGTGAATCCTGTCAGGGCCCAGTGCTGTTCAGTTTTTCATACCTGAGACTCTTTCTTAGATGTCTGCCGCTGTGATGGTAACTGGATTCTGTTCAGGGAGGTTGCTGTGGTCCTCTCTCAGAGCCACCAGCCACTGTGCATCGCTGTTGTGTGATGCCTCCCTCTTCCATATACTTTTCCAGTATTGTTCAGTTTCCAGCCTTGGTGGGTCGGCTCTGCTGTTATTACCCTGCCATTGAGTGTACACTTTCTTGCAGGTTGAGTTGCAAACAGCCGGGTTATTCCTCTGGCTTCATTCTCTCTTGGCTTGGAGCCTTTGTTTGGCAGGTATGGGCATCTGGTTGTACCTATTGGGTACTTGTTTTCTCTTTGCACCTATCTTGGCCTCTGTCAGTTGGCTCACTTCTCTCCATGCCTTCTTGATTTTAGCCTCCAGCCTTTGTTTCTATGGTGTGTACTGTTTCTTATGGCTCTCATGGTTGCTCTTATAGCCAAGCATCTCGAGGACCACTGCTGCTAAGGTGTATAGCAGCTCATAGGCTTCAGTGATGGTTGTTGTAGGGATCACACTCAGTTCTGCATTCACATCTTCTAGGAGACTTTCTGATGGTACTTCACTTGGCCGTTGTAATTAGCGTCGGGGTTGCCTTGCATTCATTCTTGCCATGATCTTGTCTTTCAGGTCAGTCGCTGCCTTGTTCAGCGTTATTGCACTTTTTTTGGCACTTCGTACACAATCTCTGGTACTTACTGTATTTCCAACAACCTTGAAGTAAACAGGTCTGGTCCTGATCATAGTCTATTTGTTGATAGTCCTATAGCCTCTGGACAGGGATTGAAGTTGTTCTCCCTCAATTAAGTGTGTCAATAATGTGTGTACATGATCTTAAAGGGATTTAAGGTTAGGGTAAACTGTCTCACATTGCAAACATTTCCACTCCTTCACAACGTCATGAAGCAAGTTGTATTCCTATCTGTGTTTTGTAACATTTTGAGTACCATCAACTACTTCTTAAACCCAACTAACATGTATGGTGGCAGTATAGCCACCATACTGAGCCCTCAATTCGGGCTCAGTATGGTGGCTATACTGCCACCATACTGAGCCCGGATTGAAGTTGTTCTCCCTCAATTCGGGCTCAGTATGGTGGCAGTATAGCTCGGTGGGTAGAGTGGCTGTCCTTCAACCAGCAGGTGGGTGGTTCAATCCCCGCTCGAAATGTCCCATAACATTCCTCTCTCCCCCGCATACTGTTTTTGTGTCCTTCGGCAAGACACTTAACCTACATTGCCTCCAGTGAAGTTCTGTAACACTGGTAAACAGTTTAATCTATGTAAAGTGCTTTGAGTGCCTACTACAGTAGGTGGAAAAGTGCTATATAAAAAGAAAGATTATTATTAATCCCAAAATTATTATTTTCAGTGTGTTTTTCATTGGCAGAAATTAACTTACCTAGTTGACAAATTAATAGGATGTATAATCAGAAATTTTACAGCATTTCACTTTTGTACCCAGAGTTCCTGCCTGCTGGACAAAAAGGATGGGTATGTCATTTATTCCCTAATCTGTAAAGTACTGTACCTTAATGGCACTCAGCTCTTTTGAAATCCTTTTCACACTTATCTTTTTTGCTCTGGATTAGGTCCTTGCCTTTTTTTTATTGATTGCACCTCATCTCTTGGGCTTCTTGTGGCATTCATTTTGTTAGATGTTTGAAGTCTGTGTTTTCTCTGTATTCTGTATGTTTTATGTAGAGCTGACTGCAAAATTTATTTCCCCCTGAGGGACAATAAAGATACTTTGAACTTTTAACATAGATCAGCATCAAGAATATTTTACTCACAGCTCATACTTACATTTATTATGCAATGCATTGTGTCTAAATACTAGTTTGTAGTCCAGTGATTAAGGAAGGGGAGTCTTTAAATGGTTAGATATAAGTTATGTCAAAAACTGAAACAACAAACAAAAAGTCTAATGGGGAAAAAAGTTTGACATTATGAGTTTTTCAATGGGTTTTCACTGTGACTACGGAAAAAATGTAGCCTGTGGGTTAAATATTATAAGTACATTAGTTAATTATTGAAAATGAGAAACGCAGGGAAAACACAGGCTGTTGTAACATTCAGCAGTTGACTATATATGTGTGTGTGTGTGTGAGTGTTGAGTAAACGGTCCAAAATATTTTAACTGACAGACAAGTTGGGGGAAGAATTATGGTAAGTGCTTTGTAGTTAAGGTTAGTAGCAATTTTTTTATATTATAAAATTACCAAATTTTATTTCATTCTTCTTGGCATTGCTATTTGTGTGTTAAAACAATCTTTATACAAACATTGTCAAAAGTATATGCTAAAACGTTGCTGCAATCCAAAGAAATCATCTATTTTTGTTTTTTGGCCACAGTTTAGACTCGCGTTAGCAGTGCTGCTGCCAGTAGTGGCTTATCAGTTGATATTACCCAAGGACTGTAGTGACATCTACAAAGCAGGCTCAGGCCAAGATGGCGTCTACACCATCTACCCAGCAGGCCCCACCTCGGCGCTGCACGTTTACTGTGACATGAGCCGGGATGACACAGAGTCTCCAGAAAAGTGGACGGTAAGACTGGCCCACCATAAAACCTACATATTATGCCTGCTCGTTACTACAGTTATTATGTGGTTATCATCTCTTGAAAAAGGTAATCCAGCGGAGACTAGATGGCACTGTAAACTTCTTCCGAAAATGGGATCACTACAAGATTGGATTTGGCAGTGCTAGTGGCGAGTACTGGCTGGGTAAGCAAGGCCAAATCCTACACTATATTAAGTCACTTTGTCAACACTGTATGCTTTTCTAATGTTGCTTAGTCCTAGTAACAATACTTTACTTTCTACTAACCCAAGTAAATGTACATTGCAAACAAGTGTTAAATTACTGAAAATGCGGACTACCTTTATTTTTTTAGGTTTGGAGACAATGCATCTAATGACTCAGGCAAAGGCTTATGAGTTGAGAGTAGACATGGAAGACTTTGAGGGCCAGAAAGTCTATGCACACTATTCTTCCTTTGCTGTAGGTCCAGAAAGTGATGGCTACAAACTTAGTGTTGGGACTTTTGTCAAAGGAGCAGCAGGTGGGACGAATAAGCCTCACAATCATAATCTGTCATTTATTTCAACAGTTCACACTAACCATTCGTCTCATTCTATTCTTTTAGGAGACTCACTAAAAATTCACAATGAACAAAAATTCACCACTTTTGACAAAGATCAAGATACACATGTTTCAAACTGTGCAGTGATATGCTTCGGGGGCTTCTGGTTTGAAGGATGTTTTGCAGCTAATCCCAATGGCGTCTACACATGGGGACCTTCACCGCGCTATGCAGGAGTACACTGGAGGACCTTTAAAGGACTTGAATACTCTTTAAAAAGTCTTACTATGAAGATCCGGCCTGTTTCTGTGTAAAATAAATTTGTTTAATGTTTTAATTTAATGTCTAATATTTTAATGTGTGTCAGACATAGGTCTTTATTTCATCGTTACAAGTTACTTTGAATGGTTGACTGCCTCACGACTTGATTGAACATTGTTATAGCACCCATCCTAATTCTTCTATTGTGTACAAAGAATAAGTCACTCTTTATTTGAGTTGGATAAAACAAATAGATGCAGATTAAGCTACCTCTGAAAGTGTATAAACATACAACCAAAATTCTAGGGGCAATATGATGAGTAAACTGGCTCTGGGCCAACACAATTTGAAAAATATACAACAAACCATTTAAGATAAACAGTGATTGGTGCAGTCAGATGCTTGTTAAAGTGGGATAGATACTGGCCAGTTGTACAAATTACAATGTTAATGTTAGTGTTTCTGGTGCCTTTGGTAATATCATCCAATGGCTCTATGTACTTTTGGGTAGCAACAGCGACCTTGCTACTCTCATGCTTTCTGTGGCACTTTTGTCTCTATACTGTATGATAAATCCAAAATATCTCTGCATGATTATATATGACTAGAACATGTCCCAATAAATATAAAGCATTCCAGAAAGAAACCAGCCTTTTTATTTCCAGTAG
This sequence comes from Neodontobutis hainanensis, assembly GCA_024349245.1. Classification (NCBI taxonomy): domain Eukaryota; kingdom Metazoa; phylum Chordata; class Actinopteri; order Gobiiformes; family Odontobutidae; genus Neodontobutis; species Neodontobutis hainanensis. The sequence goes on along the minus strand of JALDNG010000017.1, from coordinate 6,469,626 downwards.
AAGAATCTGACCATGAGGCAGGTGGGACTGTCTGAGGTTACTCCCACCGCAGCAGACACATACGAAAAGTTTAATGATCTATATATCGTTAGTGTTTTATGACATGTGACGGGACTGAGAGCGGAAAAGGAGGAAAGGGGGTTGCCATGGTGACGGAATCTCCTGCAATTGCAGTGGTGCGAGGGTTTCTCTGGGTTGCTTTGTAGTGATAAGATAAACTAAATACAATACATTACTACAAAGATGAATATGTGCATTATTGTCAGATAAGATATATTAACCATAAAAATGACACCTGACATGTAAATATGAGGAGAGTATCTTTTACAGGAGCAATCCACACTCCTGCTGTCTGTCTATGTCGGCAAGAACGCACAGTAACATTATATTTTGTAGGCATTCTGGACAGATTCTAGCTAGTGTTATTGTTACCTTTTACAGCAATAAACAATAAAGCTTTAGAAAAATACAATTATAATACAACATACACATGGTGTACAATCCACATACAGCTTTTGTTTTGATCTCCCTGGCTTCCCATCAGTAGTTTTTACGTCCTGCATCAGTCCCTAGTGGTCTGAATGAGACACTGCATCCATGGCAAACTAGTCCACTTCGACAACAATGATTAATGGTTTTATAGCTTTGTATTAAAATGTAACAACATAACTATAAAATGATAAGTTAGTCTGTCTTCCTTTTCTCCGATATCCATGGAAGGCTCGGAAAAACAAGTGTTTACCATGTTATCAGTTCACATAAAACATGTCTATAAAGGTGTGGCTTGGCTGATTTAACAAATATTACTGAAATTATTAGAGAAAACCACACCAAGTAGGAGAACTGTCAGTGTTTGTATTGTCTCCAGTGTTGTCCTGTCTCCTTCTGGCTTTTGAGTGCTGTGATCTGATTGGACGCCTGGCTACTGCAGTCTCCGTATTCTCATAGCACTTCAGATAGATAGACGCAGCGTAAACACACATTCAGCCCCTCGTTCTTGGACCTCATTTCTGATGCCACTCTTTTACTGCCTCCAACTTCCCATCTTTATAAACTGTATTCCTTAACAGTGGCACTGACAAGACAGTATGTGCAGTCTCCTTTAACAGAAACAGCAAATCAGAGAGCCCTTCTTTTAACTCTTCCTCAAACTCTGACACTCATTACATTCCTTTGCAGTTGGTTGGCAGATCAGTTTGTGCTCTGTCCTCATTGGATTACAACATTTGACGTTGCTTGGCTCCTACTGCTGCAGGATTTTGAGCCCTGTGTTGATGAAAAAGCTCACTGCATGACTATAGGAGTGTGTAAGGTGACTAATAAGTAGGTAGACATACTAGCTAACCCTGGGGAGCCTGGGAATAAATCCTGACACTGATGTTTTATGACTGTGTAAGCAAAGATCACCGAATCGATAGGTCAGTACTAAATTGGATGTGTTGATAGAAAAATGCATGGCTTCGTATATATTAAAAATAAATCTAAAGCTATCAATGCTTGTTAATGTCTTCTGACACAGACAGAGCAGTGGTCATGAATAAATGAAAGTCTGTCTTGGACCACAAACACACAGAGTGTACACTAAATGTGCAACTGGGAGGGAATGGGAAAATAAAAATAAAGAATCTTAGCTGTGGTTATTAACCTAATAACTAGTCCACTACTAGTTATTGGGTTAATATTTAAGTTGTAAACAGCATAAATGATGGAATGTGCTACATTACAAAACATGTTTGGTAAGAAGTCAATAGCTCAAAGATCTATCAGACTCTCCAAGCTTGTCACAAAGTTTAAAATGCACTATACTAAATATTCCACAAATCCAAACTCATACCAATAAAACATTAATGTTTTATCATTTAAAGTTGTGATGCTCAAATAAGTCAATATGAGCCAAACACCCAAAGTCCAGAAGAAACTACAGAATTTGCTCCGGAAATCATAACAGTATTAGTTGCACGGCAAACTTTTTTTAACAGATATGTTTCCTTGGGGATAATTAGCAAGTTTATTCTGAAAATCTCAGTATTTCATTATAGACATTGAAGTAACTCGGCTTAAGTGGGTAAATTACCTCTGCCAGCATTAGTGGATTGTTACTGACTAGAAACAGATCAGAAATAAGCTCACAAAGGGGGATTTTGAATAGCTTAGCGCTACTGTGCAAAACCCACTGAATTCTTGATATGCAGTTATTGAGGGAATTTAATGTGTTTATGAAAAGTGCACATTGCCTTTGAACTATGTCACAAAAGAGACAGGAAATCGATTTATTTGGAAGCTGTAGACATCGCAACTAACAATTACTTTACTAATAAGTAATTTGTTGTTTATGTGAAAGTTACAATATTACATAAATACCACTGTCTTATTTAGTCCGTGTATGTTCCCTGCTGTCAGTTCACCTTCAAAGAGTCTGCTCCACTTTAGGAATACAGCAGGTATCAGAGGAACCCTCCAGTTTTTTCCCACATATAGACACCTCTTCAGTCTGTGTCGTGACTCCGTGCCATATCAACCCCCTACCGCCCACACAAGGTTACAGATGCTCAGCGTCAAATATTATACTACACCACGTTTTGCAGATTTTTGAACCGGAAGGTTGGCAGTTCAAATCCTGCTCTCCCCACAATTCATACTGTCGTGTCTTTGGGCAGGACACTTAACCCACCTTGCCTCCAGTGGACTGTATGTGGATGGGTGAATGGAAGCTTAATGTAAAGTGCTTTGACAGGGTATCTGCAGGTTTCTGAGAATTAGATTTAAGACTTTTTAAGATCTTTTTAATATCTATCTATAATTAAATTTAAAGACCAATTTCATAGCAAAACATATATTTTTTGTTCTGCGTGACAAAGACGTAACGTTGCATTATTTTAAAGTGAAAATATAATGTTCTTTACGTTGTCGGTTAATTTTTTTAGACCTTTGAAACATGGGTTTAAGACATTGTAATGCTAATTAAGGTTGTATTTTTACATTATGAAATTTAATACCTTTTAAGACTTTTTAAGGATCCGCGGATACACTGTTTATGTGCCTAGTAGGTGGAAAAGTGCTGTTTAAAATCCATGCCATTGTAAAGACCAAACAGACTAGCAAAAAAACAAGAGATCTGCTTTTCCATCTGTCAATTGGAGCCCACTCATACGTAAAACATGTATAGTGTGCAGGATATTACCCTCACACAATGGAAATCCATATTATTTCACATCTTAGTTGCTGCTGCTCTGGCTACTGGGGATGAACAATATTGGGAAAACAATGTTGCATATTGTGACAATGATATGTCCTGTAATATTTAAATGTTTTCTAAAAGTAGAACATACGAAATGCAATGCTCTGGACCAATATAATTCTGTGTCCTGCAGTTCATAGAGCACCATTTAAGAGGATGTGATATAATTGAGTCTGATAACTTCAACAGATGATAGCACTGTCCTAGAGAGTTGTCAGAAACAGTGGTGTGTTCAGTGAAAGGAGCTGGCAGCATAGGCTAAACCTCCTGAGAAATGAGCATCTGACTCTCAGTGTCTGTCCCAGTTCTTCTCTATATCTTCCACTGCAGCGGAAGCAGGATCACAGCTTCAGGGGGACAAGGATGAAAAGAAAACCATCCTTATTCTTTTTCATTCAGTCAGTCCACTCCCCCAACTCTACTTTAAAAGTCACACTTTATCCAACCATCTGCCTTTGAATTTAACTGCCATTTTATCTTTATATTGTATAATAATAATAATAATAATAATACCTTTTCTATATCAATCTAAACCACTGACAATAAGCATGTAATTCTTTCTCTGTCCTTTAGAATTTCTCCTTAGCTTTGTTCACTGTCTATGCAGCTCTGCCCAGTAATGGAGTCATTCTATAATTCATAACGCTTTCTCCTCTGTTGGGTTACGCACTTCAGATTTTGTCATCTTTGCTAAGTGCCGTCAGACCGTGAATATTAGCATCTTGAGCTCCAGGTTGTGCTAACTAAGAAAAAAATATATCTACTTTTAAAAATAGCTTTTCTTGCAATCCATACAGAAAGATGTGCTACATTGTAAAACATTTGCTAATTAGAAAAACTTGCAAAAAACTGAACATTGGAGGACTTTAGTGGAAAATGAGAAATCACAAATATGAGTCAGAGCATGACTCTTGTCTATATAAAAGATAGATAGTGTGATATAAATATTGTACAACTGTACACTGCCAAAAGTGCAAAAGTTAATACAACTAATCCACTAATGTGGTTCGCACTGTCGCCTCACAGCATGAAGGACCCGAGTTCAACGTCCTGAGTTTCACTTTCTGTGTGGAGTTAGCATGTTCTACCCGTGCTCTGGTGGGTTTTCTCCAGGTACCCCAGTTTTCCCTACCAACATCAAAAGACATGCACTGTAGTCTCCAGTTAGTAACATGACCAATTACAGGTGCAAGATCTGGAGAAGGGTAAATAAACCTTCCCCACCGACACAATAAAGAGTAACTTAAACTTCAAATTTTATCAGTTATTAGTGGAAAATATAGTGTGTAGATAGGGTGTGTGGCTCTATTCAGGCAAGATTTAATTATAAGCTTTCTTAAGCTTTTAAAGATAGTCCCATAACCCCTGTTATTCATCCAACAATGTTGTGTTATAATATGCAGTAATATGCACTTGGAATAACTAATTAAATATGAATCTTGGCATAAATCAGTGCCAGGGGAATAATGTGACACAATGGCTGCTCACAGGGGACCTCTGTGTGCTTATGTATGTTGATGCTCATATAGACCCCCACTCGCCCTATCCACCAGCAGCAGAAGTGTGGCAGAACAATACCGCCTCCTGCCAGCTCAGACACCGGGAGGGAGGCATGATGAGCGTTAGACAGATAAAAGAAGATTGGGGGGGTGGGCTGTATATAAAGGAAAAATAGACAAATCAAGAAACAAGACCAAAAATAAATCTCCAGAGAAGAAGCCTTTTCATGCCACACATTAAATCATCTCCCTTAAAAATAACACACCTTCACCAGACTGCAGACAATGTTTGTGAAGTGTCTCAATCTCAATAAAAAAAATACAACAAACAACTGGGAAAGTAATAATTGTTAGGATTATAGCTCAAAGTACTGTATATTACATTCACAAACTTGATTCATATTCAAGACACAATTCATCTTTCATCTTTATTTATTCATCTATGGACATAACTTTGATTTATATTTTCACTGTAATTGAGATTGGCATTGGCATTTTAGGATGTTGTTTACCTAATATGTAGTATATGGAATATCACTTAAGTTAAATTTTCTGTTATTATTAGGCCCGAGCCGGTGATAGCCGGGAGGGCCTATTGTTTTTGCTCGGATTATTTTTTTTTTTTTTTTTTTTTTTATTTTTCTGCAAAATGATCCTCAATTTGACCCAGTGAACATGCGAAAAGTCATTTTTATTTGGCCCAAAGTTCAAGATCGGCGAAAAATTTATGTATTTAAAGTCGCCGAAAAAAAAATATGAAAAATGACTCAGTGGCGACCCCTAGAAAAGTCAAAATACATTGGGCCTATGGAAAGTGAAAGTACATTTTTTCCAATGTAGAAATACAAAACTTGGTAGATCCATAGAACACCTCAGGGCAAACAGAAAAGTCTATGACAGCCACAGTCTAAACTCAACAGGAAGTCCGCCATGTGGGGTGAAAGTCGCGGCCACCTAAATCGCACCCCTTACGCCAAAAGATTCAACTCATTGTTTTTGTCTAAATGGCCCCAATTTTGGTGAGTATCATCTAGACACATGTGCCAACAAAAGCTGTCATTTTGTTTTTGATATCTTATCGGGTGTGGGTGTGGCAAGCCTGTAACGAGGCGGCCATTTTTGTGGTAATAAATTATCCGTTAACTCTCAAACGCCTTCTCGGATCAAGTTGGACTCAAAAGGCGTTTGTGCACATTCATGACCTGAACACAAAGATATGTAAATAAAAGGGTTAGCTTTAGAAATGGCCCTCTAGCGCCACCTACAAACTTATAATGGGACCCAAGAATTTAGTATGTCATAGAGACATAAAATTTGGCACACACATCACTTATGTCATGACGAACATAAAAGCTAATGACAACCACCCCCTATTTATAAATGTGTTGCCATAGCAACGGCGCAAATATGTGGAAAAAGTCAATGGGAAGGGAAAATTTTAGTTTGTCCTAGGCAAATGAAACTTGGTACACACATCCAGCATGGGCTTATGAACATAAAAGCCAATGGGGACCACACCCTATCACACACGCGAAGGCGGCCATTTTGAATTGAAAATGTGAACCGGGTTAGAATACACCTCATTTTTAAAAATTGACAGAAAATAGCCGCTTCATTCAAGAAACACCAAACTTAGGCAAAATGAGCTAAACACTTGTGTGCAAAATAGACAATGCCTTTTCTTGTTGTTTTTGCTCAATTTATATTTTTATTTAATTTTTATTTTTCTGCAAATTTTTCTGCAAAATTGTCCTTAATTTTTACCCAGTAAATGTGCGCAAAAGTTAATTTTATTGGCCACTAAACTTAAGCCTGGCAAAATATTGATGTATCTTAAATATTTGAAAAAATAATAAAAGAAATGACTCTGTGGCGACCCTGGGAAATGAAAATACATTCGGCCTATGGAAAGTGAAAGTAATTTTTTCCAACGTAGAAAAATGAAACTTGGTACATCCATAGGACACCTCAGGCCAAACAGAAAAGTCTATGACAGCCACAGCCTAAACTCAACAGGAAGTCCGCCAGGTGGGGTGGAACACGGGACCACCTAAATTGCACCCCTCGGGTCAAAAGATTAAACCCAATGTGTTTTCATCTAAATGGCCCCAATTTTGGTGAGTATCATCTAGACACATGTGCCAACCAAACTTGTCATTTTGTTTTTGATATCTTATCGGGTGTGGGTGTGGCAAACCTGTAACGAGGCAGCCGTTTTTGTGAAAATAAAATATACCTTAACTCTCAAATGCCTTCTCGGATCAAGTTGGACCCAAAAAGGCGTTTGTGCACATTCATGACCTGAACACAAAGATATGTAAATAAAAGGGTTTGCTTTAGAAATGGCCCTCTAGCGCCACCTACAAACTTATAATGGGACCCAAGAATTTAGTATGTCATAGAGACATAAAATTTGGCACACACATCACTTATGTCATGACGAACATAAAAGCTAATGACAACCACCCCCTATTTATAAATGTGTTGCCATAGCAACGCGCAAATATGTGGAAAAAGTCAATAGGAAGGGAAAATTTTAGTTTGTCCTAGGCAAATGAAACTTGGTACACACATCCAGCATGGGCTTATGAACATAAAAGCCAATGGGGACCACACCCTATCACACACGCGAAGGCGGCCATTTTGAATTGAAAATGTGAACCGGGTTAGAATACACCTCATTTTTAAAAATTGACAGAAAATAGCCGCTTCATTCAAGAAACACCAAACTTAGGCAAAATGAGCTAAACACTTGTGTGCAAAATAGACAATGCCTTTTCTTGTTGTTTTTGCTCAATTTATATTTTTATTTAATTTTTATTTTTCTGCAAATTTTTCTGCAAAATTGTCCTTAATTTTTACCCAGTAAATGTGCGCAAAAGTTAATTTTATTGGCCACTAAACTTAAGCCTGGCAAAATATTGATGTATCTTAAATATTTGAAAAAATAATAAAAGAAATGACTCTGTGGCGACCCTGGGAAATGAAAATACATTCGGCCTATGGAAAGTGAAAGTAATTTTTTCCAACGTAGAAAAATGAAACTTGGTACATCCATAGGACACCTCAGGCCAAACAGAAAAGTCTATGACAGCCACAGCCTAAACTCAACAGGAAGTCCGCCAGGTGGGGTGGAACACGGACCACCTAAATTGCACCTCGGGTCAAAAGATTAAACCCAATGTGTTTTTTTCTAAAAGGCCCCAAATTTGTTGAGTATTATCTAGACACAAGTGCCAACCAAAGTTGTCATTTTGTTTTTGATACATTTACGGCTGTGGTCGTAATGAGCCTGTGAAGAGGCAGCCATTACTTTGGGAAATAAATGCCATTTACAAAATGCCAGGATCCTTCCTTTAAAGGACGCTCCTCCAGAGCCAAGACTAGAGCCTTGGAAAGCTCTTCAGAATCTTTTGGAACTCCTAAACTTGTTTTTTTAGACAAGTAATATTTACATTTTTACTTTTTAACAGGCGGGTGCAGCGATTTCTGAGCAAATCTCCAGTCAGTATTTTGTTTTTCTCGCCTTAGCCCAAACATAATCTATTATTTTTATAAGTTCAGACAGATCCCAGGAAAACCAGGGAATGTGGAGACCTTTAACTCTAAATACAAGGTGGTGTAGCAGGCCCCAGCAGTAGCACAGGCCCGAGATGATGAAGCAGGCTCCAGCCAGAAAAAGATTCAAGCAGAGGCACAGGCCCGGTTATTTGACATTACTGTGAAGTTTACGCTTTAAAGCACGAAATGCATTCCTCCGAATACATGTGTCCTCGCGGTCGCAAGGGTGGCGAGGGCCTTTATCGCCGCTTGCGGCTTTAATTATTATTATTATTATTATGGTTAGTCAGTTGTTAAAGTAATTATATAATTGACTTCAAGTTGTGTCCTCTGAAGTTCTTTAATGTTGATCTCATGAGTTACCTGTAACTATTGGTTTAACCTATTGTTTAAATGTTTCTATTGAATATAGAGTCACTGTTCGGCACTGGGGCAGTCTAGATGAATGAACACAAATCACCAGAGAGGTAATTTAGTCCATTAACCAAACAATTAGTCATCAACTTTAAAGGACAAATATAGGCGGACAGAGAACTAATAAACAATCAGTGAAGCATAGGATCTGTTCATAAGTATGTTTGTTTGCTTCATATAGCTATTAGCCTTAATGGCAGCTGCTTTATGCTTCAGTCTCAATGGTGCTTGTAATGTATTTTGTCTTCAACTTCCCGCACTAACCATAAACACACAATACTGAACGCATTACATCATATAAAACTGAATCATATCATCAAATCAATTCACATTAGCAGAAAAAGAGGGGATATATGCAGCCAATTGGCTAAAGAGGTCTGGTATCATATGAGAGTTCACAACAGAACAATGCCATTGAGTACAGTGTATTGTCTGGATAATTAACACCACCTGTTTAAAGTTAGCCACACACGGAGAATAAAAGGTGTGGCGTGATTATAGAAGTGAACAAGAGAGGATTTTTTTTTTGTTCAGTGCGGTGCCAAGAATTGTCCCGGGGCAGACAGGGTTATAGATTTACCTTGAGTGAGCCCAAGATAGCTGATACCCTCCATTACGCTACAAACATGGCGAATCTGCTGATGTCACCCCACACATAACAATACTACAGTACTACAGCGCCGCACCTGTTGCCTTATATGGGCATCGTAAATCAAAGACGGCTCAAATTCCAACTTGTTGTGCCAAGGTCAAAGCTCTGTCCTCCATCCAAGAATAACTTTTTGGGACAAATACCATGCTGATATACAGAGTCAAATGGAAGACAATGCTTTTACACTTAAAGTAAATTTCATTTTACAGAGAAATACAATAACACAAGCATAATACAAAGCTGATAACTAAAAAAACAGGCTTCTATGTCTACATATATGCCAGAATGTGACCAGCCTTCTAAACTCTATCTATTTCTTTTGACCTTGATGTTAATGAGGTCATGGCTATTGATTATGTATGACAGGTGGCTAACCCTGGGCTAAGGATAGCCTGGGGCTGGTCACAAACACACAAATGCGTTAAAACCACAAGTCAACACATCATAGCTGTGCAAACAGATTGTCCAAACAGTACTGAAATCTCTGATTCTGTTATTTTTAAAAAGTAATTCTGTCAGAACAACGAGGGCGATGTTTGATCTGAGGTCCCGCCTATCGATCTCCTGATGTAGATGTTAACTTTGTCCTTGCACGATGACGCATGTTGAGCACACGCTAAAACAACCCAAAGCTAACTGCAGGGTGTGACTGCTGTAATCTCCACACATGGGCACACTCAGCAGGTTAAAATAAAGGTAAATTACTATGTGTAGAGGCAGATGATTTAATAACAGGTTTGGAAAAGTAAAACGTGTAACGCTGGCAGGCAACTGAGGACAAAATTTTCCAGGTGTGGCTGGACACATACTTTAGATTTTTGGGATTTTAAGTCACATCTTGCTTTGGAGAAAGAGTTTGAATTGACTTATGAAAACTAAATGGCGTGGATTGCTTAAGGAAACACATAAGTGCTACGCATTAAATAACTCTATGAAAGTAACATCAAAAATACTCTAGAAAAGTGCTCTCTCTAAATGAACACTTTCTCTGCTGTCTGCCTTATCCCATATATCTTTCTGTCTATTTTACCACCCCAGCCCCCTTTAGTATTCCCAATGGGACCCCTCTCAGAGCAGTGTGTATGAGAGGAGATACAGAATGACAAAAGAAAGACTCAGCAGCGATCTGCGCGGCGTGTTTCATCCCCAGGACCCCCCTCCACCCCATCTCCCAAGCTGTGTCAGCCGTTTTCCTCCACATCCACGATTCACTTTTCTCTACCATGGTCTAACCTTTTTCTTTACTTCCCGAGACCGTTTCCTGGTCTTCTTCTTCTCCTTTTCCTTCTCCTCCTCTGCAGCGAGGTTCTCGTCCGCCTTTTTCTTCAGCTGTGAGGCAGCGTGCGCCATGCTGCCACGATCCAATTAATCCTCACAGGTGGCAACGGGGAGACGAAGGGTGGAATGAAGCCCTTTCCTCTCCACTGATACAATGGTCTTCTCTCAAAGTCTGTTTATTTAAGATCAGTCTTTTGTCTAAGGTCTCTTTCACCTCCCATTGTAGTGCTTATCCATTTACTGCAGATGCAAAAGGTCCAGCTTGGGGCAGGATATGGTTCACTAATTTGAGTTGTTTGATAGGTTTCTGCCAATTAAATGCCAAGTAAAATGACAAACTGGAAAATCCCCCAAAAAGAAAAAAGATAATCCTTGCTGCGATGTAAAGTTTAAACAACCATATAGTCCACAGTTGAATTGCCCTCTTAGTAAAGGCACAAAAAAGATGCACTATTGGAGATCCGTGGTTATTTGGGGCTTCATATCCATAAAGTCCAGACCCTAGCCCAGAAAAAAGCCAACTGGTTCCGTTTCCCCAAACACACCTGAGCTCTGAGGCATCCCCCTGTATAACACAACAGAGCAGCTCAATCCTCGACGCCTCACCCGGGACATGTAACGGGAGGGAAATGACACAGGAAAGGAGGTTGAGAGAGGAGGCGGAGGAGGAGGGGGGTGGAAGGAGGGAGGCAGAAAGAGAAAGAGGTGAGGAGAAAATAGAGACGGCAGCTGGGACAGTGCAGGGATGAATACTTGTGCTTAACACCAGCTGGCTACGCCTGAGAGACAAAGAAAAGGGCAAAGAGGATGATACTCCACACAGTGCATATAATACACTCAATGTGCAGCAGAAAAAGAGTACATCACACTACTGCCGCTGAGCTTTAGTCATTCAGCCACATCAGGCCAACCTGGATTAAGAATATAAATAATTGTTTTTATGTCCAAATAAATCAATTGTTCTTTACCGGTCATATGGTTTTATTACAAGTAAGTGAAGGAATGAATACATACATACTTACTGCCAATTGCTGAGCATTTTATGACTTATTAAACTACTGATACTGAATTTATAATAAATGTATATATTCACATACGGCAGATTTTACCTTAAGGGACTCTCACAAAAATTTTTGTAGAATAAGCAACTTTCAAAGAAATATCCTCCATTAGCTTGAATTTAACGAGAATCCTAAAAGTCTGCCTAAGGTCTCATAAATGATTCTTTTTGAATAACACAGGAAAACCTCAATGAATTATTAACAGGATTTGCTAAGCAGTGTGTTTTTGTACAATATCGCAGAGGAATGGGGAAACATGTGATGGCACTGATGCTTCTCGGCAGGTTTCCATGTCTCATCCTGGGTTTGGGATGAGCTCATGTCGATATACTGCAGCCTCTTAAAATTAACAACATGGAAGAGGGGATTGGACTCCATCTCGTGACAAGAGCATGTGACAGCGGACAAGGCTTCTTATTGGATATCCCATCTGTAAGGAAGCAGTAATTGGCTGTTTAGACAGAGGGGGTCCATCCCACAAATGACAATAACAAAGACTGGAGGAAGAGGAGAGGAAAATCTCAATTATAACTACAAAGACTATTTCATTCTTTTTTTTTTTTTTAAGAATATGTAACGCAGCCAACGACAGTGAATATGTCTATCACATTGAGTACTGAATAAAAGTGCTCATGGTGTAAAATGTATATTGTCTTTTCATTTTTAAAGCTTTTTGTATTTTTCCTTTTGGGCCTGAGCCATAAAGTGACTAAACACCAGTTTGATTTAAACAACATTAGCATCTATGGCACAAACCCTTTCAGTAAAAGACTGATCTGAAATGGTGGTTACAAAACATGTGACACACTCTCCCATTATCTCATCAATTCTAAGATGATTTTAATGGTATTTCTGTTCATCACTATTAGTTTAACTGAGCTTAAGCAGGGGCCAATGCATACCCCACTGTCACAAGCCAGATTATATTACAATGTCTTTTTGATTCATCTCAGAAGCTGACTTTGGATAGAGACAAATCCATCATTATCCGTGTCAGTAAAAGAAGCTTATGAATCAGAAGTACAAGTCCTTTAATGGACTTTAGCTTGTCCTAAGACTGGGATTAACAGCAGGTATGTAAAAGCGGACGGCGGTTTAGGGACTTAGTTCACCTGACCTCACTGTATTCCTTATCACGATCTAATACTGAGAGCGCTGTATCAGGAAATAGCACACCCAAGAGACACATCAGGCCCAAAATGTGGGTCAGTAACAAAGATGCCAGTCACTCCTTTTGTAATCTAACAGACCAAAAATATTTATGCCTATTGGCAGAGGCTACTGGCAAACCCATTGTTAGCTTAACATAAGTAAATTTATTTATTTACTTACACATAATGCATTAAAGTTATTATAATACGTTCAATAGGTACACATATGTGTTACAGAAGAAACCACAGTGAACAAAGACATTAACATATTTGCAAGAAGAGGGAGGAGAAGAGAGAGAGGAATGGTTAATAATTTAGCAAATTTTCATCCTGTGGTGTTGGGCTCCTTCTAGTGATAGAAATTGAAACTGTCTTGATCTAGATGTATTTGCCAAAAAAAAAAAAAAAAACATTATTTCATACTGACTGCTGTTTTTAGCTCTATGTTACGCCATAGGTCTGTCGTAAAATAAAATAGGTGCTTTTCATGTGCCTTTGTGTTCATAGCCATCCATGGACTGTTTTTGGAAGTGGAAATACATAAAGGCATATTTATATTTGGCCATGCATTGAATGTTGTTCTCCTTTTGATCACAAGGAGGCAGCATCATACAGACTGTAGAAGTGTAGAGCTTGGTTACCCTTGTTCTTGTTTCGACTCATGCCTTGCCACATTTCCTGTCCATACAGTCAGAGTCAACTCATGTTTTTATAAAAAATAAAAGACTTTTCACTTTATAAAGTTTATTCTAGTTTATCTGCACATAAATAAATCGGTACTATACAGAGCTTATATCTATTTGAGAAATTAACTTTTAATAACTATAACTAACTATAATTACTATATGTAAATGACAAAACCATAAGCAATAAACTAATGGTATGGACACTTGAAGTAAGAGGTTAGTGTATGCTATATGTTAAGCTCAAACTGCTTCTGCAGGTTGTCTTTATTCTTTATCCTGCACAGAGCACCATGTGGGCAGGATATATTCTGTATCACAGGAGCATTATTAACTAAGTCTTACTCCACTGAAACTTTTTAAACCAAAAAATATATATTTATTTATATATATATATATTTATTTTTATACCAAAAACAGCTTGTTCTGATAGATTGTTGGTATGTTATGGTCTGTTACCATTAAAAAAAAAAGATTATGCTGTTGGATGTTGGTGAAAGCCATAGTCCAATTATATATTATTACACTTTTATTGATCTGTTTATGCACCATGTTTCCAACAATTTTTCTGAACAGGAAGTGAGGCATTTACATAACAATCAAGAGCCTCTCTAAGTGGTTTTATGGGGCATTGTCATGAAAAGAAAGCATTGTTTTATGCATATTTCAGTGAAACACCCTGAAATTCCAGCTACTGTTAAGTAGAACAACAAAGGTAAAACAGAGTTGTTGTACTTGTACTGTTAAATATATGAATCAATACTGAGGAAAACACAGGGTTTAATGGTAGTTTGTAGCAGACTTTGACCATTGTTAGCTGTACTATCCCATTGCTTTGTTAATGAGTTTGTTTTGGGGCATTTATTTCTACTGACTGTCTCACACTCTTGATATTGAAGTATGATATTGAATACAGACAAAAGAGAAGCAGTGGGGTTAATTGTAGTCTCCAGACATTTCTGCTCACACTTTGTGCCTTGTGCTTGGGAACTGCTTTTAAGACTCCTTTGGTCTTGACAGAGAAAAGGACAGCACTTGCAATAACCTATGACTTAATTATTTACAATATAACCTTTGTCATCGACCCCAAATAATACTCAAGCTTAAGCTCAACAGAGTTACATGGATGTAGTAGAACACAGGCCTATATTCTTGACGGTTGCAGACTGCTGGACTGAGGCAGATTAGATCATACACTAAAACAAGGGAGCAAGGCGTGGCAGGCCCAGACAGCCCATAAAAAAGATAAATGTCCATTAACAACACAGTTGATTTCATATGAGCACTGTGGTAATGGTATCTAACCTCTATCCAGCCTCTATTGTCCATTAGCAGCCTCTTCCCATCTCAAATGTCAAAGAAAAACCAAATAATGGGTTTGAAGCACAAACTTTTGTTTCTAAAGTGACCTTTGACTTTGACTTTAGAGATGCATATAATGGATAAAGTTTAAATAAAGATAAGTCTGGATTCCTGCAAGATTTAGTTTAGAATCCACCTTGTCCCTTTCAAAGCTGTGGAATACCCACCTAACCACAGCTGGTTTGGACCAAGGCTCTGGCAGTACTAAGAGCCTGTTTTAGGCTTGTAGATGAAGCAATTATGCCATTACTTTGTAAAAAACATTGAATTGCACTGATTGTATAACATGGCCTACTGATAGTTAGGTACTTGCAATAGTTTACCCAACATTATCAGGCATTAGTAGCTGTTTCTGTGGTAGTACTACTTATACTAATTATGCTAGGGTAGGGATTGCATTCAAATTATTAACCAATGCATTATAATTATTCTGAAATTATACTTTGCCAGAAACAACTAGGAAAAAAACTGAATATAATAAAACAGCTGTATGTACAAACTCCTTATGTAGCGTGTAAGCCATTTATCTGTTAAGCCATTATCACTTAAACTATAATCTCATTGGCCAGAATGAAACAAGAACTCTGTGCCACACAACAACGATGCTGTAGAGATTAGGATGTCATCACCATGGAGACACATGTGGCTGACAGTACAATTACAAGTGAGTCTATGATAACGTGCCAAGAATGACCTCTAACACTATTACTAATATAGAAAGCAGGAGGTTGGATTATTAAGAAATGACGGCCCAGATCCAGACATCTGTGTGTGACGTTGACATCAGGACTGTTTGGGTATTTTCTTTCTTATTTTTTTAGGTGTGACTGTCGGTCTGACTGAGGTCAACTTCAGTCTCCTGCTGGCACTCTGCCAGCTGTCTCCTTGGCAACCAGACACACGAGCTACAAATAGACCTCAGAGCTGAGTATCCCGTCGCCATTGCTGTGGCCATATCAAACCATATCGCACGCCGACACATTTTAAATCCTTCCACAGTTTAAAATAGATCACATTAACATGAGTGACTTTAACATGGGTCACACTAATGTATTTAAATGGTTATATTTGGGCATATGTTAAAAAAAATTAATGCTCACAGTTGGTAGTAACAACAAAGTATTGCCACTTAAAAAAAAAAAAGAACTTCTATTATTTACATCTATCAGTATTTCAAATATAGCGTTTTTTTTTTTTTAATTTCTGCAAGCTACGTATAATTATATAAAGTTGTTAACTGCAGCAACTGTTTGCCAAAATATTTGATGCTAAAAATGGTGTTGATAGCCTACTTAGATCTAATTCATAAATCTTATCAAGCCTCTGAGTAAACATGATTTGTACATTCCTTCTTTGATCTGGTTCTCTTCAAAGAGCAACTCCAACCACCATTCTCTAATCACTGTTGGATGATAACCCCATCTAACATAATAAACATGTCCTTCTCATTACAGTCACTGATAGCTCATCATAATCCCTGTTTTCACTCTACTGACAACCTTTGGTGAGCATGCTCTTTTGAGCAATGCAAATGACCCTGGTGGCATCTTGGGCTGTCATGGCAACACACTGAGTGGGAAGCAATATTAAGAGGAAAGCTAAAAGGCAAATATAGAAATTGACCCATTATTTGGGGCAGACTCCCTCTTCGGTTCCCCAGGAGCTAAGGAGGAGGAGACTCCAAAAGTTTAAGATTAAATTACAAACCACCCCATACTACATACTTACGTAGATTTTCTTCTCTGTTGGAGATTATGTACTTTGTACTTTTGTTATTTTTGGCATGTTCAATGTTTGGTTAATGCTGTATTGTTCTATTTCTATTGTACTCAATTGACTTGCAATTCAGAATTTTCTAAATTTTCTTACCATCAATGAAGGTCATCATATACAAGGTCAGAGAGTAGAGGGAGCATACACAGCAATAAAATAACATTTGTGGTGTTTCCAGCCATTGCTAAAAATCAGACCAATTTTTTTTATTGCACATGTTTGCTGTTTTTGTGCTGATCTTCTAAAGTAAATTACAGAGTGAGATATGTGAGTCTGCATGGTGGTGCCTAAGCGATGAAATGAAACACACTATTTACAAGAAGCTGTTCTCTGATGTGTTTTGTGTTTTTTAAATAATACACAGGAGCAGACATAATAGTAAGCATCTGTGGTTTCAGCAGTCACACAGACACAGGCCGTTTGATGACGTCCATCTCAGTGTAAAGAACAGTCTGGGTTTTTCCATCAGGCGTCCTGCCAGTACTCTCAACCATCGAGTCTATTCCAGAAATCCCTCCGCCTTCTGTCTCTCCTCAACAGGCTTGTTCGTTCTCTCTATTCTATCTTACTCTGTGTTTATGTCTCTTTAAAACAAGAAAGGAAGTAGTAGACACCAATGGGTAGATACTAATAAATATGAAAGAAGGGAGGATGATGGATGTTTTCCCCTAATACAATTACATCATCATGTTGCCATAGTGACATAGTTACATTATCCTAATCCTACTCATGTCTGACATTGTTTACAGTTGATCAGAGCTTCACTCAGACCTAGATGTTTTTCTTTTTTTTTAAACAAATGGGGTCAAAGGAGGAAATTGACTGACTACTGCTAAAATGTAATATGTGATAACTATGTTGAATATTACAATAGCATTGTGACTTGCATTTAATGTCCCCTTTTAAAGTAGCAGTTTATTCTAACATGCAATAAAAAAAATAGTGTAAGGATAATGGTACTTAAAGTCCCACAGGTAACTACCCCTTTAGGTTAGAGACATATGAGCACAGAAGCAGTAATCAGAATTTACATATTGCATTTGCTATTTTGCATTTCTCATTATTATAGGTAAATAGTTTAAGTGTATAAAATAAAGGCAGACTACTGTGCTGCTGGTTAAGATACTGTAGAGTCTGATCTATAACTGACTTAAAGCCAGCTTTTCTGCAAAGCGAGCCCACCACTGAGACCAGCCCTGCTTAGTCAGTAGCTGTAGCATTAAACTAATTCAGAAGCACTGTGATGCCTGTGCACATTTTCCACTCTACTGTACCAGCCTAAAGGAAGATTTCACTCAGCAATAACGTGTAAGAAAGAAAAATGTACTACACTTAAACCTCCCACAGTGGCATAAAAATGATGCACTATAATTGGGGTTTAATAAAATCAAATGAGTATTGAGAAATAAAAATGTGAAAAATGCTATGTTTCTCAATATGTCAAGCAGGGCACCACACATCCTTACACGAAGAACTTTTCTCTCTATTGTCCATTTGTTTGTCATGATATTCAGTCATTTCCACTGTACTTGTCAGGTCATTTCCTTTTGCAGTTAATAAAGAAAGGTCTGCAGTCTTGGGCTGTAGTCAAGTGCTGAGCAAGGAGAACGCAGCAGGGGCCGCTAAGTAGGACCATCCCAATTGTTTCTCTCAGTTCCAAGCTATTCATCTTACGGTATCACATCCAATGAAGTTCTCTTTGTCAGTGTGTGTGTGCGTATGAGACCTGTACATTGAAGAATCCATGCTAACTTTGCATTGCTTCATCCTGTTCCCGTGAAGTGAGAAATGTTGCCAAGGGCAGCATTCTGCTCAGAGGCTGCCTCAGCAAAAACACAATATGTTGGCTCTAAAGGCACTCCCCGGCAGGAACTCTCACCCCAGTGAATATCATCAGCTCCATTATTCCACTGTATGCTCATGAGCTAAAACATGTCAGAGACTAAATAGGCACTGGGAATTACTGCATGATGAATAGATAAAGCTACAACACTAGTCAGCTGGCATGGTCTCCTCTGCTCTACACTGCATCTCTTAACGTGCTGCTACAAATGAAAAAAAAAATTTCTGCAAAGCTTTATTGTTATTACTTTTCTTTATTACTGAATATATTGTTCTAGAAGACTGTGTATCATTGCTTTTAATGTATCTGTGTTGAATCCATGTTTTGAAATAGTATGCTTCTTAAATGTACACTTGATCAGAAATGTTTGTTAGTGTGGATTGTAAGTGACTTGTGTCTCAGACGTGTATTTGTAGATTAAACCTAGGCTGTAATGCTTTGTCTTAGAAGATGTCCAGAAATGAAGAAAATGACTTGGATGTAAACATGGCTTATACTCATTTGCATTATTTATTATCTATTTTGTATATTTACTTCACTCTACTTTCAAATAAAGGAAATATATATTTAAAATGTGCCACTTTAAATTAACACTGAATCCACTGTATTTTCAGTTACTCATTGCATGTAAAAAGTTGTCTTCTAGTGTTTCTAAACTGAGTTGCATACCAAGTAAGCCTTTGATATGAATATACAGGGATCTGGTGGAGCCAGCAGAAATCGGCACCACGCTTCACAGCCTACACTTCCTGGTTTCCTGCAACAGGTCGCCACAGTCCAACCTGGCTGAACTCCACCAATGGCCCTGAATGATGTCTGGAGCAGGTATCGGGTTATCCTGGCATTGGCTGTCCACAGGGAATGATGAACCGTAAAGGAGCGCAGCCAGTTTCATGCTTGCAAAACGCTGTGCACCAGGCATTCCAGCTGGGATTACACCCTGGTATAGAGTAACCTGTCTGACTCCACCCAACACCACCCTGCGACAGGACAGAGATCTCCGGCCAAACTGAGAACACACACAAGCTGTCTGGGAACATTACACAATAAACCTCTATATAATAAGTTTACGACATTACATTACATATCATTGTACAATGCCTAATAAACTTCAGTATATTGAAAACAAGTAGTAATCTGTCTATTTATCTGGGTGAAATTAAATTCCTAATCACAGAACTTGTAAAAAGTAAACTGTGTTGCTGGCACTTCAAACAGTAAACATTTCATAGTTACAAATACTGCAGCTGTGTGTGATTTATAAATGGTTTGTTGCTCATGTTTCACTGGCATGTGAAACTGACATTACTTATCGTCAGTATACTGATGCGTCTTCTAAAAGCTTGGTTATTCATATGTCACTCATTTTCAAAAGTTTGAGTTATTTATTTATGAGCTAGTAAGGAAGTGTAATTGGGGTTTTGATCACAGACGTTAATGGCCAATTGGATCCAAGTGAAGCGTTCAATCACATAATTTTCCTAATGCTATTGATTAACTGTCCGGCGCCAGTACATTGTCATTGCCTAACCTAATTTGCAAGCATAACTTATTTACTGCCTGAGTGCTGCAATGTGTTACTTTAAGGCAATTAATGTTGAGGATCAGTGCTTTTGTCTCACAGAGTTTTGCTAATAGGCTATGGCTCAGTTGCGGTATCAGTATAAAATATAAAAATTAAACAAATGAAAACATCAGCATGCAAATTGTACTATTGCTTTTTCACATATAAAGTGTCCTACAAATCAAAAACAGCCTCTTGTGATTACTTTAATGGTTTGAAAAGCTAACAAAAAGCAGAATTTGTAAAACACTTTGAACAAATGCAAATACTCAAAATTCTTTCAAAACACATCCGCTAAAAACAGTGTGCGCTAAGCTACCACTTCATGCTTATTGAAAGCATTGACAGTATTGACATTGTGGAGGGTGTAGGATGGAAATGACTGAACGTGGGCAGTCATCTTACATAAGCAACAGTCCACTTTTCTCACTAAAACAGTACAAAATACACTATGTATAGCGCCACAGCTCATAAAACACTGCCATTTTAAAAACCAGAGACCTCTTCCTTTTACTTTTCTTCACTTCATGCACACTTTAAATATCTCATAATTAACGTGTTGTGACATTTATGACACTTGGATGCTTTTTCACATGCTCCTTTGCCACTGTCTTCCTGTTCCCTTCCAAAGCCATGAGACTCGACAGGACAGGCTTTGAGTTACAGTAAAAAATGTAAAATGCATACCAGACTATGTGTCTATGCGTCTACGCTCGCTCGCAAAAGCAGCCTGCTTCAGAGTGTCCATCTGGCTCAAGTGTTTGCCTGCAGAGTAGCACTCCAGATAACACTAAGCATTTCAGTGCCAATGTAAACCATGTTTTTATTTTTAGTGTAGTTTATACCCAAAGAAAGTTGCATTGATTCAAAGGGGAGCAGCTAACATCCTCCCTCTCCTTGTGGGTTGTTGTCATGGTTACATCCATTAACATACTTCTCACACTTTTCCTTTTGACATTTGTGTGATAGCAATACACTTGAAGTGAAAACCAAGCCTGTAATTACAAGTGTCAATGTTGATTTATTTATTCATTTATTTTTTGAAATGAGTTAAAATTTCACTGACAAAGTATCACACAATGCCACCTCATAAGCTCTCTCATCTTTCCATTGTCCCCTTGCTCCAGTGCGACAGCGCTTCATGGATTAGTCATACTGTATGTTGTGTGAAGACTGTTTTTCCACGGCCCTATCTCCACAGACACCACGAGCCCTTAGCAACAGCTCGGGAGTCGAGACAACAAAGTGTGTCTACTTTCCAGCACTCTTTATCTGTGAGTGTTGCTTTGATTGTGCTGCTGCATGTTGGCTTTTTGTGACATCGAGCTGGAGCTGCCTGCTGTTCTGTCATTTTATTAAATTTAAATTTAACAAGACAGATTCCTGAGCCTCCACACAGGCAACAGCAATAACCTAAATGAAAAGCCAAAAGGAAGAATCAAGGAGAACAAACAGTCATGCTTATAAAAATGTAAAGTAATACCACCAATCAGCTCAAACTTCTTGGGCCCATGACAGCCTGTAATATCCTGCACTGCGTTTGTTTTTTTTTCTGAATGTCTCTTCTTCTGAATCAGGGCAAAAAAAAAAATCATTCCTTGTCACTACTACAATATCACAACAAAACTTTTGGAGGAAGCACAGATGTAAAATGTTTGGTTAGTGTAATGGGAAAATGATATTTCCCTCTTTCACATGCTCTGTGCTGTCCTTGACCGCAGCAGAATGATATGTGCACCACCTGTGCTACTGTTTTCAAACTGATACAATTGTCTTATACAGAGACAACTCTGTTTTCTGGGAAAACCAGTAAAATGCTGATTCATGTTAGACGGCTCACTCTCTGAGAGCCAGTGTTTCATTTTTCTTATCTGCTGTGATTTCAGTATAAATTCTAAGCCCGCCTAGTTAACATTGGGACTGTTCATGCAACTCTGTACACAGACAGAGTTGTATTTTCCATTCCTCCTTTTGCAAAAGATGTCTCTGAATTCTTTTTTTCCTTTTTCCTTAAATAAATCACCAAAAGACATCTGTTGTTTTCTCTCAAACTTATTCCACAATAATATATTTATTTTTTCAACCACAATTCTTGGTGTCAGAAGTGGGATCGAAGATTGACGGCTGGACCCGGCTGAAGGACAAGGGTGTGGCCAACCAGACCGCTCCAAGAGGTCTCCTCTTCCCCAAATTTTCTTCTGGACGGGAGGATTGTCCGATGCCGACCCTCCAATCGTCATCCCTCGATCCAACGTACTCAAATAACCTCCAAACGGTAAAATTATTACAAATTTATTAAATTAAGAGAAAACATTTTGTAACAGTGTCTAAAGGTGATTTTTGACTGTAACAAAGCCTAGACCAGGAATGGTCTATTGTTATTACCATAAGTCAGGATTGACTGAGCAGGATTGCCATAAAATGTGTAATAATAATTTCTGAATAGGCTTTGTGAAAAGTTTTTTCTTTTGTTTTATGTCTGGACTGGATTGTCCTAATCTGAAAACCGAGACCGGATGGTCCTAAAATTATTAATACGGCTGGATTGCCACATAATAATTTTAAAAGGTTTTGTATCTGTATTAGAAACCCTGACTGGGAAGGTCTATTATTGTTGATTTGAGTCTGGATTGACTGAGCAGGATTGCCATTCGACAGTAATTTCTGAAAGGGTTTTCTAGAAGCCCTGACCTGAACGGTCTATTGTTATTACCATAAGTCAGGATTGACTGAGCAGGATTGCCGTAAAATGAGTAATAATAATTTCTGAAAGGGTTTTTTAGTTGTTTTTTAGTTGTTTTTAGTTGTTTTTTAGTTTTTTTTAGTTGTTTTTTAGTTGTTTTTAGTTGTTTTTTAGTTGTTTTTAGTTGTTTTTTAGTTGTTTTTAGTTGGTTTTAGTTGGTTTTAGTTGTTTTTTTTTAGTTGTTTTTAGTTGTTTTTAGTTTTTGTTAGTCTTGTGTTGTTGTTTTGTGTTGTTTTTGTTAGTTTGTGTTGGTTTTAGTAGTTCTAAAGTTTCTCTATAATCTGTCTGAACCTTATATACTGACGAGTATTTAATTAATCTGAAATATGGGATCCAATACAAGTAAAAACAGTCCTGCAAAGGACTTCTGTGAATTCAATGTGATATATATGATAGAAACCTGGCCAGGGAGTTGTGATAAAATGGATGAATGGAAGTTGTATGGTTTTAATGGACGAATGAGTGAAAGTAGTTTGACTGCATTACGCAATAGAATACAAGATGCAGAAAAGAGACTTATGTCCAAAAAATCAGTAAACCCGAAGCAAATCAAGGAGATTAAAAGACATTATGAATGTTTAGAGATGTGGGAAAAAGCAGCTGAAGCAAAGAAACAGAAAGAAAAAGAAAATAGGGAAAGAAATTTAAAACACTTAGATACAGTAAAGGGGCCATTTCAAAGCATAGGTAATAAAGCAACTGATAACATAACTAATGCGATGTCCTCTTGTTTTCCGAGTCTGACCCAGCCTGTTGGTCCGGCACTCATGAGTGAAGACGATGACCAGACCTACGTCACCGCTCTCGCTGCTGCACATCTCCACAGTGAAGAAAAGGGAGGGCTCCGGAGGCAGAGACAAGCGGCTCAGACACATGCAGCTTCTGCAACAGCTGCTCAACTGTACCCAGATCTGACCACACAGGCTGAAACAAACGCCCTGATGAATACAGGATTGTCAAGTCCTGTCACCAAACCTCCTCCATATGACTCTGCCACCAGTCCTAAGAACTCTAACAACCCCTTCACAACTGAACTTTCATCAGACAAATCTTTCTCCTTCCTGTCCCCGTCTCACACGAGAAGCAAGACACCCTATGGGGCTGTGTTTCAAGCTCCTATGATTGAATTTCCGAATCCAGCTCCACCACCACCAGCCCCAGACAATGAAACTGAAGTACAACGCCAAAGACGACTGGCTGAACACCCCGCGTCTGTGCTTATGTATCGCTCACCAGACCCCTCAAGATGGACTCAATTAATCAAAGACAATATACCTCCTATTAACAGAGGAGGCGCCACAGTGGACCAAAAATTCAAACTGTTCTGTCAAGTGCACAGGCCCACCGGTGCAGAGATCCCTGGTATTCTGAGAACAATCTGCAACTTAGAAGATTACTCAAAAATTCAAGCAGCGGTTGAAGACCGTGACGGCATGAATTCTCTTCCCACAATCCAATGGGACGACAACACTGACTATGCCAGATACGTGAACGCCATTGTCACCGCTCTGACCCAGCAGTTCCCAGCCCGCATGGACATGAACGTTTTGATGTCACTAAGACGTGGAGAAGATGAATCAGTCATGTCTTTTGCCGCTAGAGCACGCCAACATTGCATTCAACACAGCGGCCAGGCTGCCACTGCCTGGACAGCTGAACACACCAGTACATTTGAAGAACTGTTCAAAATGATGTTAAAAAACGGCCTTGGAAAAGACATTGTTAAAATTATGACAGACAAAATGGTGGGCTCATGGGACACAAACCGTGTCCAAGAAATTCTCCGCTATGCACAGGACGCAGAAATCAGATGTGCCAATAAAAAAGAAAAAGTGGATGCAAAATTGGTCTCCACTTTTGCAAAAATGACCTTTGCCCAACCATCACATTTCAACAGAGGCAGAGGGCGACTGAGAGGAAGAGGTCGTGGACGTCCAGACAGAGACGAGGTTGAGCGACGCAGAAAGTCCCAACTGTGTTTCATTTGCGCTGAACCAGGCCACTGGGCTGACAACTGTCCCAAGAAAAGAAGAGACCGAGCTGACCAACACCCTGACACTGCTCTGAGTGACCCCAACTGACTGGCTGGTGATGATGAGGAACCGAGGGACTTCGCCTCGCAAAATGAGATGAGTATAACACACGAAAAGGACACCACACCTGTCACTAATGATGCACACAACACCGCACTGCTCACAAGCAACGAAGACGCGCTTGCAACTGATCCACTGCTTGCTTTAGTGACAGAAACCATTAAGAAACTTGAAATGACAAAAAAAGCTGAAATGTTTAAAGGTACCTATGCTAAGTTAACAACATCGGTGTGTGAAAAATTACCGGTAATA
Source organism: Neodontobutis hainanensis (assembly GCA_024349245.1). Taxonomy (NCBI): domain Eukaryota; kingdom Metazoa; phylum Chordata; class Actinopteri; order Gobiiformes; family Odontobutidae; genus Neodontobutis; species Neodontobutis hainanensis. Next base: position 6,444,459 of record JALDNG010000017.1, on the reverse strand, counting down.
AAATGTGACATCAATGGAAAAACTCTGTCATTTATGGTTGACTCTGGGGCCACAAAATCTCTGATCAGAAAAGACCAAATTCAAACTGCATTAAATGGCAAAACAACTCACTCCATTAGTGCGAGTGGACAGATTGTTAAAGAACCATTCACAAAACCTCTATCTGTAACCTGGCATTTACCTGATCTATCAGTGTCCACTACACACAGCTTTCTGTTGTCTGAGTTGTGTCCAGTGAATCTAATAGGTCGTGACCTAATGTGCGCACTAGGAATTACCTTGTCTGCAGACGAAAATGGTATCAAAATCAAACAAACCAAATCTGAATATTGCCTAATAAAATGTGAAGTGACCACTCCATTGTATGTGTATCAGTGGAAATTGGACCATCTGCTGACTCCAAATGTGTTACACAAAGCTAAACAATACATGAGCTCATCCTCTGAATTCATGAAGGCAAATGCACTACATGTTACAGCGCATGTCTCCATGGGTCCAGATGAACAGTATGAAGAAAGCTGGTACCGACAAACTACTGACCGACTCATTCTGAATGGACTGTACTTTAACCAAGATTTTTGCGCTTATAATGTTCCATTACCTCACAAACTGTCAAAGTTCTTCAAAATCCAAAACTCAGCCCCGCATGTCTCAATAGCCAAACCACATAACAAACAATGGCGTGATGTTGGTTTTTTTATGGCAAAATGTTTAAAAGCTACAGACTGGAAACAAGACCCAGATAATCCAGACATTTACCACTCTCACAAACTTGACACATGCTATGTGCCATTCACTGCAGGAGTCAATTGTAACCGCTCCTGCTACCTTCTTCCTCAAAATGACTCCACCCCATCTTCCTGTCACACACTCGCAAAAGTCGATGCTCAGCCTCCCACACCCAGTGATGTGTCTCCACTGTTAACACAGTTACCAGACTCATTGTGGGCCAAACACAAATATGATGTAGGTTTAATTAAAAACTGTAAACCTCTCCAACTAACTCCAAAGTCCGAATACAGACCAAAAGCACGTCAATATCCTCTGAAGCCTGAAGCTGAACAGGGGATAAAACCAGTCTTTGACTCTCTGCTGAAAGCAGGTGTAATTGTTGAGTGCTCTGACTCTCCCTGCCGTACTCCAATTTTCCCTGTAAAAAAGATCAGACCACCGGAAATGCCCACTGAGTGGCGTTTTGTCCAAGACCTGCGTGCTGTGAACGAAGCTATTCACTCTCCAGCACCAATCTGTCCCAATCCATACACCATCATGTCACAAATTCCAACAACTTCAAAATGGTTCTCTGTGGTTGATGTTTCAAATGCTTTTTTCTCTGTACCTGTCCATCCAGACTCCCAGTTTTGGTTTGCCTTCGAATTTGCAGGAAAACTCTATTCCTGGTCTCGAATGCCACAAGGCCTAAATTGCGCCCCTAGTGTTTACTGTCAGGCATTACGTGACAGTCTATCTCATTTGACACTTCAATACTCTGCCATTTTGCAGTACGTTGATGATATCATGCTCTGTTCAGACACGAAGGAGCAGTGTGAGACTGACACACTGCTTCTATTAAATCACCTAGCTGAGCAGGGCCACAAGGTTTCACTTTCTAAAATTCAGTTTGTAAAACAGAAAGTTCAGTTTCTTGGTCATGTCATCACTCACTCACAAAAAAGCATTACTACAGACAGGGTGACAGCCATTGCCAACTTCCCAAAACCATTGACTAAGAAACAAATGCTGTCTTTCCTTGGCATGTGCTCTTACTGCAGAACTTTTATTCCAAATTACTCTACTGTAGAACGCCCACTACGTGATCTTACTCTGAAAAAAGACATGACACTTCACTCCAAACTCACATGGACATCTGAGGCTGACTCTGCATTTACTCATTTGAAACTGCTACTACAGACAGCCCCTGCATTGGCATTGCCAAACCCTGATAAGCCTTTTTTCCAATTTGTTGATGAACGTGATGGTTGTATGAATTCTGTTCTCGCCCAAAAACAGGGACAGCTGCTGAAGCCTGTGGGTTACTTCTCGACACACCTTGATCCAGTTGCTAGAGGCCACCCATCATGTCTCCGTGCTTTAGCAGCTTGTGAAGCAGCAATAATTGCCTCTCGTCCCTATGTAGGCTACAGTCATCTCACCCTTTTTGCTCCACATGCTGTCTCCAACATTCTGACTGAACAAAAGACAGCTCACTTGACCCCTGCTCGTCAGCTACGTTACAACACCACTCTTCTGAACCTACCGAATGTTGAGGTTAAACGTTGTAACACTCTCAACCCAGCTACACTCCTGCCTCTCTCAGAGGAGGGAGAACCTCACTGTTGTCTTTCTGAACTTGACCTTATCTGTCTGCCAAGACTTGATTTGACTGACACTCCTCTTTCTAATCCTGAACTCATTTTTATGTAGATGGTTCAGCTTCCAAGGACCCAACCACCGGTACTGCACACGTTGGATATGCAGTTGTGGACGATCATGCAACAGTGACGTCATCTCCTCTCAGTCCTCGGTTATCAGCGCAAGCAGCAGAACTAATTGCCCTGACCAAAGCCTGTCAATTGGCATCTGGTAAAACAGTTAACATTTACACAGACAGTCAATATGCATTTGGTGTTCTACACAACCACGCAGCACTTTGGCGCCACAGAAAATTCCTCAAATCTGATGGCAAACCCATTTCACACAAAGATTTGATTTCTGATCTTTTAGATGCAGTGCTACTCCCATCCGCCGTGGCAGTATGTAAGTGTTCTGCACATACCTCTGCCAAAGACACAGTCTCTCTAGGTAATGCACGAGCAGACGCAGCTGCAAAAGCAGCGTCACTCACACCCTACGTTGTTACATTACTCTCCCAGACAACGGATCAAACTTGCACTCACTCTGACATTGTTTCACTTTCTGATTTGGCTCGCATCTCCACTCCAGCAGACAAAGCTGCTTGGAAAAAGAAAAACTGTACAAACACAAATGGTGTATGGATGGGCCCTAATGGCAATCCATGTCTTCCTCAAGCCCTCTTCCTGCCTTTTGCAAAATTGTTACATGGCGTTGACCATGTATCAAAGGAGGGAATGAGAAAAGACCTTCAAAGACATTGGTTTACTATGGGGTTTAACAAATTTGCTGAAGATTTTTGCTCGAAATGCTTCATCTGCTTAACCAGCAATTCTAAAGGTAACTCCTACAACAAAACAGATGTTGGAGGTCACAAACCCACCTCCAGGCCTTTTGGCCACATTCAAATGGACTTCATTGAGTTAACACCCTGCGAAGGTAAGAAATACTGTCTTGTAATAGTTGACATGTTTTCAAAGTGGGTAGAAGCATTCCCAACAAAACACTGCACTGCTGACGCAGTAGCAAAAATCCTCTTAAGCGAAATAATTCCTCGCTGGGGACTTCGAATCTAATTACGAGTGATAACGGTACTCATTTTGTAAATGACATTTTGAAAACACTGAGTGAACACCTTAAATTTGACCTGAAAGCTCATTGCTCCTACCATCCAGCTTCTGGAGGAGCTGTAGAAAGAGAAAATGGCACTCTGAAACGCAAATTGGCAAAAATATCTGAATCAACAGGTAAAACCTGGGTAAAATGTCTGCCTATTGCTTTGATGTACCTGAGGATGAGAGTGCGAAATAACCTTTCTCCCTTTGAGATAGTGTTTGGATTACCTCCTGGAATTGGGTTTGGACCCCATCTAAACCTGCAGCACTGGCCGATAGTACTCTGCCAGACCCAATGATTTCTTATTGTATTTCACTCTCTAAGGTTCTCTCTGATATTAGATCTCAGGTGCTTGATTCCCTGCCCAAACCGGCCACCCACCAGTTCCACAAACTCCAGCCTGGCGACTACATCCTGGTGAGAAACCTGAGGAAGCGCAGCTGGAGAGACAAACCCTGGTGTGGACCCTATCAGATCCTGCTCACGACCCACACGGCTGTGAAGGTCGCAGAAAGAGCCCCTTGGATCCATGCACAACACTGCAAGAAGATTCCTCCACCTGACCAGCTCGTCAACTGCTCCCCCACTGTCAAAGAGGGGACCCAGTGAATGATCAAAAGTAAGAGGCTTGTCCCGAGAACAAGCTCCTACGTGGGAAATCTGAGGTGAGACCTTAGCTCTACCTCCATCGTTGACTACGTGGGAAATCTGAGGTGAGACCTTAGCTCTACCTCCACCGTTGACAACGTGGGAAGACTGGGGTGAGATTTTCACTCACCTCCTCCGCTGAAACTGCTCAGGTAAACGCAGTTCAACGTTGAGACCAGTGCCGAGAGCTGGTCCCACCTACAATCAAGTTTATGAAAGACTCTGTACCACCAGAAGAAATAGAGCTGACCGTTTTCAGCAAATTCAACAGCGTAACTATAACATGTGACACACACTCATCTGTCCCACAGTTCCTCACATCACTGATAACCAGTTTTATACTGACAAATATATATGTATATATATTTTTTTGGGTTCTTTATTGCATTTAAAATTGCTCTAATGATTAATTTTTGAATATCTATTAAATAATCATTACATACTCATACATGTTAATGTTATGATAACTGCTTAATTTTATTTTATTTGTTACTATCATTTAATCATTGCTATTATTGAACAGATCTTTGAGCATTAAAAATGGGCGGTGTTTGGAAAACATGGTTAACTAAACTCGCAGGCCTACTTTTAGTGGCTATTATCCTTCTTTTCCTTGTCTCCTGCTGCATTATCCCGCTCATCCGAAGATTAGTGACTTCTCTTTTTAACCTGCAACTAGCTAAACTCTACAAAGACCACAACCCAGACACCTCTGCTCTTGATTGTGATTCTGTTAATTCTGTTTTATTTGCTCATCTATTTGAAGAAGACTAAGTATGACTAAGTATGTTCCTATGTCTGTGTAATCCACATGTAATTTTCTTTTGAAATAGTAATTGTGAAATATAGTCACCGAAGCAATCACAGCTAATCAACTTTTGAACCTGATAATTTTAATTTTTGTTATTTTAGACACGCTAAGGCTAAAATTGTGGACTTACATATGGTGTTTTTAATTTTTTTCACTAATGCTTTCTTTGAGGTAAAGTCTTAAATGACTTGAAGGTTTTTAAGTTTTACAAACTGATTTGTTTTGTGAATATTTTTCATCTAATGCTTATGTTTAACCCTAGTGAGTTACGCCGCCTGTGAGGGAGGGGCTGTGGTGTTCTTTTCCCAGCGTTAGGTCAGCTACTGATGGTATGAAATGTTTCTACTTGATTTAGTCAGCCCTCGGCTGGGTTTTTCGGCACCACAACTGTAGTACAACTCACAAAGTTAAGGTTAATTTGATTTATGTTTTGTATCCTAATTGACTTTTGATTGATTTTGGTTGATCAATTGTGTTTGATCAAAAGGAGGGAATTGTAATGGGAAAATGATATTTCCCTCTTTCACATGCTCTGTGCTGTCCTTGACCGCAGCAGAATGATATGTGCACCACCTGTGCTACTGTTTTCAAACTGATACAATTGTCTTATACAGAGACAACTCTGTTTTCTGGGAAAACCAGTAAAATGCTGATTCATGTTAGACGGCTCACTCTCTGAGAGCCAGTGTTTCATTTTTCTTATCTGCTGTGATTTCAGTATAAATTCTAAGCCCGCCTAGTTAACATTGGGACTGTTCATGCAACTCTGTACACAGACAGAGTTGTATTTTCCATTCCTCCTTTTGCAAAAGATGTCTCTGAATTCTTTTTTTCCTTTTTCCTTAAATAAATCACCAAAAGACATCTGTTGTTTTCTCTCAAACTTATTCCACAATAATATATTTATTTTTTCAACCACAGTTAGCATTGAATATTTTAAATGGTACCTGGCACTGTCCTGTTACAGAATCATGAGGTTATCATTCAATGTTATATTAAAACCATCAGTTCTCGCATGACCTCCTAATCCTTTTACATGACATAGCATGAGTAAATTGCATTGTGTTGTCCGCGACTGGGACACCTGTAACGCTTCAGAGAAAAGACCCTGGTGAATAAAAGAACACAATTAAGAAGAGCTGACTTGACATAACGCAGAACCTTACAGAAAAAAGACGCTTAGCCAGCATCCTTTCTGAGCAGCTTTGTAAAAAAAATGCCACACATAAATACGCAGTGCACATCTAAACACTGGATTACTGCCATCAGTCCTTTAAAAGTACACTACTTCTTACTCAGGGCTAAAAGTGCTGAAAGGAGATTTGGTGCACACATGGAAAGAAACAATTAGACAATCTATACAATACAATGAATCTGACTAAGGCACAGAAAGCCAGTTTTAATCATGAAATGTATCGGTGCATACGGGTGCCAGTCATTCTGAATGAGATCCAAAATGCTTATAGTGGATTTATTACAGCGCTCAGTATAATTTTCTCAATTATATTATTACATTTCCTCCATGTGCACACCACTTTTTACTACCAGAAAGTGTTTAAGTGTTTAACTATTGTCGTCCATGTAACATTTGAACCATTCTCAGTATGTCTTCTCTGATTTTCCCCTTCTTTCAGATTAGCAAGAACAAGAAGCAGTTGTCTAGAAACTACACGATGTGGTGCATATGTTTACAAAAGGAAAGGGCACCACAATGCAAACATTATAAGCAAATAAATAATAAACCTCCAACAACAGTGTCGCATCACTATCAGATATTTCAGAGACAAATATCAACACAAAGATCCTATGTCTTAATTAATAATTATCCTATTAAAATATCACTTTTCAAGCACTACATAACAGCTCTTCATGGACGCATACTGTAAATCTAACTGAAAACAAGTCTATATTTAAAATAAATTTGAAAACCCAATCAGGTAGCTATGAAAAAAATCAAGCAAACGAGAGCTCTTTAGCCAGTCGTCCTCCACTGTCTGAATCACAGAATATGTCTTTGTTGTTGAAGCAGCCACACCATGTTGTTTACAGTCAGCCTTAATTTCCCTTTACCTTCTTCCCTTTCTTCTTGCGTTGAGTAGACTTCCCAGAAGCCTTCTCTTTGACCTCCTCGCTCATTGTGCCAGCTGTAGGTGCGAGTCCCAAACAGCTGAGTCCAAAAAGTGCTTTTATTTAATCCAGCATGGATATATGGAGAGCAGTGGAGTGGCAGCCACTCTCTGAACATGCACAGCCACCGACTCGCCTAGTGGCTCACACCCACTTTTACACACAGAGGGCTGGCTGGGAGGATGAAGATACAAACTTTCTCTCTCTCTCTCTCTCCCTCCTCCTCCTCCTCCTCCTCCTCCTCCGTCTGTCTGTGTCCATGTTTCCTTTGTTCACACGCTCTTTACCTCTACCTGTGGACAAAGTGACCTCCCACACTCCACAAGTGGAAGCAGAGCAGCAACAAGCTAAAGGCTTCTGTATTTATAGCAATCAATACCATCGGCACTTGTGTGTACAGTGTGTGTGCCTGTTTTGGTTCTGAGAGTAAAGCAAGCTAATGAGCAATATGTCCACAAGGAAGTCAATCTTATGGTATACCATGTGCCAAAAAGGTTTTGTGAAAACTGTCTGTTTGGTCAATTAGATTAAGCAAACCCAACTTTTTAACAACCATTAAGAAAAAACAACTGTGCGTCTTGTCCTGATATTGTGCAGCCCTGCAAGTTAAAACTATTATTTACTGACTAAATTCTACAGCAAAACATTCCTTACAAACCCTTTGTGGTAGCCTAAAAATGAGCTCCAGTTAAAGACAGCACAATTTCAGATAAACCTAGTCTGCCCAGCCGGGCCCATTCACTTTCTTAATCAATAAAAGTGGGTAAAGGAACCAAGTCTATGTCCGGTGAGATCAATGCTACCTGAACAATCATAACGTTTATTTATTTTTATTGCATCAGGCAGTTTATTCAGTATCTGCTAGTGCTGATTCTGACAGGTTGTCTAGCAAAGAGCATCCAGAAGTTTAATCTGCATAAATTTCTGTCATCCTCAGGAAACTTAAATTGACAAAGAGCAGACCAATTCTTTAAATAAAATATAATAAAATAATTAGGATATATTAGATAACTTTACAGACTTATGCCATAATGGTATATAGCCAGTTTTGAGCTGTATAATTGGCAACATTCTCATGCATCACAATGGAGGGATGAAATCTATCAATAATCGTTTGAGAAACTGAAATTTCCCGAAATGACTGGCAGTCTTTGTGACCAATCATGCAGTAGCACACTTAAGGACAACTGAGACAAAGATTTTGAGTGCCACAACTGATTCAGTGTCTGTCCGTTATAGTCTACAGTAGTACAAACTAAATCATTGAGACAGCAGACCTTTGCAGAGTTAAGATCATTTGGCTTTGACCCAAGACTGACTCAAGAAAATGACATGGTTGTCAGAAAAGACATAACAATCACGACTTGCCAAACGAATTACCGTAGTTCACATTTCTCGCTGGTTTCTCTGTCAGTTTGTGTGAAGCCGTCTGACATCAATTTGTCTGACCTGTCAATCAGGCAGATCTCTTCCTTTTAGTCTCCGTCTTTGTCAGAAGAAGGAAAGAGACAGTGACAGTGGTGTTAACGTTTGTTGTTTAACAGCATATGAAGTGAAATATGATGTTCACAAAGTTAATGGGGATCCTACTTTGTCGACATAATTCAAAAAGCAAATAACCCTCAAATAGCACCTAACATTCAAGCCACTCTGCCTCCTCTATCAATAATTAACCCAAAGAGGAAACCCCTGCTGGGGATCACTGTGGATTAGAGGTCTTTGTGTGTCTGTCGATGTGTCTGTGTGTATTGTGACTGGATTATACCATTGTGAGACAGTTTGCCCAGTACAATTATAACTGGACCATGCACTGAAAAGCAGAGGGATTTGAGAAGTGCAGCGAAAGCTTTTCATTACTTTACACTAACTAGACTGAAAAGACTCACAAAATATATGTTAAACTATGTGGAAATGGATCTTTATTCTATTGGTTTTGTGAAAATTAGCTTTGTCTTCTGTTTGAGACAAGGTGCTCTTTGGTTTCTGTTCTGTGTGAGACCTTTCCAGTTAAACTCTGCTCTGACACCTTGTGGTCACATAGTGTCAAGACAATAATACTGGAAATTTGTGAAGGTAAATGGGATGTTGAAAAAACTTTGCTGTTATATGTCTTTCTTGTTATATTAGACTGTATCTTTATTGTTAAATTAGACTGTATTATATGTAAAAATACTGTATATCAGATATTTGCTGAGTGGAGCTGTGAAGGCAAAGTCTAATTGTAGTAATGTGGTGAGCTAGGTTGACACACTAGGGATTAACATGTAAATTCAACACTACCATCTGGTGTTGACAAATAAAGAAATAGTAAAACTACTGAAAATGACATCAGCCAGGTAAACAATAAAACATATACATCATTTGCAAAAGGAAAATGTTTTTCTACTTTAATGTGTATCTTCCACAGCATGGCCTCTCCATGTTTCTCTTTAAGCTTCAATTTAATACAAATACTCTGAACGAACACACACACACACAAACACGAACACACACACAAACACGAACACACACACAAACACGAACACACACACAAACACGAACACACACACACACACACCTTTTATTGCCAATATTCCTTCAGGCAGCCATTAGAAGCACACACGAGAAGGGAGTGGTTTTATGACTCTGTAAGTGCTCCACAATGGTATTTTTAATTTGTAGCAAAAGAAAACTGTTGGTTATAGCATAGGTTAGTAAGTACAGCACAGTACTGAGATCGGCCATGTATTTAAATGTTCATGCAAATTTAGGACGTGGGATGATGTTAAAAAGAGAGAGGACCGCTCGTGCTATCCATGTGGTTTATGTAAATGTACAGGGTGCAGACACCGATCAGCTGGATAACTGGTGAGATGGCTGTTTGTCTATAAAGTGTGAATTCTTTGAAATTTGCATGTTACATTCCTCACTGCAGCGAGACTACCGAGTGCACGTTTGCAAAGACAAAACACTGATGTTTGCAGATACATCTGACAAATGGATGTGTGTGAATGGCCATACATGAGCTACAGAAGTGTGGTTTCAAATGTACTGGTTTTATTTTAAATGATGATCGGCCATACTTTAATTATGTTAGTTGTATCAAGAGACATATGAACATCACCCAAACATATGAACGCAATCATACATATTTTTAATGATTGTGTTCCTCATTAGAGCGGCACAATATATAAAGGATGACAGTGACATATTTAAACGTCCCCTCTGTTAGAAATTAATTTCAGGTCTTATTTATCTCAGAATGCAAGGTGTGAAAACCTGGTAAAATGATAACTTTTATCACAGTTCAAAATGGCCTTGATATTTAAACTGCACACATTGTTTATATATGCTGTATATCATCATCAAACTTTATTACAGACTTAAAGTCTAGATTAAAAAAACAGTACAACACACAAAAAATATACATATATACACATACACACATACCTAGCAAACTGTAACAAACAACTGTGCCAGTGCCTCCAAAACTGGGACTGGTAACGTTTCGTTAATATTAGTCAGGCTCATGCTGACTGTATTAACAGAGTCATATATAAAACCCTTGGTAATTTACTAAAAGCTTAGTGTTTAGTAAAAATACTGCACAGCTTACAGACCTACATGGAGCAGACTATCCAGGCATGTACAATTTTAAAGCTGCTGTTGCCAAAAAACCCATTCTATCGCCCTCTTTACCTGCTCCTACCAGCCCCTTACAACACAGCAACCTGCCTGCATATTATTTTATAAAAACAAAAAGATTTAAAATATGGAACCAAGATAAGACAAGATATTAATTTATGTATAGCCCAATATCAGCAACAGCCGCCCCAAAGGGCTTAACAGACTGCACTGGACATCCCCTGTCCTTAGACCCTGCATCAGGGTGAGGAAAAACTGGGACGATGGACACTTTGATTCACTGTTGACAAGCGTAGGAGATCAACAGACGATGGGTGCATAAATTGGGAACGGACCATTTGAATGCAAGCATGTAATGGCTAAAGCTTGACGTCACAGGCTGAGCATCTATTAAAACCTTGATAATAAAATTTAGATGACGCTCTATGGTCTTGTTGTTTCCAGACCATTCTTATGACAATATTTAAAGGTAAATCTTGTGGATGAAGTTTATGCACTTGGACTTTCTCCTTCTTGACCTTCAATAGACATGTTGCACTACTTCTGGTACAATGTTTGTAAAAGTTGACACTTCTAAAGATAATCGTCTTATTCTCAAAGTGGGTTGTGTTTGTTTATCCAAAATGAGCACTACTTCTGGGACCAATGGGCTTGAATGTGCTTGTATGAGTGGGCTTTGTCAGAAACAAACACTATTATCAGCGCTTGTAAAAAACAAACTTAGATCAAAAATGAAAAGGGCCTCTATGGATGAGTAAAATAAAATACATGCCATAAGGAATTAAGATCTTTAACATTTTTCAAAAGTGGCACATTTATCATACTGTCCTGTCAAACTACATAAAGGCAGCTTGAAGGAATGTCACTGACTCTGTCACAGGTCAAAGAATCTGCTGTAAAATCTAGTGACACAAAACATCCCAGAAAAACACAAAGCTAAAACAAATGGACCATGACAGAAGAGCTCTAGTGACTGGTCTCTCATTTTGACATTCATGCTCTACAGACAATAACTTGTTTGTGTGTGGAGACCATTGTTAACTTACGCAAACATGAAAATGTGCTGTACAGAAATGGGTTACTGGTCCCAAAAGCTGACTAATCTATGGTATTTCTACTGTTCTGCGCATAATCACAGTAGGAAAAAGATGCACGTATATGTCAACTGAAATGGTAATTTATGGCAAGGATAAATTTAAAAGTAAACTTGCCAAACCGAATTCCTGCTGCATGTGACGTGCTCTCATTGATTTATGCAAATATCTTGTCAGGAATTTTATCTGAGCCAAAACAACCTGATAAAACAAGCCACTCGGTAAGTTGTGCCATCAGAAACCAGTTTTTCTTTCATCTTCGCACAAAACGCCTCTTGCAACTCTTGAATTACTCTATTATTGAGTTTCCCAGATTTGTCACCTTTTGCCGTATTCTTCCGTCCTAACCTTAAATGACACTGACCGTAGAATATGCAAAGACAACATGCTGCAAATTCACAAACCAAAGACTAATAAAATGACACACATTGAAAAACACTGACATTCAGTGATGCACTCTACATATTAATGAGCACCCTGGATAAAATGGTCAGCCAAGAGGAAATGAGTCTGAAACCATGTTTGGTTGCCAGGACAGCCCAATGGCAATACATAAAAAAAAAATAAATAAATAAAAGCTAGCATGACTGGTTCCCGACAGCCTTATTATGGCCTACTGGGTAGAGATGGGATAGAAATTTGGCTAGAATGCTAACAAAGTATAACTAAACTTATGCAGTTGTAGTGAAACAAGGCATAATTTACTGTAATGTAATTTAACAGTGAAACGTGTAAATTAAACCAAATGGCCCCAGTCAAAATTAGGTTCTCAATAGTTTATCACATCCAAATACCACAGTTTAAGAAGCACCGGCATTTTCTGAAGATTGTATTTTTGAACACAGATTTGCATGAAGGTTTAGGAGATTTATTTACTTAATTTTTTCTGTTTTTTTTTTCATTTCTACAGCAAACATGTTATCTGGGTCATTTCTATGACATTTGTTCAGAGTGTCCCTGCTGGGTTACTGTAGGTGGCAGTTTGCAATGTCACCACCAGATGCCAGACAAACCACTGCTCTTTAAAAAAAACACATCTCAACATCTATTCTTTTTGCTTTTCTGTAGACCCATGTGTACTAGATGTTTCTTTTGTAGATGATTGCTCTTTCAAAAGGTCAATTAACCATCACATTTCCACATGATGGAACAACGACCTGTGATGTGATTGGCTGAACTAGTCATGCTTTATGCCACCTGAACTTTGACTCTTTTCCATCTATGGTAACATCCGGCTTCAGCCCAGTCCAGTGAAGTCTGTCTTGGTTTGCAGACTTCAGTTCTGTGGCCTCTTGAATCCATTACAAATGTAACTTTTCAACTCAAAGAAACTTTCTAACTGTCCTGTGATAGTGCCTAACACAAGCCAACTGTCAGACGAAAAGGTTAACAAGCGTTGGCAAAGTAAAAGTGACACATTAATGCTGAAGAGATGGGATCGTCTGCACACACACACACACACACATCTATTCATCTATTGAGATAGAGCAGACACACCAGTCCCTTTCCACTTCTGATTTACAATTTGTCTTTGTCAAAGTGCAAGTGCACATTAATGGGAGCAAAAAGGACATGGTTCCAGGCCAAAAATGGTCTCATTGCCAACTCCATACAGCCATACAGTGACAGAACCAAAGCATGGTATTTGGACCACTTGACTTCCATAATCCAAATATCAATACATGAACACATCTGGAGATTCTCTTCATTATTTAATAAACAGTACAGTTCAGTTAAAAACACACAATATGGTAACAGGAAACATTGAATATATTTTACTCAAAGCAGTAATAAAGTACAATAGCAAAGTCAAGTACAATAAAATCAAAGCACAGAAAAACTATTGATTAAGTGCTTGCTTCTGATTAGATAAAAGTCTGATCATTCAGTAGAAGTGACATAGCTATTTAGTCTTCAGTGTATCAATAAATATATTACATCTCTCTCCTACCTTTTAATATACGTTGTATATGGTTTAAAATTGCTGTATAGGCTTGTGCAGCTCTGATTTTGGCTCATTATAGTAATCACAGGTGTGCCTAAGCTTAAAAGGGCCATGATAACACAGTTAACTAGCTTTGTGTTGCGTTATACATTCCACAAAGTATCATCCTCTGAAAACAGTGGTGATACCTTTTCTTAACATGTTAAAATGATGCAGAAACCTGACCTTCAAGTTGTGTTATTTGATGCAAACACCCAAGAAGAACTAGACAAAAGCAAAAGGCCTTCTGGAGACTCAGGCCAAGCCCACCACAGAAACACGGGCACAGACACAAAAGCAGAAAATAAAAGAGCTAATATGGATGGCACCCCAGTGTCAGTCAGTCCTAAGGCCAACTCGCTGCATGTGCATCCGTGTGTGTGTGTGTGGACTGCATTGTAAGAAAAAGGCCAGTGAAATCTGCCTGTGTTGTTCACAAATGCACTGCTATTCTCGGTGACTTCTCATTACAAACTGGTACTTATTCAACCATTTGTCCAATGTGCAGATGTTCAAACAATAACAGGTCTTTTGTCAAGTCATAGTGGACAAAGCAAGGCCACTTTGGTCTCAAAATAGAGTGTCAGGACACATTAATGGCTTAATGCTTTGTGAAATATAGGTCTATATACTTTTTGTGCCAAAAATTTATATACATACACTGTATATTTGTACATTCATATTCAAAACTATTCTCATATACTGAACAAAACTCAAAGATTTAAGCCAAAGATTTAAGATTTATGTACACAAAATGCCTATTTCTTTCAAATATTGTTCACAAATCTGTCCAAATTTGTTTTAGTGAGCACTTGTCCTTTCACGAGATAATCCATCCACCTCACGTGTAGCGTATCAAGATGCTGAATAGAGAGTATGATAATTGCTGGCCACAATAAAAGGTCACTCTAAAATGTGCACAATGCCACAGATGTTACATGTTTAGAGGGAGCGTGCATTTGTCATGCTGACTGCAGGAAAATCCACCAGAGATGTTGCTCGTGAATCGAATAGTTATTTCTCTAACATTAATTTCATAGAATTTGGCAGTACATCCAACAGGCCTCACGACCGCAGACCACGTGTAACCACACCAGCCCAGGACCTCCACCTCCAAGACCAGCCACCCGGACAGCTGCTGCAACAACCGCTTTGCATGACCAAAGAATTTCTGCACAAACTGTCAGAAACCGTCTCAGAGAAGCTCACCGTCCTCATTGGGTTCTCGACCTGAGTGCACTTTGTCACTATCGTTTTAACCGCCTTGAGAAGGCAAATTCTCACATTCGATGGCTCCTGGCACTTGACAGGTGTTCTCTTAAAGGATGAATCCCGGTTTTCACTTTACAGGTCAGTATCTGGTTACTGCACACCAGATACTGACTGATTTCTGAACCCCTCCCGGACCACGGCAAATGAATGAACATTTTAGACTGGCTTTTTATTGTGGCCAGCCTAAGGCACACTGTAATAATCATGCTCTCTATTCAGGTTCTTGATATGTCACACCTGTGAGGTGGATGGATTATCTTGGCAAAGTTGAAGTGCTCACTAGCACAGATTTGAGAACAAAATTTAATAGAGAATAGGCTTTTTGTGTACATCTTGTAAGTTTTAGATCTTTGAGTTCAGCTCGTAAAAATGTGTGTGTGTGTGTGTGTGTTAATTTTTGTTCAGTATATAATTCCATAATTTAACAGGGAGTCCATATCAATAGTGTCCATTCTCACTCAGAACCAATCATTTACGCAGTCTTGAAGTGGTTTTGTTCAAATTAGACCACACTGGATTTATGTCAGCACCATTATTGTATTTGGATGAAAAACTGTTCACTGATCCTCAAATGTATCAAGCTCAAGTCTTGGTCTAAACTTGACTACAGTCTTAAAGTTGTGGCCTTCCCATGGTCAGTCAGGTGTGTTGTTATAACATTAGTTCAATCTAAAGATGCTGCTGTTGTTTATCCTTGACATTACCTCACCACAACTGAGGTCATGTTTACTCTTGCCACTACAATCCCGACTACAGTCCCGAGAGCCAGCGTGGGTGAATCAATAAGCTCACACCCCCCACATGCAACAAGCTGACTCAGCTAAACTTTTTTTACTGCAACAATAAGTGGAAGCTCAACCGGAATAAATTTGTACGAAATGGCTGACCTTTACAGTCTTCATAAGAATTAAATCAATGTATCCACACTACTGCATGAGTGGACCTATACAAGAGAAGCATGTTAATATAGTTTAGATTTTTATCCCACTTAACCAGTTATAAGCTGTGATGAATGAGGAATAAAGTTATTGTCAATGTACCCTTTCAGACGACAATGGATGACCACAGCAATATGGACACTTAAATTAAAGTTCTATCTGGGAAGTACAGTAGTTTTGGTATATTCACGCACAGCTTTAGATTTCAGTGCAAAATATAATAACTATTGTTCCTTTGATAACAATCTGCACATAGGTGGAGTCTCACTGTTTGCTTTGCCGCAATAAACCTTCACTCTAGTGTCCTGACAACAGACAGTTATTACCACCACCGGGATATTTTCTACAGCAATATGTGGTCAACCATTAATAGACAACCAGGAGGAGAAACCAGAGACATGCTGGTGTGCAAACCCTTCAAAATAAATACAGGCTGACAAAGATAAATACATATTCAGTCAGTTAAATATGTCAGAACAAGCCCAAAACGTGTGATACCTCAAACTCAAGCAAAGACATAATATGATCATTTATGTCTGTTTGGAGGATTGCACTAAACATCCCGCATCATTTCACTAAAGGAGAAAGTATGACAGGGGCAAAGGTCCAACCCATAAACCCAGTTTGGAGCCAAAACCATCGCTAACTTTTCAAATAGGTCAATATTAATAATACTACACTATTTATCTTAATGCTAGGGTCAAAGGTGGTTCATAATATCAAGACTGCAGAGCTAAAATTTAGATTATACATAAACTCACAGCCTGCTTTCGTCAATAACTGGCAAAAAAAAAAATACATGACGGTTTTCTTTTGCTTTTGAATCAAACAATCAACGCATATATTGTACTGCAAGTCCATGCAAAGTTCATTTTAAACACATTTACTTCATAAACTGAGGCTTATGACTGTAGCCATCATAGGAAAAACAAGATAAGGAAAACTTAAGAGTGAAAGCTCTTACTCAGATCAAGTTTAAACTGTAAACGTCCACTACAAATCTCAGTTTGGGGTAAAGTGAAAGAAAAAAAAAAGTTTTGCAAACAGGAACACGCTCCACGAGGAAAAACTGTGCCTCATGCCACGGGCACTATTTTAATGCCTTCCCTTGTGGCTTTGCAATACATTCACACATTGTAGACGCGTCTACAATAGATATAACAGAACCTACAGTCCGCTTACCTGGTCTTCGTGGTCACCTGTGACGGAAGAAGCCATGTTGGTAAGGTGAGCAGCTGCTCTAGTTCACACAGGTATGTCTGCTCCGTGCGAGTGAAGCAGGACGCGGGCGAAACTTCACCGACTGCGCAGAGCCACTGTACAAACTTAGGCTCAAAGTGGGCATTAGCTCACAGATTTAGTTGTTGGCTTAACTTTGTTTTATGCTAAAAGACCCCAAACACGAAGAACGGTACGGCTGTGCCGAGGATCCCGCTCCGGTCCGCAGCTCTGGGACACACAAGGAGAAATCAAAGTCTCCCAACACAAGGTGGCAGCTTTACGTCATGAACAAGCCCCAGACAAGAGCAACTGTTCGTTCACTTTGAGTTGGTTATATAGATATGGAATTAGTCAAGGTGGGCGCTGAAAATTAACACTTTGGTCATAGAATTAAAACTATTAAAATAAAATAGAAATAGGCATGACATTTGAATTAAGCAAGTTTAAGTTGCACAATTGAAAATGCAGAGGGGTGTAAAAATAAACCAATAATTGGCTACATTGCAGGTTTCCACTTTTGAGTAGGTATTTTAAACTAGTATTGGGATTACATGGGCCGGTTTGTGGAACACATGAGGGCGCAATTGCATCACCCAACTATCCTACATTTTCATTTTCTTATATTTAATCCTTTAGTGACCGCCTGGTAAACCAACTTAACATTTAGTAATATACAGTTTTAAACGTGTGTAAATATAGAGTATTGGCTTCAAGTGTTTACAACTCAGTAGACTGTCATGACAAGAGATACATTTTATATTCACGTTCTTCTTGCATTTAAAAAACAAAAAACAAAAACGACAGTACACAACATGATGTAATCCATGTTTTAATTTGAAGGAGACTGAAGTTGATGTGTTGAAGGTTATTGCATACTGGCGTACAGTTTATCTATCTGGGGCTGGAAGAGTGTTTTCAGCTCAGCTCTCTTTGCCTTGAGCGTTGGGGTCAAAAGTCCGTTCTCAGTGGTGAACTGTTCTGGGTGAAGGTACAAGTCTTTTACCTGTGTGATACCAGAGGAGATTACAGAGCCAAGTTAGATTCAGAACAAGGTCACGTCAGGCCAAGCCCACCACGGCACAGACAAAAGTATGTGGACAAAAAAAAAAAAAAAAAAAAAAAAAAAAAAGTGTAGCTGGTAAGGTGCAGTGATAGTGTAGGCTACTGTATGCGTTACCTGCTCAAAAGACTTGAGGCCAGCTTCTTTTCCCAGTTTGTTCATATCTGAAAGAATGGCTTTCTTGATTGTCTGCAAAAAAAAAAAAAAAATAAAAAAGTGCCAGTAAGAACATTTATCTTTACCACAGGTATCTTATTAAATCTGAAGTTTTGCATTTAGTTGATTATTAGGTTACCATATTTTTGCAGAGATTCTCAATACTGTCTTCTATTCCCAGATTTTTGGCAAAACATTGTAGGACCTCAGCATCTGGGACCACTATGGCAACCAGGAAAGCCTAAAGACAAGTCATTTTCAGTCATGACCTGCCCTTCATCAGGTTTGTACCGATACAGACGTTGCTTCCTTTACCTGCAGACTGTCTCCATGCACAAATACTTGGGCCACTGGAGCACTGCGTACATACACATTCTCAATTTTCTCTGGTGCAATGTACTCTCCTTGAGCCAACTTGAAGATGTTCTTTTTGCGGTCAATAATTTTAAGAACCCCACTCTAGACATTCAGAAATAATAGTTAATGGTGGAGAATGACAAATTAAACAATGTTTTTATTGTTTTTAAAAAAAAAAAAAAAAAAAAAAAGTTTAATTCTTACTGGCAGCCATTTCCCAATGTCTCCAGTGTGAAGCCACCCGTCTTCGTCTAAAGCCTCTGCAGTCTTCTCTGGGTCTTTCAAGTATCCCTTAAACACATTTCTCCCTTTGATACAGACCTGGAGGATACAAGTTCAAAAATAACAACTTTATGCATATTCCAAGTTTTGGTTAACGTTTCAAGTCGAAAAAATGCTTTTTTGAGTCCGTTTTGCTTTAATGAGGGGTCCAAGTCACTTACTTCTCCTTCACCATTTGATGCAAAGTAGTTCATATCTTCAACGTCCTCCAACTTCACAATGTTACAAGGCAAAGGCGCTCCCACATGACCTAAAAATGTCAGGGTTCAATAGCTTACAATCACTGGGCTATTTTAAGTCACATCAAATCAATAAGTCTGAGTGGGAAATGGTCTGAGCTACAATTGGGCTGCATACCAGAAGTGGCATCCCCTGGCATGGTGAAAGTGCAGCCTGCTGTGCACTCCGTTTGGCCATATGCCTCAAAGATCTAAAAAGCAAAATGGTTAAAAGCAGTGGAGAGCTTTAAATAGTTAGACCAGTGAGAATTAATAAATAAACCGACAACAGCTTTACTCCAACAAGAACCATAATACAGTTACCATGTCATTTCACAAAATTTATCCTTTTAGGAACTGTAAATTAGCAGGGTGGAAAAGTACTCCCTTCAAAATAATGGTACCGAAACATCCGACTCAAAATATATTTAAAGAAAGCAGTATCTAGAGCACACACTGGTGTCACTAAGGTTTTGCCTGACACTAAAGGCTGCTTGCATACATCTGTTCAGTGCATCGGAGCCTTGTCATCTCTCCATATTTGGGTCACATACAGTAATCTACAACAAGCCTCAAATCAGTGATACTGTTTACAGATGTTTTTACCTGGCACCCCAGCGAAGCCCGAAGGAAGTTAAGCACAGAAGGAGATATTGGCGCTGCTCCCGTCACCATGACCCGCACACGGCTGCCCAGAGACGCCTACATTTAGCAATAATAAAATGCATTCAATAAAAGCCGTTTTTGTTAGGTTGTTTCATCATTAATCAAACATTACCTGGACTTTGTGAAAAATAAGTTTGTCCCAAATGCTGTTTTTCCTAATTATGCCATTCTTCACTTCAGCATACTTCCTTTCCACAGCAAAATTCAGCAGCCATTTCTTGAACGGTGTTTTTGCTTCACTCTGAACCTAATGGCATTTTAAAAGAGACGAGGTCACAATGTCAGTTTTTATTCTGAAACCAAAGAAACTGTAGGAGATCTGGATTACATACTTTGTCGTAGACCCTGTTGAGAAGCCGGGGAACGACTGGAAAAATGGTAGGCTGCAGGGTTTTCATGTCGTCTGGTAGAAGTCTGATATCACCCTGGAAGAATCCCACCTTCGCTCCTGCCCCATACACTGCTGTCTGCAGAGGAAACAAAGAATACATGTCAATTCAAAATATCTTCAAGCCTGCATTGTCCCCAGCTATTAAATTTCATAAACTTCAAACATACCTGTACAATTCTTTCAAACATGTGCGCTAAAGGCAGGAATGAGATGCTGACATCGTCTGTGCTTGGAACGACAGAGGACTGAAATGCACAAGAGACAGTTATAATAGGAAATATAAGAGCTTCACAATACTAGAAAAACATCAAATATTGTTATGCATATATGACTAGCAATATTAACATTTCACATTGAAGTTTTAATGGCTGACATACAATTATATTAAGGCTTTTGGGTTACACATTTGCTTTATTGCGGAACCCTAAAGGGAAAAGAATTAACAGCCATAGTATTTCCATTTAAAATGTTGCATACCTCAAAGGCCATAACAACTCCAGCTGCATCAGAGACAACATTCTCATGGGTCAACATTGCTCCTTTTGGATTTCCTATACCAAAAACCAGACGTTAAACCCTAGAATATAATTTCTAATATTCTAGTTTGACACAATACGGACATGCAGTGATGGGTTTTTCCATTTAGCCGAGACGCATTCAGATGATTTGTAACATTAAATACCTGTTGTGCCGCTGGTGAAACACACAGTACTGAGGTCCTCTGGTTTTGGCGGCTGTTAAAGCAGCAGAACGCCGTTTACATTCAAGGCAACAGCAACACTGATAAATATAACAGAAGTAAACTTACAACTGGCTTTTGATGATTATCTTTTCCCAGAGCCTGGCAAAGAGACAAAACACTTGAATTTTTACGTTTGATTGTACATCTTTCTGAAGGTGCTTGATAAACTGCCGCAGTACCTCCACAGCTTGCATGGACAGAATATCCATGCCACAGTTCTTCCCTCGTTCCACCAGCTCAGAGTCAAAAGAGTCCATAATGACAATGGTTTTAAGAACTGGAGTCTGGCCTTTCTCCACATTTTGTAGCAATAGTTCAGCTCTGGTTTGGTTGTCACAGAGCACTGTCGAAATCTCAGCTGAACAACAAGAAAAAAGTGAAGTCTGTGGGCTAAATCAAGCATTACTTTAACTGCACAGGACCGTTTTAGCGAAAAGGATTTGTGTCAAGACAAACCCAAGCAAACAAAAAAAAAAAAAAAAAAAAAAAAAAGTGAG
Organism: Neodontobutis hainanensis; assembly: GCA_024349245.1. Taxonomy (NCBI): domain Eukaryota; kingdom Metazoa; phylum Chordata; class Actinopteri; order Gobiiformes; family Odontobutidae; genus Neodontobutis; species Neodontobutis hainanensis. The sequence goes on along the minus strand of JALDNG010000017.1, from coordinate 6,422,903 downwards.
ATTAGTAAAAAGCAATTAGTTTACACCCTCCGGGGAGGAACCTATCGTGGTCTTGGATGCGTCTCCAATTAGTGGTGTTAATAGCAGAGCGGCTCCTTTTACCTCGGTCGATAATGAAGACAAGAGCTTCAGGACCCAGAGTGTCATACAGAGGCACAGTGGCCATGGAGTAGGTATAACAGGCCATCTCACCAATGATCCACTGCAGACAAACAATCAAATGGGTCAGAATGTGTGGAGATCTGTGGGGCCACATGACAAAATTAGACGGTACTTACTTCGGGACGGTTCTGAGCAAAGATGCCAATTAAAGTGTCTGGGCCGGGCTTCAGACCTCTATGAAGGAGCCCTGAACCCAGGTGCTCTGCTCTGTCCGACACCTTTTACAAAGCGTTTAAGACAATAAGTTGAATGTCAGTAAAGTTGACCCTTTTGAATGCTCCCCACCTTTTAGGGTCATACCTGTTTGTACTTCAACCACTGGTAAGGCCTTCCAGGTTTTCGGTAACCTAAACACGGTCCATTGCCTGTTAGGATAAATGTACAAGTAAGGGCCGCTGTGTGATTACAATTAAGTTATAACTCTATTCATGCATTGACTAAAGCAACATAAATTAAGTAATTTATCTAGCCAGTCAATGGGTAGAAGGTCACACACCAGAGACCTTCAAACCCCTTTGGAATACTTCATAGAGGGTCTTTGCGTCATCATAGTAAAATGATATCAAGTTGTTGTTATCTTCCAGCAAAGCAGCCTTACGAGCTCCATCCTGGAGACAATTTCAGAACAGCACATAGTAGAACTCTTGGCTTTCAAGTCATTATAAATGTGCTCATCCATATCATATTTGTCTGTAGTTCTACCTTAATGCCAACAGTTTGACATTTGAGGTCAACATAGGTGCGGAGTGGGCTGGGCCTAGAGTTGAGATAAAACAGCGTAGCAGCCGCCAGAGCAAACAGAGAGATGATGACCGGTGTTGGAAGTGGGGAGAACAGAAACTGGAAAAGGAACTCCATTGTGCTGGTAATAATAAAGATAAACTTTTAATAGCATTTTGTCAAGGGGAAAAAAATACACACATTTGTTTAGAAGTGTAGGGGTTAAAAGGTCATATAGCTCCAGAGTTGTTTAGCAGTGTGAATGTATGTAAATGCTAAGCCCTTACACTGTTGCACATTTAGAACAAGCGCAAAACTGCAAGTCAAAATCCATTATAAGACAGCTACTGTATACAAGTGTAAAATGCAACACTGGAAGAATTGTGCTTGTGATAAGCTTTTAGGCCACGTGGGGGCAGCAGAAACACAGAAATGTCTTATGTTGCAAAAGAACGCTTGATAATCTTCAATTTAATGTTAACTTTTCTTTTCTGCAAGCAGCTGGAATAAAGCCGATGATTTCACCAGAACACCAGATTTTTAGATGTTAGTTAATAACAGACAAATTAGGATTGCTGAACGGTTTAAAAAAATATTAAAATAAAAACTGCAAAAGTTAAGAGTCTGCCTTGTTGGTTAAATGTCTCCAAGTAACTAATTACTAAGTTGTACCGACAACTTGTATCAAGTCAGTAGAACAAGTCACATTTAGAAACAAAACTAAAAGGCCCTAAGAGCAAACCAAATCATTTTTAAATAAATAAGATGTCATTAAAAGCCCAAAACCAAGCGTTTTTTCCTACCTGCTGATGACCCACTGACACCGTCCTGTTGGTGCACTGCTCCGCTGCCGGTGGCAAACACACACACACACACACAGCAGAGCCTTCTCTGCTCTGAACAGAAGGAAAACTCATAAACTATCAAGCATTAGAGGAACCTTTGAACCTTGGACACAATCACCTCCACTGATATAAAAATAATAATAAAGAAAAAGGCACAAATGCAGATTTCACAGCAGGCTGGAGCCTTTCCAGATTACATCTATTAAGATGACTACAGAATTATAATAAATTTAGTAGTTTAGCAAAATTCTGTGAAATGAATTCCAATAAAAAGGCCATTTTTATCTGTTGCAGATAAAGTCAATGATGCTACACCTGATGAAAGGTCAGTGTTTATCTCATCTAAATCATGTTCAAAGTACAAAAAAATATACATTTAATTACATCATCAAATTAAGCTTTATTAAAATATATATGTACACATCTGCTAAATACCATAGCTTTGTAATTTGTGCTGGGTTTTAACCGACTAGTTTTTGTGCACTTATGCTTTTTGTTACCTTGTGTTAAAATGGCTTCCATTGTTCTCACTTGTAAGTTGCTTTGGATACAAGCATCTGCTAAATGACTAAATGTAAATGTACCACAAAATGCAGATGTAATACTTTGTTAAACCAATTCAAATGGATGGTTTCCCTTATTCCAAAGTTGCACATTGGTTTGTTATCAGTAGACTGACCTGACTGTCTGGTAATTCAGCATGAATATCTAATCATCTGTGCAGCATATGTGACACAATACAATCTTTAGTAGCTTTTTTTTTTTTCCAATGTTGCTTTCATGTTGTGCATTTTCCAAACTTGACTGTCTGTTCCAGGACAAACAGAAAAATGAATGAAGGCTATGCTAAAGCTAAAGGAGGAAAGATCACGTCCACATAGTAATATTGCTTGATAAAGAGTTTGAGACATCTGTGCTACCAACCATTGGCTAAAGGTTCATTATGAGAAGGCTTTTTACCTGGTGGGATGAGCAGAGGTAGTTAGAGACAGAGCAGGAGGACCCCCAGGGGAAAAAACAGCTGAACCCAGCCTCAGCACTAATGTACAATCTGTCCACCTGTGTCATTAGCACTTCCAACTACACTCAGGTGTGAGGGCTTCACACCAAACAGGGCCCAACCTGCCTCCTTTGGTTTCCACAGCCCTGCACCAGCACATCAGCTCTCTGGAGATTTACAAGACACTTTTCACTTTGCTGTTCCCTGAAATTAATAACACACCACTGTTTATTTAATTACACATATTCTTTATTGAAGGTGTCATTTATAACTGTATGTCTTTGCATTTATGAGAAGTTTGACTTGAATTCTCAGATAAAGACATAGTATTGAGCACTGACATATAATTTACACACTGTAGAGTTAAATAATATATAGTATAAAATATAGTAACTAATGACACATAGAAAAAAATACTTTTGGTCCTTTTTGTCTTAAAGAGTAACAGTAAAGATAGACAGGAAACAGAGAAAAAAGCTGTGAAAGTAAACAAATAGGACTGAGCTAAATTTTAAGTCATTAAGGCGCCCCCAATGAATACTTCTTAAAGGATGAGAATATGCTTTAAAGGTATAAGAGAATATAAAAACAATCTACTATCACAAAAAAAACTTTCTTAACATAATGCTGCAGAAATTATGCCTTTTTTGTTGTGCATCATGTAGTGTGGAGCCATACTGTGTGACATTACAGTAGATTTTATAAGACTCGGCACGGTAAAGTCTATGCCCAGCAATATGCCAATATGTTTATATAGATATATAGCTCAGTGGTAGAGCGGTAGCCCTATAACTATAAGGTTGTTATGGTTAATACTGTCCTTGGGCAAGGCACTTCACCCACCTTGACTCCAGTGGTGTTTAGCTGTAACACTGGTGAATGAAAGCATAATGTAAGTCATTTTGGATAAAAGCGTCTGCTGAAATAACTAAATGTAAATTTGTTGTACCTTTAATTATGACATCTTAAAAAAATGCCCATGTAAACCATATCTTATTTTTATTTTTTTGTATTTAAATGACAAAGTAGACATGAAAAAAGAAGTAGAGAAAGAGGGGACGTAAACAGACCTGAGCTAGGAATCAACTCAAGTCAATTCAGTCATATAGCACTCAGGTGAGCCAAACAATACAATTGAACTGTACATCAAACCAACGCCCTTTAAGGACAGTGTTTAACTTCAAAGGAGTAAAAAGGTTTAAGCTCTACCTTTTTGATATACTAAACAAATCCATAAAAAGGTGGCTTTATTATTTAGCAATTTATGTGATTCTGTGAAGAAGAAAAAAGCACTTTGTCTCAACATAGATACATTCATGTTTTTGGAGCTTTTATTGTGCATAATTTGAAAATTCAGCACAATTTTAATTACTAATAAAAATTGTACCAAGTTAAGGTACATAATACCTGGCCATCCCTCCCACCTGTAATTTCCCTTTCTCCTCCCTTCCTTACTGTCCAGCATCATTAAGAGCTGCCGGGTATTTAAGCTTGGTTTCATGAGAGCAAATCCACACTGTGCACCTGAAGGATTAGCGTTACCTGTGTCTAGTATGAACCTCACGCCGCTGATCCACTTTACACTTGTCTTAACCACTGCTGCTGTCATTAACAATGGCACCAATGGCACTCATTCAAACAAGATTGTCATTGGCTTCCAGGCTCCGTGGAACCTCTCTTACCCCTTCAGCGCCCTAAGGCTCGGAGCGGCCATCCAGATAGCTGTGGAGAAGGTCAACAAGAACCCATCCATTCTGGGGAACATCACTCTGGATTTTGTCTTCAGTGATACAGACTGTAATCCAAAAGCTTCTCTGGGAAGCTTTATTCAACAGGTTTGGAATAAGAACGTGTCCGCACTTTTTGGACCAGCTTGTCCTGAGGAGGCTGAGGTTTGCATTCCTTTACTTTTTTATTTAAATATAAAATAAATACCAACTCAAGTATCCAGTACTCACCAGTTTAGGAACTTTTTGTACTACTTGTGAATGTCTAAATCTTGGTATTGTATTACTTTCCAGGTCACTGGACTTATTGCATCAACATGGAACATCCCCATGTTTGGCTTTGTTGGACAATCCTCCAAAATGGACAACAGTTTTGTTTATGATTCTTATATAAAAATTGTTCCTCCTTTAAAAAGAAGTTCAGAGGTTTTAGTGAAGACTTTGGAGTTCTTCAAATGGGAACATGTGGCCATGATTGGAGGAGGACTGGACTCAAACACTTGGGACAAAGTTGATGCGTTGTGGAAAACAGTGGAAGATCCACTGAAAGAAAAATTTAAGTTGACCACAGCTATCAAGTTTGACACTAGCAATCCTCAGCTAATTTATCAAAATGTGAAGTACATTGCAACGGTGGCCAGAGGTAAGTTGAGTCAGTCAAAGGCCCCTGTTAAAACAAATAATAAAACACTTTTTTCTTTTTAGTCATCGTGGTGTTGACAAACAGTGTGGACTCAATGGCTCTGTTGATTGAGGCTGAGCGACAAGGACTTATGAACGGGGAATACATCTTCTTCTTGGTACAGCATTTTGAGGTCAGTGGCACTGTGGTGAGTCAAAACACATAACATCCAAGTCTACACTTTTTCTTTTCTTTTTTTTACCACAGCTATTTTGATTAATTAATGAATTTGTCTTACATGTGCTATGCTAATGTTTCTCTTGAGCAGGATAACTTGTGGAAATATGCCCTTAACAACAACATGAACCAAACAGCAAAAAGAGCCTTTGACATGGCCTTTATCATTGGACAGAAATCCTATGAGGGTTACGAGTATCATGACTTCTTTGAGCAAGTTTATGAGAGACTAAAAGGGCCTCCGTTCAGAAGTAACTTGACTTCTGACAGAGAAGTAAGGACTAAAACATAAAAAAGGACTTTTTTTTTTTTTTTGATGGAAACGGTGTATGTTACAATTCAACATGTCTTTTTAGGTTAGTCCATACTCTGCTTACCTGCATGATGCTGTGCTGCTTTATGCTATGGGGTTAAAGGAAGTCCTCAAAGATGGCAAAGACCCTCAGGATGGACAGGAGATTCTAATGAGACTGAAAAACAAAAACAGCATTAGATTTTATGGTAAACCTTTTGATCATTTGATATTTTTTTTTCCCCTCATGAACATAAACATTGATATTGCTTGATTGCATTGGTTTACAATTTCAGGTGCCTCCGGATTGGTCCACTTTGACAAAGAGGGAGAAAGAAACCTGGATTATTCCATATATGACTTACAAAAGGTCGGAGATACCACCAAGTTTGTTCCCATTCTTAATTTTGAAAGTCAAACCAAAACTATAAGGTATGAACAGTTTCAATTACACCAAAAATCTCCAAATACATATCACTCTTGATATGTAACTGAATAATTTCAGGCCGACAAGTATGTATACTTCTGTGGTTTGGCCGAAAGGAAAACCACCATCTGACAACCCAGAGTGTGGTTTTAACAATGAGCTGTGTGAATGGCTTATCAATGGTACATCTATTTCTAATATAATAATCTGTGTTTTCTAAGGAAATGTTTAAAACATTATTTGCTCTTGCTTGGACACAGACATTACTCTGCTGGCACTGTTAGTAACCTTCCCTTTCATTGGAGTGTTCGCCATCCTGTGCATTGGAGTCCTTGTTCTGCAGAAGCTACGACTCCAGACCAGACTTGACGACAATTGCTGGTGGCTCATCAACTACAGCGACATCACTATTATCAGAGAGCCCACAGTATGAAGCAAAAATACCCAATAATGCTGATTGCTGACATGTGCATTTTACAAAGGACGAAATGTGTTTTTGTGTGACTTACAGGGAAATCGGGCGTTATCTTTCAGCACCACAACCAGCCACAATGACAGCGGAGGATCTCAGTCCAACTTCTCCAGCAACAGCTATGGCCTGAAGGATAAAGCAGGGAAGGAGCATGTCTATGCCAGCATAGGACTCTACCAGGTGCTTAAAAAACTCAAAGCTATTTCTTTTGTAATAGCATGTCTATCATCCCTATAAAAAGACACTGTCACTAATAATGTTAATAAAGCTGGTTCTTTATTGGATTAAAATAAATCCTATACTGTTTATTGTTGATTCATTTTGTAGGGAAACCAAGTGGCCATTAAATACCTCAAGGACCACATGGGCACTAATGTTCAGAAGTTGTCCATTATTGCAGAGTTTAATGCGGTAAATTTTTTGTTAATATTAAAAGTTAGTTAGTTTTAGCTTAGTTTAGCAATAATAATAATAATAAAAATAAATAGCCAAATATCTGAACTTTTTGATTTATTTAAACAATATGACTATGTGTATTGTGTCTAACCATCTCACACTCTTCACAACAGATGAAAGAAATGAAACATGAGAACCTGGTGCAGTTTTCCGGGGCCTGCGTAGAGCCACCAAATGTCTGTCTGGTGATGCAGTATTGTAAGAAAGGCAGCCTGAAGGTTAGCGTGACAGCATGCACTGTCTGTAATAAACATATATTAACACACCTTATAAAACATCACTGTAATCCTACTTTAAGAGGATCATTAAAACTAATTTTCCTGTTTTCCTGTAGGATATCCTGGCTTCGGATGCTGAGCTAGACGGAATGTTTAAGCTTTCCTTTGCATATGATATTGTCAATGTAAGTCTAAACCACCAGAGCAAGTTCTACTGGTTTATTGTTATTGTTAATCCACATTTATTTGTTGTAGGGAATGGAGTTTATTCACAAAAGTTGCATTAAATTTCATGGCAACCTAAAGCCAAGCACATGTCTAGTGGATAGCCGACTCCAGATTAAATTGTCTGGCTTTGGACTTTGGGAATTTAAGAATGGCTTGAAGAGTAAGATTCTCTCACTGGAAAATCCCAAATATGAAGGTCAGTATGTGTAACTGTAGATTTTGTTGGCCCTTAAACCGTATGTTCTAATGATTTATTTACATTTAGAATGCCATCTTACGTCACCAAAGAAATACATCTAATACATTGTAGGTAATTTGAACCATATTCTTCCTTAGTTACCCTTTTGTTTGGCTAATTCTGTTGTAGAGATGTATTGGACAGCGCCTGAGCTTCTAAGGCAAGTCGGTCACCCATGCTATGGAACACCCAAGGGTGATGTCTACAGCTTTGCACTGATCATGTGGGAACTTGTGTACAACTCCAAGTCTGGCCCATTCTGTGACTTCAACCTGGAACCAAAAGGTGAGCAGCATAAAAAGTAGACATTCAATTGAAACTGCAGTCTTAATGCAGCCATATAAATTAAATATTTTTTTTTTTTTGACAAGGCTGAAAGCTGAGATAATAGAAGCAAATAACGTCATATTGTCGCCAATGTTTCTGTTAGAGATTATAATGCAGCTGCGGACACCTTTCCAAGGTGAGTTCCTACGTCCAACACTGTCTGAACAACTGTGTGATGAAAACATCAACTTAATGCTAAGAGCCTGTTGGAGTGAAAATCCTGACCACAGACCACCATTTGGGTCTATACGAAGACAGCTGAGGGAAACCAGCCCAGACAGGTTTGACTTTCTCTTTTAACTGGACAAGAAACAAGTGCCGTCACTAAAAAAGTAAAAATTCTTAATTCACAGAAAGACTCTTTTTTAAGATCCTACTGCTATAAAACAAGCACGCAACACAAAATCAATTTCGTGTGGGTACCGATAATTTTGTCTACTATAGTCATGCAAATATATTGGACAATATGGTGGAAAAGTTGGAGAAATATGCAAATCATTTGGAGGAGGTGGTGGAGGAGAGGACCAATCAGCTGACAGCAGAGAAGGCCCGTGCAGACAGGCTCCTCTCCAGTATGTTACCAAGGTACTTTCTCAAATGATAGATGATACGAATGAGACGTTTCAAGTCTCATTCATTTGCTTATATAGTTTCAAAACTATATAAGCAAATTATATAATTAAAGATGTTGGAATTACTTCGTTGGTTGTAGGTATATCGCTGATCAGCTGATGGCAGGGAAGTCGGTGGAACCACGCAGTTATGACATGGTGACCATCTTCTTCTCAGACATTGTTGGCTTCACGTCCATGTGCTCTCTAAGCTCGGCAATGGAGGTGGTGACCTTCCTCAATGACCTTTACAGCCTCTTTGACGACATCATCAAGCTGTACGATGTCTATAAAGTATGTTTTTTTCTGACAAATTCTTCAATAAAAAGAAATTAAGTTTATAGGGTCAACTAAATTGTTCTTTATTTTATTTTTCCAGGTTGAGACAATAGGTGACGCGTACATGGTAGCGAGTGGTTTACCAATCAGCAATGGGAGTAAGCATGCTGTAGAGATATGCACAATGTCTCTGCATTTTCTGAGTGCAATCAAGGACTTCAAAATTCGTCATCTGCCAAATGAGAGTATGGCAATTCGCATAGGGGTGCACTCAGGTAGGACCAACCGAATCAGTAATGTTCAGTAATGTTTAAGAAAAGGATGTGTATAGTAATACAATGCACACTCTGTAGGTCCAGTGGTCGCAGGAGTGGTAGGAAGCACAATGCCTCGCTACTGTCTGTTTGGTGACACTGTCAACATGGCGTCCAGGATGGAAAGTAACAGCTTACGTAAGTCATGCTATAAAATTGCTCAACTGTGGCTTATGTCTTTTTTGATGGACTTTAGAATTAAATGGCAGCTCTGTTCATCTAATAAAGTTACCATACCTTCGACAGCCCTAAAGATTCATATAACCCAGTGCACTGCAGACATCCTTTTTAAAATCGGATCCTTTGTGCTGGAGGAACGAGGAGAAATTGAAATGAAGGTAACTTTATATCAGCAACAGGCCAGAATAAAGCAGTTTGTGTTATTGAATTTTTTTGACCATGTCTGTGTACACGGCAGGGTAAAGGGAGTCATAAGACATACTGGTTACTGGGCAGAGAGGGATTTATTCATCCTGTAGTTGTTCACCACTCTCCACCAGCTGACAGCCTGAAACCACCGACAGAGGTACAACAGTAGACCACAATCTCTGCTTCACTAATTCTGTGTTTATAGTGTTGGCATATCTGTCTATTTACTATAATGTAATGTTTCTGATGTAGAAACCAGGACTAACCAAAGCTGCTAAGGCAAAGACACAGAAATCTACTATCAGAGCTCAAATGACTGAGAGCCAGATGCCAACAGTGAACACTTAAAACAACAAGAAATATTCATAAGATATTTTGGATAATTCATAGAAATCAAGAGGGTTTCTGTGTCATTACCTTCTGTTTAATACAGCCGTCTCACATCAAACATACCTCCTGCAAAATATTAGGTAATAACGTTTTTATTAAGGCAAGAAGGTGCAGTACAGTTTTCTTGCACAATAAGTCCTTCATAGATTGCTAAGCTGTAAAAAGGTCTAAAGTACAGTTTTGGAAACAAAACAATAAAGTGCCTGCCTTATTGCTTGTTTGATCCAAAGAGACAAGTACGTAAGGATAGACGGAAAAATATTCCTTATTGGTGCCTCGGTGGCACTACCTGTATCAGAGCGGCCAAGGCTTGAATGTTGACACAGATTACTCCATGATTATCTGTCTATCTACTGTTCATGTAATAAAGGCAAAAAGACACAAAAGGTTAATCTATGAGGGAAATTAATATATGATTAATATTTGACAAAAATATTTATCTGTTTTATATTATTTATAATTAAGTTAATTAGCCATTTTCCTATAAAGTACTATGTAGCACTTTTACAAAAAGAAATTACATTATATAGGCCAGTAATAAAACTAAAACTGCTTATTTATTTACTGAAGCTTAGACAAAGACTTTTTATTTATTCAAAATTTTATTGGACAGTGACTTGAATGTATATAAGAATATGTTTATTATGAATGAATGCTTTATTGGAATGCAGTTGCATCATGGGAAAATTCACACACTTCCTGAGTCTCGACTCAAGTGTCCCATTGTTTGTAGTGCACTAAATAAAAATAACCAAATGAAGACTCTATATAGGTGCTACATCCTTAATGTGTTCACTAAATCACAACATGTGTTTACAAGGACCACCATCAGGATGAGCTGCGAGATGCCTGCGACAGACAAAGGCAGTCAAAACAGAGTTGCTCAAGAAATGATAGACACATACTTGTAAACAGTTTTTACCTGCTACGTGTCCTTTATTAGCTGATTCTTTACCTATCAGACATTAAAACATTATTACTATGCACATACTAATACACTATGTAAAATATGTATTTAGGCTATATTTTAGTGAGCAAATCTGACAACATGTACCTTTGACGTGAAACTCTGTTGTGAGAACCCCTCCATTAGGATCTGTCTCAGGTGTGAGGCTTCGGACGGAGCAGGGACTCTGAGGCACAGAAGATATCACAGAAAGTGCAGAGCTACGTCTTCAAAGAAATTGCCTGTACATTACAATGAATGCATAAAATGTGGTGTACTCACTGGCTGACAGTTCAGCCTCTCCCCATCACAAATGTGAACCTCACAGTGAAGCCACACAGTAGAGACCTTCTCTAGACGCTGGAAGCGGAAAGAGTTAAACTTGAACATTGAGCGGCTGTCTTTGGCGTTCTCGAATATAGTCACAGTGTGGTCCGATGAGCAGCTTCAGGAAAATGGACAAATGTTTTGTTATTTGCTTGGACTAAAAATCCAACATTATATAGCTTCATCACCTGTTAATGATGAGACTCCATCTCTTTTTGTCTGTTGAGTACGGAGTGGGAGTGGCCCAGCAGTTGTTGATGACCACTTTAAATCTTGATAGACATTAAAAGAGATTAAAACCTGTGAGTTATTTGTCATTCAAAAGTGTGCATTATACAGTTTAAATATAAAGCTTAACAAAGGCCCACCTGTTACTGAGCCCTTTTGCCTCAATGCCAATAAAGACTTCAGCTCCAATCTCAGATGTGTCAATCACATACGGCGCATCTTTTGCATATAGGAATTTGGAGTTCTGTAAATAAAAAAATAAAAAAAGCATTTCATTGAAGCTTTTTTTTTTTTTTTTTTTGATTTTACATGAATGTACAGTAGCTTAGTATAAACTCTTTAACCTAGTGTTACCTTTACTGGTCTTAGACTTTATAAGGCACAGACATATTGTGGTACTTAAGCAGGCAAAAGGCATCCTGGACCAAGTACTTCTACAGTTACTCACCGTGAACACATTCATAGACAACTGTGACCTAAAAGTGCCTACACTCCCGTTGTTGACATAAACTGTAGCCACTCTGGAAAAAGCAGAGGGTTTAGTAAAAACGCTGCAAGTCATTGGGTTAGATTGCACATATCTTTCTCACAGAACGTTAGTGAACAATGTTCTGGGTCGGTGCTTACCTCTGGCTGAACACTGCGTTATTTACCAAGTAGGCAGCACGATACATGCAGTTGAGCGTGTAGTTAACCGGCTGATTTCTCACTGTGAGAGAAGTATCGTTGGATACAATGGAGTTATAGAAGATGTACTTAGGGTCTTTGCCAGGAATGTACTGTAAAAACAACAACATTGAACTCAGTAACGTGGCATGTAAAGAAAGTGATTTTTGTCTTAAATATAACATTTATTCTTATAAAAGTTTAAAAACTGCACTAATATTATGGGCCCTTGCTTCGTCAAAAATAATTACACAGTTTATTTTAAAAGGTAACATTACATACATACTAATTAAAGTAATCACTGAATTAATTAAACCAACCAAACACTGCCCAAAGTTATTTTACATTTAAATGAAACTAATCTCATTACAGTCTACATTTTACACATAGAATATGTATACTTTTTTTTTTGTGAATGGTTTTGATGACAGGAAATATAAGGAATAGATTTTTAGCAGTTCAATTTTAGTCCTTAGAATGAATTTAATTTAGCTGTTTTTGTTCCTTAAGGTCAACTTAGAAACAGAGAGAACTGTTAATAAAAAAAAACTCCAAAAAGTTTAAAATAAGTTTTTAAAATATCTAAAAAAAATGTTTATAATATGATTTATTTCAACTGAAACAACCTATTTTAATCTTACATTTCCTATTTAATTGCTTACAAAAGGCACATTGTCTCACCTCCGACTGTGTGGCACAATACGAGTGGTTTCTCGGCGTCAGGTCTGGTATGATGAAGCGGTAGTATCCGGGGCTGTGGACTCCACTGTAACAGACCCCACCCAAGGACAACTGCTCAATCTCCCAGCCATAAGGACACTCGGGGACATTAGCAATTATGGTATTGGGGAAACACGACACCATGACATAGTCTGCGATATAAAGAAAATGTTAAAGAAAGTGTCAAACTAACTGAATAATAAAACATTTCTCTGACTTGCGTTGCATAATTTCATACCTGCTTTTTGAGGAGGACATGTCCACGCAACTGGCAACAGCATTAACAGTCCAATGACAGAGGCCATTGTGTGAGGCTGCAATAAAAACACACATAAAGAAATAAATAAATAAGCAAATGAGATTATTTAAATTATTAAAATTATCTGTGGACATACAAACCTGTTGAATGCCAATCTGGTGTCAGAGTTTCTTCATGACTTGTGCAATGCAATCCCAGACTAACACCTGGATAACTTCATGAGGCATTTTATACTTTCACAGTTAAAAGCAATTGACTTGCTCACCATTCTCCTTTCACCTCTTCTCTCTTTAGTATTGTAGGTTCGAAGGGTCTATTGTGAAGCTACTCACAAAAGCTTTCTGTGCTGTCGGGACATTGACTTTCAAATGACAAGTACCTCAAGGGATTAGTGCTCAGCATGTTCGCCTAACCTTTTCAAAAAGTGTGCATTCATATTGAGAAAGAAATGAACTTGCTAAACTTACACTAACACAGAAAAGTACCAGAAATATCTCAATAAGCATTTAGCAAGTAGAGCCTAAGTTGTGAATAGGCTACCTTATTTTTGCTAAACTTTCAGACAGGCTTGTATGGTTTCATTGTTCCTTTCTGCTGCGTTTCAAGAACATGACACCATTTAAAAAGCTCAAACAGCACAAACAGACATGTATGGAAAGCTTCATAATGTGATGCTAGGCTGATAAGAGTGAGCCCACACTAGTCACTACTGTTCTTCAGTGGAGTTGATAGGGCTCTGTGCGCTAACTTTCAGCTATAAAGTTTCACCCAGTCTACTGCTATTCTACTTCAGTATAACTCTCTCATACCGGTGTATGTCAGCAAACGTTTGCTTAACTTTTAACCTCCATGTACTGTATTTATTCATGTCCAAATTCAAAATTGTATCAAACCCAGTTTTAATCAAAAGCTTATGTATCATAAAACTACAATTAAGTTGTTGCAAAAGGAAAACAAAACTTTTTCTCTTTTCCCAGAGTCAAATACCTCTTAATGATAAGAGACAGCTGAAAGACGACACCAGTGCAGTTACACACTGATGTGCTTCAGCCAGCAAGTTAAGGGACAGACTGCAGACAATTAACATGAGAATAGAGCGATGAGGGAATTTGTGAAGGGGGTGCATGGGGAAGATATGGATCTAAGGATGGGTCAAGGGACAGCTAGTGTTTCAGCATCTAGTGCTAGTCACAGTAAGATTCCAGCTAAGTTATGCAACGATAGCCAGCAAATACAAGAAACGTGCTCAGTGTGTTCAGAGACCAGTTACATTTGCATATTAATGAATAGTCAACATTAATGACAAAATATTTACTTAACCCCACCAATAAACAGACAACATTTTGTCAATTATGACCATTTCAGATTCTGTAGCAAAGTCTACAAAGGATTTTGACAAAAATGTCTGTATAATATAGATTGTAACATCATGGAAAAGCCTGACTGCCTACCGTTGTGAATATTTGTTGAAAATTAAACAAAGAATCTATTTCCCATAGGCCTTTAATGCAATTTTATTTTTATTGACATAAAAAAAAGAACCAAAGAAATATAACTATTTTGCTATAAAAGGTAGTGCTATTGTAAAAAAAATATATACATTTATATATATTTATATATACATAAACCTTTCTTTAAATACAGGTAAATACATGTTTACATTATAAATAGATTTCATACTAAAATATCAGGGTTTGGGAATTTGGCAGGTCCAACTTGGGCGTTCCAGCTGGTAAATAAACTCCCTCCTGAAGAAAAACAAACGCATGTTAAATCAGGCAAATGTAGTGAGCCATATCTTAATATAAACTTAAATCACAAAAGTCTGTTGCTGTACTTACTCTCTCCAGTGTGGTGCACTGTTTTCTCGACACAGCAGTCCTTCATCACATGGACAAATCTGGTTGATACTAAAAGCCAGGCCACCATCAGGCACGTAGCAGCTTTCCCCTCGAATCAGGCGTCTCTTACACACAAGTTCACCGTGATGTCGGGCACAGCACATGGACGCACCACAGTCTCTGTCAACTTTACACCTGGCACCTGAGGAAACAAACAAAAACATTTCCTGTCAGATTGTTTAAGAGTATTACAATGTAGTGATTCTAAATGTTGAGTTGGACTGTACTCGAGACTCTTACCTTCTTGTCCATTGGGAATGCTGCGGTGGCATTTTCCAAACATACAGCTTAGCCCACGGACACACTGAGTGTCTCTGCGACAGTAGTGGCCTTCTCCTCGCAGAGGCACACAGAGACCAAAGTGACGATCACAGGTGAGGCCCCGACCACACACTCTGTCATGGTCGCATAAGGCCTAATGGAAAACAATGGATGTTGTATTGAGAATTTTAAACTTCAAACAACAGAGTTTTTAAAGATTGTTGAATGACTTATCTCTTACCGTGGCTGGTTTGGGTGCAAGGTCCATAAGTGCTTTTGCCCCTTCTTTGGGCGGACTGTGAGGCATGTTTAGCATCCAGGCCCAAATACGAGCTTCGGCATAGGTGAAGCAAAGACAGAAACAGATCAGATTTCCCAACATTTTAACAAAATTAAAAGAGGAAAGGAGCTCTGTAGTTCAAAATGGTGTTGGTGGATTTATTCAAAAAGTGAGTTGTGACAAGCTGTGCTTGTTTTTAAGTCCAAAGCTGTTTAAAAAGAGAATCCAGGGCTGGCTGCTCCATAAAGATGCATAGATGTTCTCTACTCCAACTTTGACTTTTATAGGTCACCAGGACTTGCTTCCCCCCACCGGTTTG
Source organism: Neodontobutis hainanensis (assembly GCA_024349245.1). Lineage (NCBI taxonomy): Eukaryota > Metazoa > Chordata > Actinopteri > Gobiiformes > Odontobutidae > Neodontobutis > Neodontobutis hainanensis. The sequence continues at coordinate 6,407,062 of JALDNG010000017.1, read as the reverse complement.
TTTGTCTAAGCAACAAGGTAGGAGGGGTCAATTAGTTGTTAATAGATTAACTAAATGGCTTAAGTTACCCCCTGCAGCCAGAAAATAGTAGCAAAATGACCAGTCGTGGAGGGACAAGGAAAGTGGGGAGATGGGGTTGAAAGGAGGTACCAACATGATGGCCCAACAACAGCTTTACACAATGGAGCCAAGACAAGGGGTGGTTATCTCTTCTAGACAAACAACGACAAGCAACAAAAGCAGACAAATGTATGACATGTTTCATTGCGCTGAGTGACAGCTTAGCCACCACAGGCCCTGACCCCAAAAATCTAAGCAAATAGCCCCTTTCTCCCTGCACTATTCCACGCCAGACCTCATGCTGAGAGCAATTTGCAGAGGAGCACCCCACAGACGACCCCATGATCTCATTAAATGTAATTACCATCAGCATTCAGTATTCAGGGATAGACGGGAGCAAAGTGTACCAAAAACAAGGTGTCCCATAGAAACAAACCGCTTTGAGCACAGGATTTTTTAACCCAATAATGATTTGAGAATGAAATTCTTTTCTTTGTGCAATTTTTGCCAATAATTACGTACTATTTAGTACCCAAATATTATTGTCCGAGTTGTTCAAATAAATAGCACCCCACAGTGTGTTGCTCTGCGAAATCTATGACTCCACAGTTACACTAACACAAACTCATTTTATAAAGTGAATAAAAAGAGGTTTCTTGACTGGAAATGAGCAAAAATGTCCATGGGGTATGCACTTTTTTACTCATTTGAGAAAGCCCACACAACTAGTTATGTAGCTAGTGTTGATGATGTGAGCAGGGACAGTCTCTACTGCACTAGAAGGATGAGTCAGTGTTTTTAGAGCTATATTCAGGTGTAATGTATCTAACCTACATCAGACACATTTGTACATGAAAGACAACAGCCTTGCATTAAAAGTAATCACAATCTATAGGTTACTGAACTGCATTCAGGGACTGCCTGGTATGGTTAAAATTGAGATACAGGAGATGTTTCAAAGCAAAGAGGTTTGAATGTTTGATATATTTGTTGGGACAAGGATTGTGAAAGTTGTACAGTCCCTATATGCATGTACAAACACAGCACATATATCAATCAATAAGTCAGAAAAAAGATCTCCTAAATGTAGTATGGACACATTATTCTAGAGATTTTACTATAGCGTGTATTGCACACATATACGTATATTTGTAATGAAGAAAACATGACATTTTGAAATGGTTGACATTAGCAAATTTAAACAAACATGTGTTACATGGTAGGCCACTGAGTCACATATGTCTTTTCCACTGAATAGTGAAAAAATATTAGAAAACAGAGGCAGTCCACTGGATACTGTATAAAGAAATAAACTCTAACCCCTTAGTAGCGCAATATTGCTTATTTATCTTTATAGCACAGGAAGAAACTTCAAATTCATGCAGTCACTGATTTATAGCTCCCTTACAGAGCTGTTTTATGATTGATCACTGATGATGTCTGATATAAAAAAACAACAGGAAAGAAAAAAACACTATGTATTGAGTAAGAATCAAAAACAGCTGCATGTGAAAACGAACACACATGGACTTCAAGCCTATCCAATCTATAAAACATAGGAGCCCGTCTTTGTACTTAACAGATTGAAGTTTAGAAATAATAGTATCATGGGGAACTAATATTATTTATTGCAAGCTTCTGGTTTGCTGTTCGACCTGGAGCATACCTCAAAATGTTATCATATGCTAATGATAAAAACTCCCACTGTTAGCAGTGTTTCATTAACATTCACACTGTGAGAGATGCCGGGCTAACTGTTGGTCATTTACATTTCTTTGGTGGCAGACAGCACAGATTAGTTTCGTAGATATCACTGGTCTGGATCTACACCAGATAGGACCTTATCAAAACAGAATAATGCAGACTAATGACGTAATTGGTAGTCAGTTAGTGGCTACAATAGGAGAGACTGGATCAATTAACAAGTAGAAATTCAGGCTGTTACACCCCGATTATAGCCGCTGTATTTAAGCAGTTGTTCTTACCTCATAACTGTGTATTGAGAAAGAAGCACATGCGTGGTTATAGAAATATACACGGAATACTACTGTTGCAATGAATTTGTGTTGAAAAAGGAGTATCTACTCTCACTACAAAACCATTCAAGTGATATTGTCGTTGAATATTCAACATATTTCAAATGGCATGTATTCGTAATAGTGTGCTCTATAACTGGATTTATATAGACCTTTCTAAAATATCAAGACATTATTATACAAGACAAGTTTCTGACTTTTTAAAGAAAGGAAGTCTATGCTGCAATAATGATGGTTTGCTTTTGTAAATACATTTGAAAAACATTAAAATATTATATTTCACAACTCAGTTAAACATATTAGGTCTAATTTTGGTCCATAATGCCCATCTCTACAGTGCAGCCCAATGGCATAGTCCAAACCATTAAAATATGTAGTGATTTCAATTTAGTTTATACAAATAAAAAATAATAAATTGTACTTAATAAAATAATAAATCTAGTAATACACAGTTTACCATTTTAAGGTTTAAGTGATCCCTTTCACTTCCCATGGACGTGGTGTGGGAATATTACTGACTTTTCTTAAACACATTGTCCCTTGTCTCACAATGCCATCAGCAGATAAGTGTCTCCAAACAGTGCTTAACATGCTGCCCTGTTGTTAATGACTCTACTAATGACTGTCGTAATGAATCAACATAGCCATGGCTCCTGCAATTAGGACTAACAAAAACAATGGGCCTGGTAACATTTTCCATTGGAATGGACCTTGACCCCCCAGAGGGAGATTTTAGCAGGAGTGACAATTGTGACAGCAAAGTCATCGTTTTTCCCAATTAATGTGTGAGTAGAATTTATATGAGTTTGTTCTGCCTTGTCTGTATTTATCCAGTTGTCTTATTTTATCAGTGAATTATTACAATAGATATGGAAACAAACACTATCTGTTTACATATGGTGTTTAAGAAATACAATGTCTGCAGCTAATGTCACATTATATTATGGTCTGTCCAAAGCCCAATAATCATCATCTGGAAATGTTAGCACAAAATGTTCTTACTTTTATTCCAAGTCTTAAAATTACCAACTAAAATCTAAACCAAAGGTTGTATTTAAAACAAGCTGCTAGAAATGCCTCAAAGCTGTTTCACTGTGTTCTCCATCCAAGACATTTATTACCCTGTACAGACAGACTGTCAGGGCCAGGGCCAGGGCTTAAGAAAACTCATTAAATTAAGTGAGAGGTGTAATAAGGCTGCTAATTGTTCCCAGGAATAAATTCTAGTAATGGCTTCTGTTGCATTCATTTTCTTATTTTTACTTTGGTACGTTTTATCCCATTGTGATGTTAATGTATTTTGTATTATTCGAAAGGGGAAATTTAGGCCCAAGTTATTATATCATTGTCATGGAATTAATCATCATAAATAGAACTTCCCAGTCCTTAAGTTGACCGCTGAAACGATTGATGTCATTTGTTTGTCAGTTTCCAGTCAAGGTAATAACTAGAGCACTAAGAGCAGACTGCCAACTGTCTCCACATCTATTCTTTATGGCTATTTTGTTGGTAGTAATCACCAATAATGAAAATTTACCCATTAACCAACACCTACCTCATCATGAAGCCTAAAATAAAACCCTGTTTTATCTGTTGACCTCAACAGTTTGAGTTGCGTTTCTGGTAAGGTTTAAATAATCTTTTCTACAACCTGTTCTCAATTGTAAAGAGACAGAAGACTCCCAGGATAATAAGAAACAGCCCTGCTTCTTTTCTGTGCCAAGTTTTAAAAAACAACCCAAGGGAAAAAAACGTCCAGAAGAGACTGTGGCGCAAAGGTCAGTGTTGCACTCCTATCATAAATTATCTCCATTTACAAAATAATATTAAAACTGAATTAAAACGATGTGGGAGGGAGACTGCATGTGATGTTTTCGGAAGAGTCATTTAGAGGTTATGAAAGGGGATTCACTGTTTTTTATCAAACTGGGAACATAAACCATCTGTGTAGTTCTGTCTTTGCTTAGTGCAAGAAATCTCGTCCCAGGAAACCATATGGATAATCTCTAATGTAAAACAAGAAAACTGGGTTTCCAAGCATCTGAACAAGTCCTTTTAAATTTTTGGGGCCTTTTCTCCTACATCCTGAGCTAACTGCTGAAATAAACAATGTATAGCAGGGAATGATGATACTATGATTTTGATATCCACTCAATAAGGTGACAATATATACTGTAAATGATTCTGTAAGTGATACTTCCAAATAGGGATACATTTTAATGCTGAAGATATACTAGCTTTCAGTATTCTATAATGTGGCTCTAACTTATTTATTCTTTTCTTTTATCTTATTATTTTTCAGTTAAACATTCTTGATATTTACTGTCCACTTGTTTGAGCTCTCCTTGCCAAAGACAACAAATACTCCCACACAAACTAATGGAAAGAATGTGAAAGTTGTTAACTGTAATAAAACAGTGAGTGCTCCTATGTATAGATTTTCTTGTCTGTTCTTGTTATGAACCACTTGTATGAGTCACTCAAGATCATTTGCTTCAATGTACTTCCACATGGGGGAGACATGCTCCTCTGGTCTCTTTGGATCTATGGAAATCCATAAATGTTTATTTCTCAAGTGAGTGAGGAAAGACAGAAAAGGCGCCTGATGACTCAGTCTGGCGTGAACACCTTCTCTATCTGTGTCAGCTCTTCTTCTGCTATGGATATATAACCCCAGTATTTGCACAAGTCCCACAGAGAGAGAGACTGATGGAAGACGGAGAAAAACTGTAAACCTCGGCACTGAGTGAGAGAGCACAGGCAAGGACAGCACCAAAAGGCGGGAGGAGCGGAGGAGTTAGGCGCCCCGCTTGTCCGGCAACGGCAGAGAGGGGAAAAGAAGACAAAAACAGAGATAAAAAGTTGAAGACTGGATTGGCTGGACATGGGGCTTTGTGCTGTCCTCCTCATATATCTCTCCCAGGCTGAGCTGGGAAGAGTCTGGGCACACGAGCAACGAGGTAAGCCCTGTTTTATTCACAGGTCTGTAAAATTAACACCTTTTTATATCTCCTTGTATAACAAGTGTAAAATACATTCAGCACAGAAAAAGTGAAAGCTCAGAAACGTGTGCCTCAAACTCTGGCACCTCGCTTGCTATGCACCACAAACGTTTTAGCATTTTGTCTGTAAAATTCTTCATGCATTTTTGTTTAAACTGTAGTTTGTAGTTCCCCAGACATTTCCTTGACCCAAGCCAAGAAAGCAAATAACATGTTGATTGTAAAAAGATGCTGTGCCCCTGCAGGAACATATTTGCTTCTAATGTGAGCTGTCATTTTGTGGTCAGATTTTGACTATACACTAATCAAAATTCTGGAATGATTTTCCTGCAGGTCTATAGTAAAAGTCATTTGATGCATCAGTTGTGTGGAAAGCTCTCTATAGACAAAGTTTATCCCTTAATCTTCTTTTACCAGACACATTATTGTCTCTTTTTGTTTTGCACATCTCCATTCTGGGGATGCTGTATACATCTTCACCTTTCTGTGTGTCTGCATGTATTTTAGTTCTCCTTGGAGAAATATTATTTTTAGTCAGCCTCGTTCTTGCACTGCTGCTCCTCCTCCAACAATCAGTGATGCTCCAGTTTCTCTGGTCTCTCCTGTGGTCCCAGTTCCACTGATCAGGGGCTTAGCTCTGCAGAGGACAGCCAGACCCATACTGACTGATGACTGACTGATGACTGACAGTTCAAGATAGTTTTGATTATGAGTTTAAATAGAGACTGCATTTAAATTGGTTTTACACATATGGAGCAACAAATTGTTCATTAGAAAATATTTGCTGAGATATAATCCAGAAAGTTTTTATGACTAATTATTGGGGCTCATGTCAACAGTTGGACACTTTTGATGAGGGCTTCCATCAGACAAAATGCCACAAATAACCATTTTTGTCAACGAAACAATCCGAAGCAGGTGCTTTGTAATACAGTGGCATGTTCAAAATGTGCATGTGGACATATTTCAGAATAAAAAGTCCATATCTCAGAAAACAATGCGTCAGTCGCCCTTCTTGTTAACTTTTAGTGCAGTGTTGAGTGACCAGCTGCTGAGTGCGTAGGTGCTTCTTCAGTAACCCATAAACCGGCAAAATGCAAAATACAGGTTGCAAAAAATGAGAACACAAGACACGCTTCTACACAAACCATATGTGTAAGTTCAAATTAGCTCCTATTTCTTGCTATCACATTTGTGACCACAATGGCTTCTGTTAAGCTAGAAGATAGGTATTTTTTAAACGTCACGAATGACTATAATTACTATAATTACACTACCTTACAACAATAAAGTAAAGACACTTTAATTACGCAGGTTCTATTCTATTTATATTCTATATTGAGCTATTATTTGGTACCAGTGGTGATATTTGACTGAAAAGTGCACACAGGTGTTCTCAGTTATTTGAGCTTGTTAGACCAGTCACATGACTTTGAGTGCCAAAAAGAGAAATAGCTATGTCTAAGCTAACAGTGGAAGACAGCAATACATCGTATACAACTGTGTGGCTTGTGTAGCTGTCTAAGCAGAGGTTCTCATGAATACTCTTATGTAACTACTCTATTTTATGTTAAATATTTCTATGGGTTATATTGTTTAGGTTTTCATGTAATGCAAACGGAGGTTCAGTTTATAAATAGGAACAATGTTGGATTCTACCGTGGACTGGTTTGAGAGACACTACTGTAAAGTGCTGACATCTGGTGCAATTGCTACCAGATTTGAGCAAATTGTGATGTCAAATGATAAGGAATCCCAGTGAATGTAGTTCAAATCATAAATGCAGAAAATAGTAAATGACCTACAAATGAAATTAGCTTAGACTTGTCATCTAAAACCAAACGGACACAATTTCAACCCCCTGCTTTAAATCAAACCCCCTCTCTGATCTTTTCCAATCATTCCTTATCAGAGCAGCTGCCAGTGTTTGTGATTGTGTGTTATGGTTACTGCTGTTCCACGGACAGAAAAGTGCCAAATGGCTTCCTCCCACGCCACAGCCGCAGGGCAAGTTTCACTGCTGTAAAACCACTGTGCTAAACTGCAGCGACACACATAGCAGTGACCTTGCTTTGTGATTACTGTTGCTCTAATGATGCTTCTGCCAGAAGACTGCAGGTGGGTTGCCTCCTGTTCCTAGGCCTCCTTTCAGAAGTAACACTGGACTGAAATCTGGACTGGACTGGACAACACTGGACTGAAACATCAATGGTCTCATCCTTTGCGTTTTGGGATTTGCAAACAATAGAGTACTCTCAGCAGATGGGTCTCTGGGGCACATATGTTTGGCCTCTTCCGGTTTTTATACTCAGTATACAACAGGTGTACAAAAATTACAGAGTACAATGGTCCAAAGAGCTGCAGATTCGCCCAGAAACAGGATATTTCACAAGAATGTACTTTTAAATTCCCAGACTTTTTTGCTGCATAAAGCAGAACAGACTGAATGTCCATCAGACCTAATACTCCATCCAGACCGTCGTAGTCTGGCTACATTGTCTTGCTCTTCATAGTTTACATTGAATATTCAATTTCCTTAATGACTACAATAAAATAGGTGAAAGAAAAGTAATATCAAAAAGAGAAAAGTATGTTTCTTCAATGAAAGTAGAATGAGATGAGAATAAACATATAACAGATCACTAGCAATGGATACATTTGCTTCCTAGTTAAGCGTCATCCTGTGTGACTGGTTGTACCCAATAGATTACAATCTGGCTGCTGCAATGCAGGCATATTACATTAATCAGATGCAGTGGACACAAGTGCTATATACTCAATTCAGGGTAAGATATGCATTTGTTTTTTCAATAAAATAACCAGGATTGCAGGTCTCTGCTTGGGTTAGGTCAGCTCTCCTGGCAGCACAAGATGTAATGGATTACTGGATGAAAAGATGTAAATTGGCACTATATCTGACAGTTATATATACACATTTTTATATTTGGAAGGGCTACCAGAATCATTTCCATGTGTTTTATTCTAAAAGAGGCTTCACACTGAGATTTGAGAAACCTGCAAATCTGTCACATCTGTCACTTTTACATTTTCTTTGTTTTGGGCCCTGGTTCAAAGTCAACAGGATGTTTAGTTTGCACTGTTCTCTTTGCACATTCCCCAGACACGTGTTTGACACACATGAAGCTACTGTGCCTCATTTCAGTTTTAGCACAATAAATAAGTGTACTTACAGACAGATAAATTGGGAAAATAGGAAGGAAAATTATTGCTCTGAATGATGTCAGTTTTAAAGGCTAAGCTCCTACTTTAGCTTGTCACTCCCCCAGTTTTAGCTTTTCAGAGAGCTGCCAATTTGACCCAATAAAACCATCTTACCCTAAACTGTGTGATTGAGCACATTAAATTGTGCTATTACAATTTCAATATTACAATCTTAGTGCAATGTATTACTGATAATATAAACTGTACATTACACTTCAGTGATAGATGTTTATTATATAGATAACATCAAGCTGCCCCTCAATAAATAAAGCTGCACAGATTTGCTGAATGTTTAGAAGTGCTGCTGATCTTGCAAATCTGTTTGACAAAAATGTGTTGAGCAGTGAGTCATGGGTGAGTTTACTTTCACAAAGGTCTGTGTATTCTTGTGTGATCTGTTAAACAGATGAACATGAAAACCCACGCAAATCTGAGCAAAAGAGCACAGACATGGATATGCATTGATAGAGCTGCACACGTGGCTCCCACAAGCATCACACACACATTAATTGCTTGGCTTGTCAACAAGGCTCACAGTTTAATGAAAGGCAGCATCAAATCACACAAAGACATCCATCTTCTGCCAAATAACCATAAGGGGTAGAAAAAAGCCATTGTAGCGTGTGGTAGGTTTCAATAAAAAGCATTTATTTTACCAATATCCATTTAGTGGTTCTTGTTTTTGTTTTAATTGAATGTTTGGAGGTCTAAATGTGGGTTTGATTTGCTACAAACATGTCTGCCTGTTAATGATCCAAATTACGACAACTAATAAAGAGCAGATGTCAACTAGATTGAGGCCCTTAGCCTGTAGTTTGGCAGTTAATCATATTGTGTCTTTCACACATTTTGTAATCCATATGGAGAATAGGGACTTGAAGCATCTAGAAATAAGCAAAACAAAACTCTTGAAGAGTTTCCCGTTGGAGTGAACTTTAGGCCTCTTGCAGTGTCTGTGAATGTGTTGACACTGTTCACACTCACCATAAAGTCTGTTTTTTTTTAGATGCCGTGATGAGCAGGACTTCATTGCGGACAGATGAGGAGCCATCCAGTTTCCACAGAAAAGAGAAACAAATCCTGCACAAACACAGAGAAGCCCGCAACATAGTAGACATAAGTTCGCTCCCAGACAACATCACCAAAATAGTGGTGAGATACACACATTTTGGTATCATAAAATGTCTACATTTTGCTTTCAGAGATGTTTGGCCATTTTCCATTTCATCTTCTTCCACTTATCCAGCAGACCAGCAATCTAGGCCAAGATGCCCAGATTTCCCTCTCCCCAGACACTTCCTCCAGAATACCAAGGCACTCCCTGGCCAGCCAAGAATATATCTCAATTTGATCTCAAAAGAATCAACCCAGCATGCTACAGAACAGAAAATACCTGTCCTTTCAATCAAAAGTCCAGACATTTTGAGATGAGATGAACTGCGACTCGCCTGGATTGTATTGTACAGATCTCGCGTGTGTTGGGTGTATTTGCTCAATAAAACAAAATTTTATGAATGCATTTCTGCTTCAAAACTTGTGTTCAAAACACCATTGACTGAATCTACTTATGACAAACAGCTGATTCTACTATTTCAATTTGAGTTGAATTTAAGTTGAGTTGGCTTTGAAAGCATTAGGTTTGAAATAAGACAAATCTATCTCATTAAGTTGATTTAATAAAAACTGCGTCCGCCTTGGTCATATGAGACTACCGTTGCTGGCGCATAGGTTACGTCAGAGCAGGCTGACAGCAACTCGGACCCAAAACTAACCGGCATGCAAGAAACCCATTGGCAACTTCACAAGTGTAAAAATCAAGTTTACAGCCTGGTACAAAAGATGGCTCCGGTCTCTAGAGCTACGTTTTTACTACATGCCAACTCTGAAGGGGGTAAATTTTTGATTAACACATTTGTTTATGCAAACTGAAAACTATTGTTTTACTATGCAGTAAAAGCCAAAAAGCCCGGATTTAACCGCCATTTTATTGCCCTTTCATAATGACAAAATCGGTGAATAGGGGAAACATGGGTGGAAACCGTTCATATTTTATACAGTCATTGTGCAGGGCTGCCTCTTCTCAAACACGCCCGCTTTAAAACTAAAGCAACTTTCCATTGGTGCTGGACTTTTCAGGGCAAATACAAGCTGCAGTAGCTCCCTCTAGAGGTACGAGTGCTCTGAAGTCACTTTCTGAGTCTTGCTACAAAATCACAATGACACCATAAGCATATCTTCAACATGGTTATTTTCCTTTAATTCTCAAGATATTTAAAATAATTTAAGTAAAGGCATACAAACCTTTTAACGTCACCTAAAGTCAGACCTAGTTTAAGAGTCAAATGTAATTATCTGTCTGTCAAGCTTCATTAATTATATTATATATAGAGATATATATAGATATATATTTGCCATTTGCCATTTATTAAACCCTTTATCTATGTTTGAGTGTTTTTGTGTCTCAAGTACCAGTTCTTTCACTTAAACTGGTCAATAAAATTCAACCAAAATTTAGTATGTTGTATTTTTTTCTCCTTTTTCAAAGAAAATTGAAAACAGACTCCAGCATTGTCCTGCCAACTTACAGTGTTTGTTTAACCGTAGCTGTGTAGTGTGCATAGTGTGTGCTCACACTTGTGTGAATGCCTTTGTGAATGACTCACTTGTAACAGATCACCAGACTTGCAGTGTACTGCTGCTTTTTGGGTTGAAAGTATCTGATCTCAGTTTGTAAAACCCTCCACTTCTCACCCAACAAGTATCTCTTTAATAAATCAGAGTGTCATCTGTGAAGGGAAAGTGTTTAGTTATTAGGTTCACCTCACCTAGAAATCCCACACCCCCTTTAGAAAACAGAGGCGATGTCAGGCTCTTGAGATGGGAGAAAAAAGTGGGTCAGACTCTGTATATGGAGCAGCCAAAGAGGCAAAGAGAGTGCTGCATTTAACTGCCCCACTTTCTAAACCCCAGAACCATTGCTCTCTGTCACCTTGAACTGTGGCATACATTAATAATGGCATCAAGACGAGCAATCTGTATCAAGACATGGCCCTTGTTGTCAATGCAATGTGTAAGAAGTGTAAACAGCTCCCTCAAGTGGCAGTGCCTAGACAGAAATAGAAGATGTAACACTTGTGTTGGCATTATGACGCTATTGCTAACCAATGATTCCCAACCATTGGTTAGCAATAGCCCAAAGCTTTAACATCTTAAACAACACAAAAAGTCACAGTGCTGGGGTAAATGTTTAGTTAGGTTTTACATTTTGATAGTTATGAATTTGTTCATGTACTTAGTATGGCAAAAACCAAGCCACTTTTTAAGTATGTATCTTGGCCACAAGTAAAATAAATAGCATCAAAATCTCTTTTTATATTCTGTTTTTTAAAACTGCTTTTAGGAAGACAACCAGAGGTACTACAGATGGCAAAGTTATGGTCCAGCAGACCGACGGACTGAAGAATTATGGGTAGATTTGAGCGCAAGCCAAATCAGAATCCATGGCATATTGTCAAACACACATCGGCAGGCAGCGGTAAGACCAGCACAGAAATAATCATTAATTCTTTCATCAATCACAACTGATCATCACTGTCCAATTTATTTTTCAGCGAGTAGCACTTTCCTTTGATTTTCCTTTTTACGGACACAATTTAAGACAAATTATTATAGCAACAGGAGGTATGTTTACTGTAATTACGTGTCATTTTAGTTGCATTAAGGCAAAACATGTAACTATAACCTCTTACCTACAGGCTTCATCTTTATGGGTGAAATGACCCATCGAATGCTGACGGCAACACAATATATTGCACCACTCATGGCCAACTTTGACCCTAGCTTTTCAACAAACTCCACAGTGATATACACAGACAACGGTGAGGAAGACCTTTTAAGTAAAATCAACTCTATTTTGAAGCTCATGGTTTTTACTGTGTCCTGTCCTGTTTAGGGAATCTGTTTGTGGTACAGTGGGATAAAGTAAGACTAAAAGACAGAGAAGCTGAAGGACCTTTTACTTTCCAGACAGCCCTTCACAAAAACGGGACCATAGTCTTCAACTACAGAGAGGTAAGAAAGACAGAACTGTAGAGATTTTTCTTTTGAACACATTAAAATTCAAACTATATTTTTTAGATCCCTGTACCAGTAGAAAAGATTAATTCCACTGAACATCCGGTAAAAGTTGGGCTGTCAGATGCTTTCATGGCATTTCTACCCTCCTCACAAGTCTCAGGTGAGGTCTGGATAAATTAGATATTCTTTAGACGTCAACACTTTAGACTTCTAAAATCCAAACCTAGTAGATGTAATTTAATTTCTGCTTTATTTAAAGGTTCAAAGCAGCGTACAATCTATGAGTATCATCGTGTTGAAACTGACATCACAAAAATTCTCAATCGATCTGCCTTTGAGTTTATACCTTTGCCCAGTAAGTATTCTGTAAAAATATCTTTGCATAAATTAAAAAAATACATCACTCTCTCAAGTCAATAACTGTATTCTCCTAGCTTGTCTTCAGCACACAACTTGTGAACACTGCATGACTTCCAACCTGACAACGGGCTGCGGATGGTGTAACACACTTCAAAGGTAAAACAAAACATTTGAAAAGTCTAGGAAGAAGCTGAATTTTTGCATTTTTATTTATAAAATTTTAGATGCTCGGATGGAATTGACAGACATCGTCAGGAGTGGCTTGATTATAGCTGTCCCGAAGAGGTAAGCAGGGTATTTTTAGAGAAAATCAAGCAGCCCCATTGCTTGTCTGACTTGTTTCTGATGCACTCGGGATTCGCTCAGGCAAAAGGCACATGTGAAGATTACAATCCAGTGTTACCTGAAGAGTCGACAGGAGCCTTCAAAGAATCTTCTCCAGCTCCAACACCTTCAACAGCAGAACTTGATAATCATCCGTCAACCACAGGCACGGTTTGACTCCAGATAGTTAGACTCCATTGAGACTAATTCAATTGTGCTCAAATGATAAGAGACAACAATATATTATTTTTTCTTTCCTTCAGATCAACAGACGGGCCCTCCAAACCACACGGGTATAACTGAAAACACAGCCATCATCGCAGGTGTAGTAGCTGCTTTGGTTGTGCTTGTGGCGCTGACTCTGCTGGCTGTCTACTACATTAACACACACCCCACAGTCGCCCCACCATTCTACCTCATGCAGGTAGGCAAAATAACTGCGGTATATCTAAGCAATTTATATATAATGTATGTATGTCTGAAATATTTACTTAAATATGCTTTATTTTTAATTGTAGCGACGCACAAACAACTACTGGCCTTCAATGAAGTTTCGTAACCAGGGCTGCCACTCCAGTTACGCTGAGGTTGAACTTGGAGGTCATGAAAAGGAAGGCTTCATTGAAGCTGAACAGTGTTTTTAATGGCCCTGGAAACAGAGAGATAAAAAGGACACATTCTGAAGATTACAAAAGTATTGTTAATGACTGGACGACCAAGACACCCACTGACAAAGGTTCCCTCCAACCTTGTCTGCTGGACAGGTTTTACTATAGCCACTCCCATTTTCCTCTGTTGTTTGCACTTTCATCACACAGAGAGATATCCACATGGTTGGTGGTTGGTGAACCTGGAAAGAGAAGACATTTAGTATTTTGAGTGTGAATGTGTATGTGTGAATGTGTATCTGGTAATCAAAGGAAAGTCAGGGAATGAAATAAACTAGCCTGCATACTGCAAAATTATGTACAGCTCTTATTTACTATGTATTTTTGTTTTTCTCATCTGTGTGAGAATCTGTGAGAATCACAACACCAGATATTTACTTATATAAATGATACTTATAATTCTCATTTTGAATCCTGGCAAAATATTGTTTTGTTTGCATTAAAGAAAGAGTAAATGGGGTTTTCTTTGATCTTTTCTGAATTGTATTTTAATAAAATCTGGATATGTGTGATGAGACTTTTTTATTTAAGATAAACATTTGTCGACAATTTTAATAGTTTTGGACATTAAATTAAAATTATTTTAAACTACATTACATACTTTTGGTAGTGACATAAGGTCCCCAAGAAGGAAAAAAAAAACAAAACAAATAGAAGTCATTTAGAAGAGAACGAAAGAAAGAATAATAATAATAATAATAATAATAATAATTCGCCAATAACAACAAAATATATTTCATGCAAGAAGAGTTAAGTTGTTTGGTCGTTTGTAAAAATAAAAAAATAAAAAAAATCCGGAAAAGAGGGGGCACCCGGATTTGAACCGGGGACCTCTTGATCTGCAGTCAAATGCTCTACCACTGAGCTATACCCCCGCTGCAAGACACTGTGCAGCACTGAGTATATGTAACGTACATGGCCGGTAGCTTGTGATGTATTACACGTTATCTAGCTGTGTTAGCTTTAGCTGCCAGTTAGCTCGAAACAGCTTTAGGATAGCTTTCAGAGATTTAGGTTAGCTAGTTAGCTAGAGAAAAGACTTTGTACATCGTCGTATCTCTACAGTAAAATATTTAGGTGTTGTAGAAACTATAAATCTGGCAAACAGTATACATGCCAACAGTAAACATAGGCAAATGTTAAATTAAAGTTTCACTACAGAAACGTTTATAAAAACTAGCATTAATTTACTTTGGAAAGCTCACCTGTAATATGTTGCTTTTCCCAGTAGAGAGCGCCAAATTGTCGTTCAAGTACATTTGTAAGTAGCAGAATTGCTTCACATTTCCACTGAATTACGTCTAATCGTTCATGTCAAATCCTACTAAATGCATTTTAAAGTGCATATATTCGTTCATAATGTGAGATAATTGCACTACATAATCACACAGATAACTCCTTCCCGTGTCAAATATAAGGTTACCGTTCCTCCATCAGATATTGCCTTCATGCGTGTCTCAAAAATGCGTGATTTCCAACTTAACTGAAGACAAATAAAATAGCAAAATTACAAAGTCATTCATGTGATTGTATAGACTTTAAAATGCACTAATACGTTGCACTGTATATACTGCTTTGTTTGAAAGACCTTTAAATAGAGAAACAAGTGGGCTACATGTTCATCAAAGCAGAGACGTTAATTTACAATGTAGAACTTGAAGGCACCATGAAGTCCTTCAGCGTTTGCCTCTCTTGCCCCTCCTCATTTTTGACCCTTTACTTATATTAATTGCAATGCTTGAATCAGAGAGGAGGTCTTTTCCCAGCCTCTTATCGCTTACACATCTCCATCTCTCTGAGCTACTTTTCTGCAAATTGTGACTTCAGTCACTTGGGGTTTTTAAGGAGAAAGGGCACAATGAATCCTCCTTGTGGAAGATGTAATAAACCAGTTTATCCAACAGAGAAAATCAACTGCCTTGATAAGGTAAGACGTTTTTATAAAAAAAAAAATGGGAATACTAATAGTAAGTAATAAGTAATATATAATGGTAATTATTAAAAACCTGTCAAATAAAATATACCTGGCAAAACATTTGACTTTTACTGCAGTATTTGAAATGTTGACTTGTCAGTATGGGAAGGAGATTTTAGTGTAAAAGATAACAGGGTTGTTAAATTAAATGTCAGGTAGGCCTACATTAACGAGTTTTCTAAATTGTGCTAGCGTTCACGTAATGTTTGTGTTTTGTTGAAATAGCTGCACACGAGAAAGAAGGATGCAAAACGTGACCTTTTGTACTTGATTTGGCTCTTTCCAGATGTTTCCCAGAGGCAGTCATCTGTTGTTGACCAAACATTTGGGTCATCTAGAGCGTCTTAACTTTACTAAATACATGGAGAGATATTTTCGGTGATTGATTTTGAATGATTTTTGTGATCAATTGCAGAAAACGAAATATAAGATTTATCACCAACTTTGAGTTTAGAGGGTAATAAAAGACAAGCTTATCTCGTTTGTAGTTATGTGTTTTGAATTTAAATTTTTCCTCCCAGTATTGGCATAAAGGGTGCTTCAGCTGCGAGGTATGTAAGATGGCCTTGAGCATGAGCAACTACAAGGGCTTTGAGAAGAAGCCCTACTGCAGTATGTGAGTATCTGACTACTGCTATTATCAATATGTTAGCCAGTAAAAGTAATATAATGAAACTAAAGTGATTACATGCTGTTTATCTATGAAGGCATTACCCCAAAACCTCCTTTACTATAGTGACTGACACCCCTGAGAATCTGCGGCTCAAACAACAGACTTTGCTCAATAGCCAGGTTGGAAACACACACAAAAGAAATAATCTTTTATCTGCTGTCGCTCCTGTTATGTTTTCTCTCACACATAGTCTACTATCTTGTTATGTCATTATCTCTTCTATCTGTCTGCTGCAGTCAGCTGTCACTCATGCACACAGCAGGATGCACCTCTTGGCCCCGCCTTTACTCCAGTAAGATAATAGGATTAATTAAAACAGCCCTCAGACCAAACCAGAGCATACTACAGTGTATGACACTGAGCTGCAGCTTCAGTGCACACTTTAATCTGGACAAAAACAATATTATTGACTGTAATACTTTATCTATGTTTCTCATTCATAGATAGGGCATTTCTTTCTGGCATGTATGATTCAGATTGCTAAAGCCAGCACTTTAACTTCATGAAATAGAAAAGTCTACAGAAAGATAAATGCTCCTTTTGCCTCTAGTACTCAAATGCGTTTTCACTGGAGCAAACTGCTGCTGAAATAAAACAGACCTCACTATGTATAGATGCATAATTATGATAGTGCTGTAGTCATTAAACAGAATAAATACACCCACTAATGATATTAGTATATAACTCGGCATGGTAGCAGTGCCTTAGTCCATTTATGGTAAAAAACAAGTTTTTCGCAAGCAATATCAGATAACATGATGATTTTATTTACTGTTTCAACTGTTAGCCCCTTTCTCTTTCTCTCTTGGTCCTTCAAAGCCTGACTGTGTTTATAACCATAAAAGTCCTGGCAGTCAGGCTTCCTCACCAAGACAGCATATTCTTCATAGCGAGTACATGACTCACTTGGTGTGTGTGTGTGTGTGTGTGTGTGTGTTTGTTATGGGGGGGGTTAGAGTGATCTAGGACTTCCTACTCAATAAATAATTTGACTTAAAGTGATGTGAAGATTGTTTTTATACACTTATGCATAGATGTTTTTGCATATACTGGACAGTATGTCTTTATTGTTCGATAAAGTCCTGCCAAAGTTTCTTGATGAACTGAACATTTCCAAGCGCTCTATAAAGAGGAGTTTGAAAAAAACAAGGGCAAAGGGTTCAGCGTTGTGGCCGACACTCCAGAGATTCAAAGAGTGAAGAAAATGCAGGATCAGATCAGTCATGTCAGTATATGTATGTCTTTAAAACGAAATGCCTAAAGACTAAATTGTTAAAGACTTAACAATGAATTCTGCCATTTCATTTTGGTAAACAAGCCATTGTCCATAACATTTTTTATTACTTTGGACATTTCTAATAGATATTCTCATAGAGATTTTGATTAATTTTATGTCTGTCTATGCATGTGTCTTTACTCACTGTTACATACTGTACATATATACTTGTGTGTATATGTGATATTTCTTTCTAATAATGCATTCATGTGCTGTTGGGATTAATCAAAATTGTTTTACCAACTTTTTTGAGCATGATCTATTTAAACTCTATTTAAACAAAACAAACAAAAGTACCATTTATTCAATGTGGCCATAATGCCATGTAAGAATGTTATTTTCAATACACTTGTCAAATCTTTCTTTTACAAATATAAATGTTCAAATGTTGCAGGCACTTTACAAAGAGGAGTTTGAAAAGAACAAGGGCAAAGGATTCAGTGTGGTGACGGACACTCCGGAGCTGCAGAGACTAAAAAAGACTCAGGATCAGATCAGCAACGTAAGTCCAAATATTAACATGATCTTCTTAGCATGACCGAGTCTGGCAATCACAAAACAGAGATTGCATTTTGATACGAGCTGTGCAGAGTGAGGCTGTTTCCTTGCGCCGTTGGAAGGCTTGTCAGAATCACTGCCTGGAGACACAAGCACATTTCTGACATTTCTTCCTGTCCGTGAGCAACAGCCCTATATGGTCAAAGTTTCTCAGCTGTGGACACAAAGGGAATGTCTGCTCTCTCTGCACACTGACATCAATTTTTTTTTCTCATGAGCGCAGTGGTTGCAGAAAGTAATCATGTCACATTGCAAAAAGAATAGTAATTGATTTCTTGCACTTTCTTAATCATCATAACATGGAGATTTTCAGAGGAAATGTAATAAATCTGAATCCATGTCTTGAATAATGTGGAGGTGAATTTTGTAAACCAGCTGCCCTCATGTTTTAACTGTTTAGCTTTGGGACGTTTTTGAGAGTGCAGCTCTCAGACAATCACAGCTCACAGAAGAAACAAAAGAGCAAAACTTTGTTTTACTTGTTCTCACTGATGAGCAGTTAAAAGACAGCATTTAAACCTCTCTTATGTGCAGATTAAGTACCATGAAGAGTTTGAGAAGAGCAGGATTCGGAGTGATGCACCTCCACCTGAGAATAGGAAAGGTAAAATAATTTTTTTCTCACAGCAAGACATTATTTATTGTGGCTTATTCAATTCCTGTGTGTAGATGATGAGCAGCAACCATGCATGCCAAGAGTGAGTGAACCAGCTGGACAAGTGCGTCCTGTTGCACCATCTTGTGGAGGGGTAATGCAAAAACAACCTCAAACTTAATATTTAAACAAAGACTCTAGCTCCACTGTGTATTTTAGTTTAGTTTACTGTCCTTGTATTAAAATATAAAATTACAATACAACTGCCCCTTTAATCTAACCAAATATGTTTTTGTGTCTCTTCCCAGACGCGCTACCAGGCCCTGTACAGTTACACAGCAGCAGAAGCAGATGAGGTTTCTTTGCAGGAGGGTGATATGGTCTTAAATGTCGAGCCCATAGATGATGGCTGGGTGTTTGGATACAATCAGCGCACAGGGCAAAGGGGCATGCTACCTGCTAACTACATTCGACCCATTTGAAACACCAGGTTTATCCCGACAACTTTAGGCAGTCCCATTCCACCACAGACTGTCCCGAGGAACAGCCATCATCACTGTATTAAAGCATGTTTTTAAAATTTCTGCCTTGACTCTGTTTTATGCATATTCCTTTTATTTTAGGGAGCTATTATATTACTAGCAATAGTATTGTGGAATAAAATTGGAAACTAAAAAAAGTAGAAAGCAGATGGGAGTTACTAGGAAAATGCAAATTTTGTCAACATAAAACAAGGTAGTTTTCACATACATACCATTTAAGGTGTAATGGTTTTCTCAGACTTGAACTAATTAAAAGTAAATATTTGAGTTTTGACTTTGTTGCTCAACACCAGATGGTTACATTAGAATAAAGTATTAACCGAGCAGGCACTAGAAGTCTTAACAGTGCCTTTTCAACTGGCAGGAAATACGGGTCCTGTCATACCACTGCCAGATTGGTTTCTGTGGGAAAGAAACTGTTTTGATGAAACCTGAGAGCAACTAGCTCATGACCATCTAGGTGACAAAAGAAAAAAAAAAAAAGAAAAAAAAAAAGAAAAAGGAGGCCACCTGAGAGGGAACATATCTTTGGTAGACAGCATTTTGTTTGTTAACAGTAATGAATGCAAGCATGGTTGTAGCAAGACAAGGCTACCCTGCATTGTCCGGACCCTAGTAAAAAAAAATTTTCGCCAATTTGCAAAACAAATAAAGTCATTTCAACATTTATTGGAAAGTTGTAGGCCCATGTTTACTGTGGCCCTTACCAAATATTCTGGACCAACTTATTTCTAAACCCCATGTGTCAAGTATTTCTTAGTAAAATAGTCAAGCAGAGACCCGTGTTTTATAAACGAATACCTTTATTTAAACAATACATTAAATCATTAGTAAAAACTGCCCTAACCCATTTATAAAAAAAAAACAACTTTATTTTACATTTTTTTTTAAGTTAAAAACAATGAAATATAAACAGCAATACATTTTAAACAAAAAAAAAATCTTGTTAAAGAGTTGTTGGCTCAAACACATTTAAAAAAATTAAAATAAAGTAACATCTATGTGATCAGGCTTTATGGCTTCTTCTGTAAAAAAGGCCACCCTCTTTTCTAGTTTGCACTGCATCTTTGTTGGCAAGCACATCAGTTGCTTCTCAAATAGAACACAGTTTCTTCCTATGTAGTCCTCACACAATCTACAAAAAAAAAAGTGTGAAATGCATTATCTCAGATGCGTTACATAATTGACATTGTGGTTAGTACCTTTGATACATACTTAGTCAGGCAATGGGATGCCTAAATAACAGACACTTAAAGCGCATTAACCTAAATATGTGTGTCACAATATAGTAGTGGTCCAACATGACCATACAGCCAAAAAGGTGAATAAATTTCCTTGCGTTAACACAAAAAGGGGGTCTTTGGACTAAAAACTTTGGGTTAAAATTGCTTAATCATATGTGAATGCACACAGGGTCTGATGCCTTAGCTCTTGCAACATGTACCAACATGCTGAAAGCCCCTTAACATTTACCAAATATAGGATTCCAGGCTGCAACATGTGACTAGTGTGAACAGAGAACCAGGAAGTACCAGATTGCATCATACCTGGAGAGAGCGTAAGGCTGGGTTTGAAAGATCAACACATCGCTGCAGTGCTGTTGCCACGGAGACCTCAATATAGCTACCTGACAACAAAATAAATTAGTCTTTTATTGGCCAAGTTTACAAAACATTACCACATCAAAGCTTAATCTACACCGAGTGGCTCAATGTATTAGCCACTTGTTTTCTTTAGGCAACAGCTTTACTGAGTCTTTGGGTTAAAATAATTGGTTTACTCTATGGACTGCATATGTGAAAGAAACAAATGGAGTGTATATTGTATGTGCATAAACCTTACCGAGTCCATTAAGTAAGTCAAGTTGCTACTCCCCCCAAACACAACAATGTCATCGTCATTTCCGAGCACTGCAGTATGGCTTACTCTGAGGAGAGAAAATAAATAAGTAAATAAATAATGAAGAGGTTGCATGTTTATTTTTCCTCTCCCCCTCAGACATAGTATATGCCTCAAACCCATTATACATCCATATAATGGGTTTGAAGAGACACAAATACCTGGGTTTGTCTTTATGTGGATGTGTCATCTTGGTCCACACCTTTTTATGCGTGTTAAACTGCCAGGCATCATCTACAACAAAAAGATGGGCAGAGTTTGTCATTCAAGCTTTGTAATACTTGTTTAAGACATTCACAAGTCCAAAAATAAAGACTAAAACCTACTGAGAGTTGTTCCATAACTCCCATAACCTCCATATATGAAAAGCATGTCTTCTGGTGTGGCAGTCATTGTGTGCATAGTGCGTCCTATTGGTGCTAAAGATATTGGGACGTCACTGGTGGACGAAAATGCAGAAACCAGATTGAAGCAGTTAGTAGACATACTCCATAAACCTTCATCAAGTTTGTAATGGGAAGTGAAACAAAGACTTACACACAGGTCCAGGTCCAAGTGTCCAGGTCTAAGCAATACAGGTCTAATTCAGCACTTTCCTGGAAACAATATAAGGATTTTACAATATCCTCCATACTAAAGAAACACTGTTTACTAAATATAAACTAGCAAGTCCATTTTCACACTTGTAACTCTAAGTATCCATGCATAAATAATCATGAGACAAGACAGTTTCTGTGTTCATTTCCAAATTAGAGTTAAGGTTTTGGATATAGAGGGCTTATAAGCAACCCTTTTCCAATGAAAACCTGATTATTAGAGAACAAAACAATGGTACCGTTTATTATTAGAGCCAGTGGTATCAACAACTGCTTTTTAGAGATTTGTCATTTTACATACTTGACACCATTTCTGAATTCAATTTTGAATAACTTCTATTAAAAACACCCTGCCACAAGTCTGATTGTTTTACCTGTTGTGGTCCTACTGTGTCACTGTTTGACATTTAGCAGACTACTCTAGCCCAGTGTACAATGCCTGCGTGTTTATACATAACACACCCGTACAAGCCTCTGGCTAAGGACAACTCACCAGACCACCAGAGATGTATCCTTTGTTTCCTAAAATAGCAGCTGCATGGCAGCCTCTGGGGGCTGGTGCAGGGCCCTAGAGATTATAAAAATAAAGTGTAAATGTAAAAGTATTGCATTTTATATAGTCATAGAACCAGTTTTTTGATGTAGGCAAATTTCTTCCGCTGATTACTCACCCTTGTTTCTGGCATGCTCCATGTGGCAGTTTGTGTGTCAAAAACATTAACTTCATTGTTCCAGCCCCAGCACCGAAATAACGTACCTCCAATTGTTGTCTGATAACAAGATTGCACCATAATTTGTAGTCATAAGTCATAATTTTATCAGATTCATTGAAACATTAATTCGTAGATATGAGGTTTACCCAGGACATCTCCTCAACGATGAAGCTTGATGATGAAGTGTTTTGTACCTCCCCAACAGTTTTGCACCCATAGCCACCAAAGTATATTAATCTAAATAAGGAGATGCAATACTAAAAACCATGCACATAAGTACTTTGTATGCAAGTTTGATTCCAAGAATGAATAATTTTTTTTTTTTTTTTTTGTTAGCGTATACTACCAACCTGTCTCTGTGCACCCAACAGGAATGTTTGTTGCGTGGCGAGGGAGTTTTTCCATTTGCGTTTGTTAGCCTCTTCCATAAAAAACACTCTTTTGAAAGGTCAACAGTAAACATCTATAGAAAAGGATAAAAGAATTATAAGATTCAGAGATTCATACAATTTGAGCCTGATAGCCAAGTAATCCAAATATTTAAAATAGACTTTTAATCATGCATTTTTTTACTCCTAGATTTTACTCAATCTGTATCTGATAACGGATGACTCATGTTACAGCAAGTTCTGCACGTGAGTTTGTCATCTCATAGATAGCAAGAGAGAAAAAGAGTAGAGCCAAGCAGTTTGAAAAAGCAGAGTGTTCAGAAACTCACCTCATTTGTGTATCCTTCCCCATCACACCCTGCAAAGACGTAGAGTGTCCCATTTAGATACGAGCCACAGAAGCCTGTCAAGTCCGGGGGGACCTCACCAGCGAGTTCCCTCTTCTCCCTGTCGTGAAGTAATCATAGCCTGAACTCTAGTAGTAAATCTAATTCACTGCCAACATTTACTCAAGGAGCCAAGATGAACCGTTGAGGTGACACAATGCTTACAGTTAAACAGATAAACAAATGCTGTTTACCATGTTCTGCTGTACAGGTCACACAGCCATATCTCATCACTGGGCAACACAACGTCCTCTCCACCTGCCACCTGTAACAACACAAGACTACTTTTTAAAAAGGCTATCAACTCCAATGCATATCTAAGCCTGCTTTCCTCCATCGAAAGTGTACAGACTCTGTTTACATGACTTAAATGATTAAAGATCAAGTACTTTACAAGAGTGTACTTCACCTGGTAGCCTCCCCAAACGTAAAGTGTGTTGTCGTCAATGAAAGCTGTGTGGCTGCTCCTCTCCAGGCGGCTCATGGGGCTCACCGGGACGTCGTCCACAACATCCATCCCGTAAGTTACCTGCGCCGAGATGAGTAGGTGCCTTTTCAGCTGCTCACTCCGGATAAAAATAATTAAAATGTTTAGCAGAGAGGCAGCACAAACATCAAAACTGTTGCTCGGGGACAAGCTGGACTTGTTGCTCCGGCACGGGCAAAAGCAGACTGCGGTGTTTGCGGAACGCTTTTTACAGGCTCGTCCTTACTCCTCCCATTGGCTCACCCCTTTTCTAGAGCCAAACCACTTTGTACTTTAACATATTTGCCAGGTCGTCCAGGTGTTTTAATGCACTTCAGATCCAAGCACAAGTTACATATGATTTTATTTTTGTTGGAGACAGCGCACTGTGTGAGCGTGAAGCGTAAGGTATTCAGGCCCAACAGGTAGGTTCATCAGGAAGCGATTGTTAATCAAACCCAGGTGTTGCTAATGCGTCGCTAGCAGCACAGTGTTGCGTGCTCATCATTTGCGTCATCATTAATCCGATCAGTTACACCTTTGCGTGGCCGTCCAATCAGATTGTGGCATTTGTTTAATACTTTTTAATCGTCATGGAACAAATGCAGGCTTTTCCTTGACTCAAACATTATTGCTTTAATTTAAATATTAAACACCTTGCAGGAGCATTATCAAACAGGCAAATGACATAGGCTACTACCATCCTGCATCAAATCTGCAATTGAATTAAATAAAGGTTAATTAAGTAAAGGTTTTATTCTAAAGCTTTATTCACTTTTATTCAATATTTATTTCTTATTACACAAAAAAAAATTAAATAAAAGAAATGTATAGAAATACACCAATTCAACAGCACTGCACTGTTTGCCACCAATCACTAAATAGCAAATCTGACCTGATATGTCATTAATGAGTAAATCTCCAAACAACCATTGTTCTCTGCACATTTATCTTTTTAAATGTAAACTCAATGATTCTATGCTACATTTCTCAATCTGAATAAAAACTGTTAAAAGGCTAGAATGTATTACAACTGAACTGAAGCTGAGACAACAGTCAATGCATGTGCAAATTTGCAGAAAACTTTTGATTTGTAAATTTGTAGACACACCTTTTACCTTGGCAATGTTTTACTTTGTTTTCAGTGTTTTGATAACGATTCATAATTATTTAAATAAAGCAGCATAAATAAAATTTCCCCATTATCACCATTAAGACATTTAAATACCTTATTTTGTCATTTGAAAATAGTTTTGCATTTCTCATTGTTTTCCTGCTCAGTGATATTTACATGCAGAACACACACAAAATCAGTTTCACAATTATGGTCAAGTTAAAAACTTTCCTTGACATCTTCACAAAGCCTTTTAGCATTGTTACAAGAAGTTAAATAAAGTAAAGCTTAAATAAAAGCAGAAGGCACAATCAAAATCTGTAATTAGAACAATCCCAGTGCTGTTGTCATCATTCTGACCAACCACACACACTTCTGAAATACTCTGCATCAAACAAATGCAGAATGTACAGTAGAGCTCGTATTGGTTCCATTTAAGTAAAATCCTGTTGTGAAAAAAATGGTTTTGTAAAGTCCTTGGCAATAACCTTCATGTGGATCCGGTCCTTCGTTTAATGCTGTGGCAAAGCTGAATAAGAATTCAGAGAGGTATCAAAGTCACTGGTCAGTAACAATCGGCTGTGTTATGCTGGCATCACAGCACTTTGGGCAAAACCATCCGTGGCCTATTTATTACTGCAGGTGTGTCATTTTCTTAATTGCACTTGAGGTTTGATCATAATTGCTTTTCTGCCAAAGACAATATGTCCTGTGTGCCACACAGGCTGAGGTTAGTCTTGCAGATCCCTCTCTTGGTATTTCTTGATACGCAAACAGCGAGGACATGGGTGTCCAGGGGCTTTGCAAGCCAGATGAAACACTGCTTTACAATCTTTACACCTGTTTTGGTGAAAAACAAAAAAGTGAACAATGAAACAGTGTATATAGAGAGAACAAGCATAAATATGGCATCCGTCACAAATGTGTAGAAAACTTACCGAGTAGTGGTTTCAAACTGGAAAGGGAAGATGATTTCATTGGAGTGGCATGTCTGGCAAATAAAACCTCTTTGAGTGCACAGGTCACACTGAAAAATGTGGTTAGAGGCGTGTTGCACCAATGTGATCAGGAACATTGTATAATGGCCCTCTGCTATCTGAAAAAGACAATATAAAATTCATATTTTAAAATTTATGCAGCAGATGACAAGTCTGGTCAACTTTGAATCTCACCAATACCTGTCGTAGGTCCATGATACTATAAAGCTGACTGGACTCCAAAAGGTAAGAGCGCTGTCCCATTCTGAAAGTAAAAAACACACACCTTTACAGTCAATAAAAATATTTAAAAAGAGAAATAATAGGAAATTCACAAACATGCATATACAAACCTAGCATGAAGTTTTTTCCAAGCGCTGCTGCGACAAGTGAGCACGTATTCACCTAATAAACGTAGCTTCTGCCTCATTTTGTAAACCTGAGCCATGGACTCTGCATGCTTCACAAGCTCAGGGTTGAGTTGTTCTATGTTCAACAAAGGCTCATGTTGAACCATAGCAAGCAACTTCAGTGCCTTCTTAGACACCTGTGCAGACATATTACTGTAAATAATCTGCATTTTAGTTAACCTTCATTAAATGTGTATCTGCTGAACTCACTTCTCGCTGCTCAAGATCCCAGTTATGCACCATGCGGGAGGGAATGATGGTAGTGTCCCCATTATGGCAGGAGTCACAGTAGTACTGCCCAGTAAATTCACACAACCTGGCTCTTCCCAGAGAGGGGCCAATCTGCCGGGTACATCCTGTAAATGACACAAAGACTATAGAACTCTGACTTATATGCAGTTCAAGTGTGTACAACCTCAAACAGACAACACTGCCCTGAGTGTGGAGTAAAGTAAATGAGATCAAATGAGAGCTTACCTGCACATTTGAAATTCTGACAGTCAAGACCTTTTTCTGAGGGGACAGAACAGAGATGGGACAAAAGAGTCCCATCTCCTTTTAGTCTGTGCTGCACCAGTCTCTGAATATTTCCATTAATTTCAGAGGATGCTACAATTGGCTCTTCAGCGATCACATCATCGCCACTTTCCAGATAAGAGTCTAGAGCTCCACGGATGAGATCTCTCCAAGAACGTGCTTCCTTAGCATTCTCTGATCTGAATCTAAGAGTCTCCTTGACAGTGAGCACTTTAAAAAAAGCTGGTCCTCCAAGAGAAACATCAGGTACCACATCCCTAATATCCTGAATAGGGTATGTTACCCGCACTAATTTTTTTCCTTCTTCCACTTTTAAACCTTTTAAGGCCTCTAAGGAAAGGGAAAAAACCAGAGGCACCCATGTTCTAGCCTCAGGATCCGTAGAGAAGTACAAAACAGATTCTTTAATGGCGTCTGTTTCTAATTCACAAGTTCGAGTCCAGTCAAATACTTCAGGGGGCAGTATTTCCTGCCCAAGGCTTATTCCTGAGTCAGAAGATGAAAAGCATTGTTCAGGGCTACAGGGCACAGAAGACTCTACGTTCTCACTGAGCACCTCCCACTGGTCTTCAACACGAGATGCTGGACGGCACTTGTTTACAGCCTCGACTATCCGGTCTAGCCAGTCCTCCGCTTCATCACGATTGGCTGCTCTTAGGTAAAGCCGCTTCCCAGGAAAGGCCAACTCAAAACGCCCATCTAAGGATGTAATATGTGCATCCTCACACCGCACCAATGAGCAATTATCATAACATGTTCGTTCTTCAGCATTCAGGTAAAGGCGGAACTCAAAGGGTGAAAGCTCGCAGTAGAAGTCACGCCACATTCCCATAGCACTACGTCGCTCTAGGTGACCAAGCTTCAGTAATCCACGAAATGGATTGGAAAGTCCTGAATAATGAAACAGAGAAAGAAGACTAAGCATATTTTCAATTTTCAACTTGAACAGGACAACACAGGATAAGCAATCTACTTTCATTTTAAGGAACATTGTCTAAATTGTTTATGGCAGTTCAGTGAGTTTGACATCAACAATTCAAAACTATTTGAGGAAAGCTTCCCCAAAGGGATCATCACATTTCTTTTAGCAATTGTGGAGAACCTTTGACCACTGTTCACTTATCAGATTTTTTTTTTTTTGTAAACCAACTCTGCTGACCTCTGAACAGAACATTAGTGTAAGTAACATTTCTAGAAAATACCTAGAAAGGTATGGAGAAAAAACTTTAATGTAATGATTTAATTCTTCCATTTGCTTGTGAACTAAACCATGTAATCTAAGGAAGCAAAGCACAGTATCAAACTCAGAGATGAGCATTATCTTTGTATTCACAGGATGTACCGAGTACTCTTTAACTGTTTGCAAAACATAAATATGGTTTTATGGTGAAAATGATAAAAACAGTATCCATTTATTGTTCCAAGCAAACTATATTGTGCATTTAGAAAAAAAAGATTTTGAATACCCGTTTGTCTGCGACGTACAACGCTGGGAGGGGACAGGGTGGCACTGGGCTCCTGCGCTTGAGCCAAAGATTCTGTCTCATCCAGATCCAACACTTCTTCCAGTTGGGGTTTGTAGATATCGTCATCTGAGATCCATGAACTAGAATGCTGCAGGGTAAGTAACAGACTTTCTTATTTTGTGAATGATAAATAGTCCTGTCATACATTTTTATAGCTGTAACAAGCAAAATATTTCAATGACTGGATGGACTTTTTTTTTTCTTTCAGTTGGCTTTGTAATAACCACATACTAAGTCTATTGTTTCTTTTGTGTTTCAGTTTAATAAACAGTACATTTATGTAATTATACCATGCCAAACAAGCTGCTGTATTTCATACTACTAAAAATGTCACTAGATTCATCAAATTCTGAAATTGCTCATGCCTTAACTTAAAACCTAATCTGTTTCATGTGTACAACACTTACTATAGCTTTCAGCCATGATTTTTTTTACAAGATGAAAAAGCAACAGTTACTTTCTGTTTATAGTTTATTTATTTAGGACAGCGTACAATGTACATTAAGCCAGAGCAGAGATGCTTGTACCAGATATTATATATATATATATAATATCTGGTACATATATATATATATTATATACCTATATTGTACATGTTTTGGTGGTAGGGGAAACCGGAGCACCCGGAGGAAACTTACGCAGACACAGGGAGAACATGCAAACGCCACACAGAAAGGCCCTGTCCTTGATGGGAATTGAACCCAGGACCTTCTTGCTGTGAGGCATAAGTGCTAACCACTCTGCCACCGTACCGCCTACTTATAATGACATAACAATTCAAGCACAAAAGGCACTTACTGTAAGTGATTCAGAGTTTTTCCTGTTGAGGATGCTGGCAGAACGCTGGGAATCTCGATTAACCAATGTGTCTGAAAAGCTTTTTTCTCCAGCCTCTGAACTCTCTTCTTTCTGGACAGGCTTTATTTTGTCCTGGTCATCACTGCATTTTACTTCTGCTACAGGTTCAGTAAGTGTGGACTGTGTGTCAGTGTCCAGATAAAATTCAGGATCTTTGTAAATAAATATTTCAATGGAACAGTTTGAAACATGGTTCTCTTCATCCAATGGCAGCTCTGGGGATGAGGGCACAGGCTCTGAAAAAGCTAAATTGGTCTGCTGGTTTGTCTGGTCTGGGGAAAGAGTTTCTGGGATTTCACTGTCTGAGCCACTAAAAATGGCATTCTCCGAGAACTGTTCAGGACCTGTGCTGGAAACAAAGGAGTCTTCACGCATTGAATCCTGACTGCAGAGGTCCTGGCTCTCCCCACACTTAGACAGAGAACTAGAGACACAAAAGAGAGTCATGATATACAATGGCCAATATTATCACACAAACAAACTGTAATGATAAACTAAAACGAATATTTAATGAATTGTTCAGGGTAGATATGTTCAAATTTTGAACTACATTTGTTCAATGTTAGATCTCTTTATGTGGAACAAATGACAACATTTAACTGTCATTGCACAAAAACATAAAACTGACATTTTAAGCACTTACCCGTTAGATGGTCTTTTGGTACAGATGTTGCCATTAGCAGAGAGGTCCAGGTCACTTGAGGCTGACTGTTCTGCAGGTGGGCTTCGGGTGTCCTGTCCCTGTAAGAAGCTGTCGGAGCTTAAACTAGAGGACAGCTGTGAGGAGCCTGTGGTGTCAAGGCTTAAGTTAGAGGAAGTGAGGGCAGTCCTACTGTTTTGGCTTTGTGCCTGACCACCCTGTAATACTGGGCACCATTTTATCATATCTAAAGTATCTGAAGAACCAGACGACTGAGACACTGTATCCCATTCTTTAATAGTTGTCTTAGTGGCAGCATCCCTGCCATTGTCGGACACTTCAAGAGCTTCTAGCTGGGACATGGGGCAGAGTCCAGCGAGGGCCAAAGGTGTTGTAGTCCACTCTTTTAGGACAGCGGACTTATAAGACAAGCTAAATGTGAGTGAGGACAGACCCTGGAGGTAGCTGAGGAGTACTTCCCGCTCTTCAGGATTCAGGAGAAGGGCACTTGGCTGATAGTGGGCCTGCAACTTGGATTCTTCACGGAAAAGCGATGCCAGATAGCACTCCACCAAGCCATGATTCAGGGCTAGCCTCAGCCATGCTCGACAACGACCCACATCTGTGTTCACAAAGTTGATCTTCTCCAGCTCTGTGATCACGTCACTAGGAGAAAAGTGGGCCTTAAACTGAATAAACCTCAAGCGCAACATGATAAATAATATGCCATGTAAATAGAGTGAACAATCTCAATATGCTTTGGTTTTAACATACCGATGGGTGACAGTCTTCAGGAGGCTCCAGAAGACAGGTTGAGGAAGTCCTTTTTCTTTTTTTCTACCTCGGCTTCCATTCTCTGTGCGAATAAACTTGCTCTTGATGCCATGGATGAATATGGCCTCCAGTGCACAACAAAGTATGTTTGCATCAGCATCTTCACTTGTAACCACTGCATCTGATGTCACATATCGCTTCTGCAGGGCTTTGAGCGACTGTACCAACTTGTCTTTAATCTTGAAGAAACGAAGGAAACATTACCAGTTTGTTTTTGTTTAAAAAATATAGCACTTTATTTGTGTTGTCCTTGAAACAAACGGTAAGAAATTCAATCAAGTTTTTTTTTCCTGCGCCTGCTAGATGTGTTCATTGATTGGACAATATGTCTAAGAAAAGGAAAAAACATTATATTCGGGAAAGTAATCTGAATGCCACACGGTTTAATCAAAAGTAAATATGGGGAAGTGAACTGACTTGACAAAGCTTTGTGCTGCCTGGGATATTCTTATTACTGTGAGGCAAAATTAGACAATGTCCACATGGTTACGAAACATGCACCACACTAGACCATAGAGATTACCTAATGGGGCAGAGCACTTGGTGTCACCTGACTTAGAGTAGAGGAACAAACCACCATCTTTCAAATAGTTTCCTCAGCTCAACTAGCATTGCTGTGAATACA
The DNA here is from genome assembly GCA_024349245.1 of Neodontobutis hainanensis. NCBI lineage: Eukaryota > Metazoa > Chordata > Actinopteri > Gobiiformes > Odontobutidae > Neodontobutis > Neodontobutis hainanensis. The sequence continues at coordinate 6,375,724 of JALDNG010000017.1, read as the reverse complement.
GAAGTACCCTTCAATATTTCATGAAATGTGAAGACTAAAAAATGCCTAATGAATCTGTACCTTCTGTACCTAAACTTCAAGCCTTGTGGTCATTAATAAAATGACTTCTAAATGACTAAGTCTTAAGTTATGAATTTTAATGACATTACAAGGCGGATGGACACACCAGAAGCTGTATTACTTTAACCACAACTGGACTAGGAGAGCTTTTTATTTTTTTAAATCCTCACAACTACAACAAGCTGAATGAAAATGCAAAAAAAAATAACTGTCATGAAGAGAAAGAAAAGTGGTTATACCTGTTTAACATCTTTAGTGTCAGGCGGTGTATCTGGCATCTGCGTGGCTAACATGGCATGTCCTTCAATCCAAATGGCACGTCAAAGATAAATAATGTTAAAGTGAAAAATTCAGAATAGAGGTTGCATACGAATAACACAGACACAATAATCCAGCTATCACATCTCATCTGAATATTGCACTGTTGTTTTAATAAGACATTTAAGATGGGTAAACTAGTGGGGGTGAGGCATGTGATGCGTCTTCTCTTTTTTTATCCCTGGTCTTCCTTCCCGCAAGCACCAAGCACCAGCCTACAAACTACAAAGCTATTAATGCCCTTTTTCCATCATAAGACAAACTGTATTCTGTGACATATCCGCAATTTCATGGTTTTAATGAATAACCGCTGTCATGTGAGTCTCGGGTTTGAGAGGCTGTAGAGGGAAGTGGGTCTCGCCCACTTCCCTCTGTAACATAGTATTGATAGTGTATAGTTTGATACAAAAAGTCGCCGGAATACAGAAAACATACAATCTACCTGCATTTACATACATCAAATACCAACACTTGCGTTACTATTTTCAAATAGATGCTATCAAAGAATAAACGCAAACATGATACGCGTTACATAACATGAACATAAACGACAACACTAGTCTTACTGTAACTAAATTAGCTTTTTCGCTAGCCTTCTTACCAAAACAGGTTGGCTATTTTGACATCGATGCGGGAAAAAACACGATTAATGTCAAAATATTAATCCCATTCGACTAGTGTAGATAGGTTTACTCCATCGATCCAGGCGCTAAACCATCCCCAAAAAAACACAGTGCACTTTAAATGTGTCTCCAGTAAAGAGCCGTGACATAGCGCTCTACAGTCCTATCTACCTCAGGATAGGTGCATTATGGGTAAAGACTGATGGTGCCTTCAATGTTCAAGAAACTTTGGGTAAATACTAAGGTGTCAGCAAACAATTTACAGTAGCTAAATGTTTTGTTACTTAAATTTCCTTTTAATAAAACAACTTAAATAAAACTTTAAAAAAAACCAGAGAAATACATACACACAGATATAAGACCTGAGAAGATGCCGTTTTTTTGCTGTTGCTATGATTAAACAATAGCTTACACTTTTGATAGCAACATTTTTGTGAGTTTTTTTTTATTAAATTTTACATAACATGAACTTTAAACAGTAACAGGTGTGATTTACCAGTCCAAGAAGTAGCCAAGCATACAATCGGTTTATTGCGCTGTGTATATTTGTTTGTACCCATTACGGTATAACTAATAACTTAAGTACGTGAACGCATCGTTGCTTGTGTGGCATGTTTGCTGCTGTCACCAGTAGGCTGGACATCATGTTCCTCGTACTGTCCCATACGGACTTCCTTATTGCAGTAAAGTTTTAAATGAGTTAACAGACTACAGAAGGCACTGTCAGTTTATATGGACACATTATACGAATATGGGGCAGAGTAACTGAAAACAAATGAAGTAGTATGCTATTGAAAGTAGGTTTGCTAACGTGTCCAACTTACCCTCTGGTTAATAAGAAATATTCTTGGAGAGGTATTATACTGGTTTGTTAAGCTGCCATTTAACTGTAGGTGTCACAAGCTGAAAGTCTGTAGCCTAAGCTGTAAGAAGAAAAGGCCGTAAATAATGATGTAATCATGTTTAAAGCGTTCATTCTTTGGAGATTCCTAATGACGCTATCTAAAGCAAATACAATAATCAACAATCAAATCCATTGTGAAGCACTATTGTTGAATCAGTCAGTGATGCAATCATGTCACTGCTGTCACGCTTTCATTTTCTCATAGTACAGGTTAGACGCGTGCAGGGACGTCCCCTAGCTACTGTCTTAAGTTCACTTAAGGCAATTCACCTATAAACCGTATAGCACCCAATAACGAAAGACGAATAGAGGGAATTTATAAACGTTTCACGTAGGCCTAATTTAAACACGATAAAGTGGAAAAAGTAGGATATAGTCTACTATTGTAGAGCACTTAAAATTATTAATTATTAATAATAGTTAAAATTGAGCATAAGGTTCCTTTCACGTTAACTGTAGCCTACACTCAACTTACACCATTCACCACTGTACTAAAAAAAAAACATTCATTTCATGACAGACTGCTGTAAAAATGTCATTGTTACAACTGTGTTACGCTTGTTTATGTTGAGATACAGCCACGTAATTACATTGTTTTAATTGCAGTGTAAAAGTCATAAACTGAAAACGAAAACCAGGTGCGGCCTTGAGGCTACAGGTAAATAAATGAAGCTGCAGGTGAGGGCTCCGACAGCACAAGTAGCCCGAGGATAAGTCCTACAAAGTCTTCAAACTGAACAAAATGCTGAACAGGATATTATTGCTCTGCCTCTTTTCCAGCGCAGGCTCCTCGCTGAGCTGCAGATGGATGGATCATAAATTCAGACAATACAGCGACAGCACATTGGCTCTGCTGAGCACAATGGCAAGTCTACACACATTTACTGCAATTAACATCAATTACTGAATTTGTAAATCTCTAATGGACATGTGTGTTTGTAAAGCAGGTGAACAACTCCACAAACTCCACTGAAGAGGCTGAGCTGGAAAACACTGTGGCTTTTCCAAATGAACTCTACAGACACGCGTCTAAAGCTCCGGTAAGTAAAGCTTTGTGTCTTCACTTTTGCACAACCGCTCACAGAATTATTAAACAATTAATATAATTGTGTATTTTAACTTTCAGCCTGTGGAACGTCTCAGTTTCGTGGCACAAGTCTTGGATGAAATCACTGACCTGTTTGAGGAGGATCAGACCTCTGTGTCCTGGGACGAGCGCACAGTGGATGACTTTCTCAACGTCATCACGCAGCAGGCGGACGGACTGCGCTCCTGCGTAAGTCTCTTCTCTAAAGATCTCCTCTTGTTCTAAAGTAATAATAAACTTGAAAAGGCGTAATATCTGATGACCATGTCTTTGTGTTGTTCAGATCTAGAACCATAGTCACCACAAGAAGAGTCACAAGAAGCTGAGCATGTATTTTAAGAGACTATCACGCCACGTTCTGGAGCAAATGGTAAGTCTTTACATTAATATATAACTGCGTCAATCTTTCTATCATCGAACACAATGAATATCGTATAATGTTTGTGTTTTCTCAGGGCCACAGCGCTGAAGCCTGGGAACTGATCCGGACAGAAGTCAGAGTCCATCTGAATAGAGCGTATGTGCTGGCCTCATCTTTACGCACCAAAAACTAACATCAGCGAAACGACAATCAGACATTTTATTTATAGTCTACATCTGACCTCTTAGTTATATATGTATTTATTAATTTATTTATATTTATGTTTTTATATGTATTTATTAAGTATATTTATTGATGAACTGATGGAGTGATTTACTTTGATATTTTTTATATTGTTAAATCAAATAAAATATATTTTTAAAAGATTTAAACGAGTTTGGGAGGATTTTATAAAAATACTCAACGTCTTTGTTATAAACATACATACTGATAAAAATGTACAACATTGTAATTATTTTTTCTTCTGAAATACCAAAAGCACCCGTTTTAAAAACAAGCCTAAACAAATAATTCAGAAAATTATGACAAAAAAGAGTTTCATGTGTGAGGGTTCAATTTAAACTTTGGCTGAGCCGATTTAAGTTACTGCTTTCTACATTTAAATTTTTTTCACTTCACTAAGCCATTGTTCTTTAATTCACCGTTGACCTCTGTTTTATTGTTTTGTCTTTGTTTAAAAATTATTAAGCTTCAAACTCATAAAAAATGGACACATCTTGAAACCGAAAACCCAAGAAACAAAGTGTCAGCCAAAACCAACAGAACTAGACACACATTTTCAGCATCAGACTTTTAGTACAACACTGCAAACTGTGTTTTGTCAAAAATACAAACTGTCTTTGAGGAAGAGGAGATACAGAAAGTGCAGAGGAAGAAGAGCAGACACAGACAGGTTCAGCAGAAACAGTGGACTCACAGATGACATTGTTGTTGCTGTGGTCCGTGTCATGAAGCATGTCCTGCTCCAGTTGCAGCTCAGAGACTCAGCTCTGATCTGAGCTAAAGCACCTGTCGCTAATTTCAGAAATGGTGCAAATTTTTCAGTTTTTTTTCACAAATGCAAACGACCAAACAAGTGGAAACAGTTTGTGTGGTTTTGGTGTGGTTAGTCAGAGTGATCAACTTATCAGACTAACACAAATTGTGTTGAATTTAACTTTACTAATCCCTAATGGGAAATTCAGGTGTTAGCTCTCTACTATTTAATTGCATAAGACATTTTCTGCCATAGACTCATTGATTGTACAGTCTTATGTCGGTCAGGAGGAAGGACTTCTGCAGCTCACTGATCTCTGATGTTTAAAAGCCCAATGCAGGAGATGGTCCATGTTGTTTAGTAAACACTAATCTGATGAAGAGGACATCAGGATGACTGTGTCTGTAACCTGGAAACAGTTCTGACAATAAGGTCACAGGCAGGATCTTGGTTGAATATAAACTGTAACCATGACAACACGTAAAACTCTCAGAATACAGCTCCACATCTTAACAACAGATCCTCTCTTCCTCGGTTAAAAGAAAAAGACAGCACTCAAGATAGAATTTCTTGTTTTTAATACGAGCCTTTGATGAACACCATAAATGTCAGGGAGTTCACATTTTCCATTCTAATCCTATACTTCCACCTCCTGCTCCTTCTCTGATCAGCCTCTGTATGTCCTCCTTATGTCCTCTGGAACCAGCTGACAAACACCAGACAAACTTTTAAAATGTGTTTCCTTCTTTTGCCCATCACTGTTTTGGTCAGTGGCTTGTTTGTGGGGCTTTTTGATAAAAACCTGCTGTCACTGTGTCAGTACTGCTGCAAAGCGCTGTGTGAAATTATTATAAAGACAAAAATCAGTAACTCCTGCAGAAGTTGTCTTAACGATATTGAACATGTTGTCACATTTGAATAAATTCTCGAAGAAGGAGCAGAGCATCAACGTGATCAAACATTTAAACATCACATCTCTGTAAGAGGTTCTCAGAGTTTTCACACCAAAGTCGTGAATAATAATTGAAATGTCACTTATATCTTTCCTCTTCACAGGAACCAGCGTCACAGGGCACGCACTGCGCGCAGCGTGAGGCCACGCCCACAGTCACTTTCATTTTCATTTGAGCAGGGAGTTTCTAAATCACTGCCAGCGCTGTCTCCTCAGCTATGGCCCTGATTAAAAAACTGTTAGCTGTAAATACAGCTTGTACCACACATGTACAATTATTTTCATGCAAACTGTACAGAATATTATTGGCTGTGGTTGAATGATAAAAATATTACAGAGTGACAGTACAGGTGTGACTGAGATGGTTCACCTGGTGGTGTTCCTTGCTTTAGGCTTTTACTCCAACATTTAGTCACAGGTTCGAAGTCTGCTTTAAACTCTGCAACGAGTCTGGACCATTATCCTCCCAACAAAGACCCACCAGAAAAATGTAATAAAAATATAAATTAGATAAATTTACAATAAAAAGAATAAATCGTGAAATAAACACTTAAAACATTGCCATCTAGAGTTTCTGATGATTAACAAAATATGTCGTTGGTTATGGTCAGGTTTTCAGAAGAAGCCAAATGTGAAATGCTCTGAGGTTTACTTCTCATGACAATGTCAAAGTCATTCCCTTCAGACCCACAGGTGATATAGGAAAGTGAAAAAGGTTCTCTTATAAAAGGGCCATGGCTCGATCAGCGACAGTCACAACAACATTAGAGTTTATTAACGCTCCCAAGGCGACCTATTTACAATACCTGTACCGGACACAATGCTGTACAAGATCTTGTTGGTGTGTATTTTTGTCGGCGCAGGCTCCTCGCTGAGCTGCAGGTGGATGGAGCATCAGTTTGAACAATACAGAGACAGCTCACTGGCTCTGCTGAACACAATGGTGAGTCTCTAATACTGCGCATTCGTCTCTGAAAATCAATTGACTGCACTCCTTATGTCTCCTTAAAATGGGACTGTGTGTTTGTAAAGCAGGTGAACAACTCCACAAACTCCACTGAAGAGGCTGAGCTGGAAAACACTGTGGCTTTTCCAAATGAACTCTACAGACACGCGTCTAAAGCTCCGGTAAGTAAAGCTTTGTGTCTTCACTTTGGCACAACCGCTCACAGAATTATTAAACAATTAATATAATTGTGTATTTTATCTTTCAGCCTGTGGAACGTCTCAGTTTCGTGGCACAAGTCTTGGATGAAATCACTGACCTGTTTGAGGAGGATCAGACCTCTGTGTCCTGGGACGAGCGCACAGTGGATGACTTTCTCAACGTCATCACGCAGCAGGCGGACGGACTGCGCTCCTGCGTAAGTCTCTTCTCTAAAGATCTCCTCTTGTTCTAAAGTAATAATTAACTTGAAAAGGCGTAATATCTGATGACCATGTCTTTGTGTTGTTCAGATCGAGAACCATAGTCACCACAAGAAGAGTCACAAGAAGCTGAGCATGTATTTTAAGAGACTATCACGCCACGTTCTGGAGCAAATGGTAAGTCTTTACATTAATAGATAACTGCGTCAATCTTTCTATCATCGAACACAATTAATATCGTATAATGTTTGTGTTTTCTCAGGGCCACAGCGCTGAAGCCTGGGAACTGATCCGGACAGAAGTCAGAGTCCATCTGAATAGAGCGTATGTGCTGGCCTCATCTTTACGCACCAAAAACTAACATCAGCGAAACGACAATCAGACATTTTATTTATAGTCTACATCTGACCTCTTATTTATATATGTATTTATTTATTCATTTATCTATATTTGTGTTTTATAATACAGGCTATGTTTCATGTTGTATTTATTGATGAACTGAAGGATACATGACATTTTTATTGTTAAATTAAATAAAATATTTCATTAAAAATTTGATCAAGTTTGTGATGTTTTTATATAAATACATGTTTGATATAAACAATATTAAAAACAGAAAGGTATATCATGATGACAGTAAAAGCTAAAGAAGAAGGTATCTGAACATTTTGATGGAAAGACATTGAGTCCCTTTTCAAATGGACTTGACATTAGACAAAAGAGCCACCGGCAAAATCTCAGTCAGTGATGCACTCATGTCACTGACCACGCAACGCTTTCATTTTCTCAAAGTGCAGGTGAGACGCGTGCAGGGACGTCCCCTACTGTCTTAAGTTCATTGTATAAAGCAATTAACCTATAAACCGTATAGAACCCGAGGACGAAAGACAAATAGAGGGAATTGACAAACGTTTCATGTTGATCTAAATTTGAAGATGACAAAGTGATCAGAAAAAAGGCTTCTGCTGTAGATCAGTTAAAATACACGTAATTGTTGGGATCTGATGTGTTGTATTTGAAATTAAGTTTAAGAATCACATTAATTGTTGTCAGTATACATCATCCGCCATTAAACAAAAAAAAAAACAATATTTCAAAAAAAGAGTGTTGTGGTAGTGTCATTGTTACAGCTGTGTTTACGCTTGTTTAAGATAATAATTTTAATTGGAATATAAAGTCAGTGTGTAAACTTCACAACGCTCGACGATTCCCACAGGGATTTCCCAAGTACGTATTAAAAGAGAAAACTAGGTGAAGGTAGAGGCTACAGGTAAATAAATGAAGCTGCAGGTGAGGGCTCCGACAGCACAAGTAGCCCGAGGAAAAGTCCTACAAAGTCTTCAAACTGAACAAAATGCTGAACAGGATATTATTGCTCTGCCTCTTTTCCAGCGCAGGCTCCTCGCTGAGCTGCAGATGGATGGATCATAAATTCAGACAATACAGCGACAACACATTGGCTCTGCTGAGCACAATGGCAAGTCTACACACATTTACTGCAATTAACATCAATTACTGAATTTGTAAATCTCTAATGGACATGTGTGTTTGTAAAGCAGGTGAACAACTTCACAAACTCCACTGAAGAGGCTGAGCTGGAAAACACTGTGGCTTTTCCAAATGAACTCTACAGACACGCGTCTAAAGCTCCGGTAAGTAAAGCTTTGTGTCTTCACTTTTGCACAACCGCTCACAGAATTATTAAACAATTAATATAATTGTGTATTTTAACTTTCAGCCTGTGGAACGTCTCAGTTTCGTGGCACAAGTCTTGGATGAAATCACTGACCTGTTTGAGGAGGATCAGACCTCTGTGTCCTGGGACGAGCGCACAGTGGATAACTTTCTCAACGTCATCACGCAGCAGGCGGACGGACTGCGCTCCTGCGTAAGTCTCTTCTCTAAAGATCTCCTCTTGTTCTAAAGTAATAATAAACTTGAAAAGGCGTAATATCTGATGACCATGTCTTTGTGTTGTTCAGATCGAGAACCATAGTCACCACAAGAAGAGTCACAAGAAGCTGAGCATGTATTTTAAGAGACTATCACGCCACGTTCTGGAGCAAATGGTAAGTCTTCACATTAATAGTTTAATGCATTAATCTTTCTATCATCGAACACAATGAATATCGTATAATGTTTGTGTTTTCTCAGGGCCACAGCGCTGAAGCCTGGGAACTGATCCGGACAGAAGTCAGAGTCCATCTGAATAGAGCGTATGTGCTGGCCTCATCTTTACGCACCAAAAACTAACATCAGCGAAACGACAATCAGACATTTTATTTATAGTCTACATCTGACCTCTTATTTATATATTTATTTATTAATTTATTTATATTTATGTTTTATATGTATTTATTAAGTATATTTATTGATGAACTGATGGAGTGATTTACTTTGATATTTTGTATATTGTTAAATCAAATAAAATATATTTTTAAAAGATTTAAACGAGTTTGTGAGGATTTTATAAAAATACTCAATGTCTTTGTTATAAACATACATACTGATAAAATGTACAACATTGTAATTATTTTTTCTTCTGAAATACCAAAAGCACCCGTTTTAAAAACAAGCCTAAACAACTAATTCAGAAAATTATGACAAAAAAGACTTTCATGTGTGAGGGTTCAATTTAAACTTTGGCTGAGCCGATTTAAGTTACTGCTTTCTACATTTAATTTTTTTTCACTTCACTAAGCCATTGTTCTTTAATTTACTGTTAACCTCTGTTTTATTGTTTTATTGTTTTATTGTTTTTGTCTTTGTTGTTGCTGTGGTCCGTGTCATGAAGCATGTCCTGCTCCAGCTCAGAGACTCAGCATAAAGATAAGGAGCCATTCTGTTAACGGTAATATTGTGACAAAGGATGGGTACAGAGACTGTTTGCGCACGCGTGTGGGTGTTTATTACGCCAGTAGCTCTGTGTAGAGCTCGGGCTTGCTTAAATTGTGTGCGTGAAACAATAATATGCGCGTGGAGACTTCAGATCTACACAAGTGAATTGAAATAATTTGCTCGTGGTCATAATATTTGCGCGTGTCGACTATTGTCGTAATTCTGACGCCATACAGAGTGTGCAGAGTCTAGAACTCAACTAGTGCTTCACATTTTTAACATATGACACTGAACAGAACAGGGGAGGTCAATCACAAACACAGAACACGGACCCATAGGTTCACATACAACAAACACATTCTCCCAGCAGTCACTGCGGCCAAACCACTGGGACGCTACAATTTGAAGACTGTAATAGTCAAATAAAACTTCAACCTTATTCTCATATTAGTATGTCTTTTCTCTCATGAATATATACATTTTATGTAGCTAATATTATTACTTTGGAACCCAAGCAAAGTAATTCTGCAAATATTTGATCAAAGGTAAGCTACGAGAAACGCTATTAATAGATAGATAGTAATGAATAGAAAAACTAAGAAGCTAAGGCTGAAATATGGAGGTGCTGTATTATCGAGTGGACAAAGATTTGACTGAAAACTATGGGCACAAACAATTGTATGTTTAACCTGCAATAATCAACAGGGGGCGCTGTCTTCCCTCCTTATCATTAAACCCAGATGACTTTGATCTTGTTGGGATGCACCAGTTTGGGGAAGCAGCTCCAGCCAACGTAGCACTGACAGGTGAAGTTTTCAGCCCAGGTGTCGAGGTCAGCGCTGGACGACAAACCCGTGGCTACATACTTCCTGTTAGACTTGAGGATGCTGAATTGGGCGGGGTTTAGTTGCAGGTAGTGGTCGGAGTCAGAGTTCTTCCTGACGCAGCGGTCCTTGCTTTGACACAGGACCTGGCTGCAGAGGATGGCGGCCGCTGTGACGTTGGCTATGTAAGGACTGAAGGTGGAAGACAGGTACTCGGACAGAGACTGACAGGACGCCTGCAGGAGAAGGAGGGCTTTAGAGTGAGTCTCACATTTAAAAAACATTATGCAGTCGCTTTATTTGTGGAGGATCTTGTTTCTTGTTTTGTGTAGCCTACCAATGGGAAAAGACATAAATCACACATAAGGTTCAAGACCAAGACAGTCTTTACAAAGGCCATTTTTGAATATTCATAATCCGTGGAGTATTTGCCCAAAATGCAATGCAAGCTGTGCCTTGCATTTTCCAAAGCACAGCACAGAAAATTTATGTTAATTGCGGTAAATGTGTGTAGACTTGCCATTGTTATAACCCAACAATAAAACAGAGGTCAACGGTGAATTAAAGAACAGTGGCTTAGTAAAGTGAAAAAATTTTAAATGTTGAAAGCAGTAACTTAAATCGTCATAATTTTCTGAATTAGATGTTTAGGCTTGTTTTTAAAATGGGTGCTTTTGGTATTTCAGAAGAAAAAAATAATTACAATGTTGTACATTTTTATCAGTATGTAAAGACGTTAAGTATTTTTATAAGATCCTCACAAACTCGTTTAAATCTTTTAAAAATATATTTTATTTGATTTCACAAAATAAAAAATATAAAAGTAAATCACTCGATCAGATCATCAATAAATAAACTTAATAAATACATATAAAAACATAAATATAAATAAACAAATAAATACATATATAAATAAGAGGTCAGATGTAGACTATAAATAAAATGTCTGATTGTCGTTTCGCTGATGTTAGTTTTTGGTGCGTAAAGATGAGGCCAGCACATACGCTCTATTCAGATGGACTCTGACTTCTGTCCGGATCAGTTCCCAGGCTTCAGCGCTGTGGCCCTGAGAAAACACAAACATTATACGATATTAATTGTGTTCGATGATAGAAAAATTAATGCATTAATCTATTAATGTAAAGACTTACCATTTGCTCCAGAACGCGGCGTGATAGTCTCTTAAAATACATGCTCAGCTTCTTGTGACTCTTCTTGTGGTGACTATGGTTCTCGATCTGAACAACACAAAGACATGGTCATCAGATATTACGCCTTTTCAAGTTTATTATTACTTTAGAACAAGAGGAGATCTTTAGAGAAGAGACTTACGCAGGAGCGCAGTCCGTCCGCCTGCTGCGTGATGACGTTGAGAAAGTCATCCACTGTGCGCTCGTCCCAGGACACAGAGGTCTGATCCTCCTCAAACAGGTCAGTGATTTCATCCAAGACTTGTGCCACGAAACTGAGACGTTCCACAGGCTGAAAGTTAAAATACACAATTATATTAATTGTTTAATAATTCTGTGAGCGGTTGTGCCAAAGTGAAGACACAAAGCTTTACTTACCGGAGCTTTAGACGCGTGTCTGTAGAGTTCATTTGGAAAAGCCACAGTGTTTTCCAGCTCAGCCTCTTCAGTGGAGTTTGTGGAGTTGTTCACCTGCTTTACAAACACACATGTCCATTAGAGATTTACAAATTCAGTAATTGATGTTAATTGCAGTAAATGTGTGTAGACTTGCCATTGTGCTCAGCAGAGCCAATGTGCTGTCGCTGTATTGTCTGAATTTATGATCCATCCATCTGCAGCTCAGCGAGGAGCCTGCGCTGGAAAAGAGGCAGAGCAATAATATCCTGTTCAGCATTTTGTTCAGTTTGAAGACTTTGTAGGACTTTTCCTCGGGCTACTTGTGCTGTCGGAGCCCTCACCTGCAGCTTCATTTATTTACCTGTAGCCTCTACCTTCACCTAGTTTTCTCTTTTAATACGTACTTGGGAAATCCCTGTGGGAATCGTCGAGCGTTGTGAAGTTTACACACTGACTTTATATTCCAATTAAAATTATTATCTTAAACAAGCGTAAACACAGCTGTAACAATGACACTACCACAACACTCTTTTTTTGAAATATTGTTTTTTTTTTGTTTAATGGCGGATGATGTTGACAACAATTAATGTGATTCTTAAACTTAATTTCAAATACAACACATCAGATCCCAACAATTACGTGTATTTTAACTGATCTACAGCAGAAGCCTTTTTTCTGATCACTTTGTCATCTTCAAATTTAGATCAACATGAAACGTTTGTCAATTCCCTCTATTTGTCTTTCGTCCTCGGGTTCTATACGGTTTATAGGTTAATTGCTTTATACAATGAACTTAAGACAGTAGGGGACGTCCCTGCACGCGTCTCACCTGCACTTTGAGAAAATGAAAGCGTTGCGTGGTCAGTGACATGAGTGCATCACTGACTGAGATTTTGCCGGTGGCTCTTTTGTCTAATGTCAAGTCCATTTGAAAAGGGACTCAATGTCTTTCCATCAAAATGTTCAGATACCTTCTTCTTTAGCTTTTACTGTCATCATGATATACCTTTCTGTTTTTAATATTGTTTATATCAAACATGTATTTATATAAAAACATCACAAACTTGATCAAATTTTTAATGAAATATTTTATTTAATTTAACAATAAAAATGTCATGTATCCTTCAGTTCATCAATAAATACAACATGAAACATAGCCTGTATTATAAAACACAAATATAGATAAATGAATAAATAAATACATATATAAATAAGAGGTCAGATGTAGACTATAAATAAAATGTCTGATTGTCGTTTCGCTGATGTTAGTTTTTGGTGCGTAAAGATGAGGCCAGCACATACGCTCTATTCAGATGGACTCTGACTTCTGTCCGGATCAGTTCCCAGGCTTCAGCGCTGTGGCCCTGAGAAAACACAAACATTATACGATATTCATTGTGTTCGATGATAGAAAGATTATTGCATTAATCTATTAATGTAAAGACTTACCATTTGCTCCAGAACGTGGCGTGATAGTCTCTTAAAATACATGCTCAGCTTCTTGTGACTCTTCTTGTGGTGACTATGGTTCTCGATCTGAACAACACAAAGACATGGTCATCAGATATTACGCCTTTTCAAGTTTATTATTACTTTAGAACAAGAGGAGATCTTTAGAGAAGAGACTTACGCAGGAGCGCAGTCCGTCCGCCTGCTGCGTGATGACGTTGAGAAAGTCATCCACTGTGCGCTCGTCCCAGGACACAGAGGTCTGATCCTCCTCAAACAGGTCAGTGATTTCATCCAAGACTTGTGCCACGAAACTGAGACGTTCCACAGGCTGAAAGTTAAAATACATAATTATATTAATTGTTTAATAATTCTGTGAGCGGTTGTGCCAAAGTGAAGACACAAAGCTTTACTTACCGGAGCTTTAGACGCGTGTCTGTAGAGTTCATTTGGAAAAGCCACAGTGTTTTCCAGCTCAGCCTCTTCAGTGGAGTTTGTGGAGTTGTTCACCTGCTTTACAAACACACAGTCCCATTTTAAGGAGACATAAGGAGTGCAGTCAATTGATTTTCAGGAACGAATGCGCAGTATTAGAGACTCACCATTGTGTTCAGCAGAGCCAGTGAGCTGTCTCTGTATTGTTCAAACTGATGCTCCATCCACCTGCAGCTCAGCGAGGAGCCTGCGCCGACAAAAATACACACCAACAAGATCTTGTACAGCATTGTGTCCGGTACAGTGGTATTGTAAATAGGTCGCCTTGGGAGCGTTAATAAACTCTAATGTTGTTGTGACTGTCGCTGATCGAGCCATGGCCCCTTTTATAAGAGAACCTTTTTCACTTTCCTATATCACCTGTGGGTCTGAAGGGAATGACTTTGACATTGTCATGAGAAGTAAACCTCAGAGCATTTCACATTTGGCTTCTTCTGAAAACCTGACCATAACCAACGACATATTTTGTTAATCATCAGAAACTCTAGATGGTAATGTTTTACGTGTTTATTTCACGATTTATTCTTTTTATTGTAATTTTTTCTAATTTATATTTTTATTAGTTTTTTTCTGGTGGGTCTTTGTTGGGAGGATAATGGTCCAGACTCGTTGCAGAGTTTAAAGCATACTTCGAACCTGTGACTAAATGTTGGAGTAAAAGCCTAAAGCAAGGAACACCACCAGGTGAACCATCTCAGTCACACCTGTACTGTCACTCTGTAATATTTTTATCATTCAACCACAGCCAATAATATTCTGTACAGTTTGCATGAAAATAATTGTACATGTGTGGTACAAGCTGTATTTACAGCTAACAGTTTTTTAATCAGGGCCATAGCTGAGGAGACAGCGCTGGCAGTGATTTAGAAACTCCCTGCTCAAATGAAAATGAAAGTGACTGTGGGCGTGGCCTCACGCTGCGCGCAGTGCGTGCCCTGTGACGCTGGTTCCTGTGAAAAGGAAAGGGTAAAGTGACATTTCAATTATTATCCACGACGCGGTGTGAAAACTCTGAGAAGCTTTTACAGAGACGTGATGTTTAGATCTTAGATCTTTATTGTCATTGACATATATACAACAAATATTTCATTGTGCTCTCCACTAGTGCATCATTCATACGTAGTTAAAATAATATTAAATTTAAATTTAAGAAAATAAAAACATTAAAACAATAATAATTTAAAAATAAAAACACCTAAAAACCCAGACATATATCAAACAAAAACATTGGTCCAGAATATTTTCTTGTAGCTTTTAGAGCGGTTATCACAGTTGGAAAGAAACTGTGCTTGAGTCTATTTGTCCTGGCTTTATATAAACTGTACCGTCTTCCTGAAGGCAACAGTTCAAATAGGGAGTGGCCAGGGTGTGAAGTGTCCTTTATAGTACTCTGTGCTCTTCTGAGGCAACGGGAGCTGTGTAGATTTTCCAGCGTGGGGAAAGGGCAGCCAACAATATTCTGTGCGGTGTTGATGAAACCTTGGAGAACTTTCCTCTGAGCCACTGCGCAGCTGGTGAACCAATACTTTCTATGGTGGCTCGGTAAAAGGACACCAACAGTCTTTGTGTAATGTTATTCTTCCTGAGTAACCTCAGGAAGTACAATCTATGCTGGGCCTTTTTCAGCAGCTCAGAGGTGTTTGCACTCCATGACAAACTCTCTCCAATGTGCACTCCTTAGAAGCAGAAGTCTGCCACCCTCTCCACACAGTCCCTGTTGAGAAGTAATGGTGGAACATCTGTCTTTTTCCTCCTGAAGTCTATTATTAGTTATTTGGTTTTTGAGATGTTGAGGAGAAGGTTGTTGTTCGAACACCACGTCAATAGTTGCTCCACCTCATCTCTGTTGGCAGACTTGTCCCCGTCCGAGATGAGCCCCACCACTGTAGTGTCATCTGCAAACTTTACTATGGTGTTGCAGTGATGGACAGGGATGCAGTCGTGTGTGTAAAGAGAGTAGAGCAGCGGACTCAGCACACAGCCCTGGGGGGAACCGGTGCTGAGGCTTAGGGCCGTCTCTGTCTGCGACCAGAGAGGAAGCTGCTGATCCACATGCAGGTTGAATGAGGGAGCCCCAGATCCTCCAGCTTGGCCACCAGCTTGTGTGGGAGGATGGTATTGAAAGCCGAGCTGTAATCCACAAAGAGCATCAGCACGTAGCTCCCCTGCTGCTCCAGGTGTGACAGTGCAGCATGTAGCGCTGTTGCTATGGCGTCCTCTGTGGATCGGTTTGCTCTGTAATCAAACTGGTGTGGGTCGAGTCTTGAGGGCAGGCTTGCTGTGATTTGTCTGCGGACCAGCTTTTCATAGCACTTCATCACCACTGGGGTCAACGCCACTGGTCTGTGGTCGTCGAGGCTTGAGATGTAGGGCTTCTTCAGCAGTGGTACTATGGTAGAGGATTTCAGGCAGGGTGGGACAGTGGATTGTGCCAGGGACTGGTTAAAGAAATGTTTGATCACGTTGATGCTCTGCTCGTTCTTCGTGAATATATTCAAATATAACAACATTTTCAATATCGTTAAGACGACTTCTGCAGGAGTTACTGATTTTTGTCTTTATAATATTTTCACACAGCGCTTTGCAGGAGTGCTGACACAATGACAGCAGGTTTTTATCAAAAAGCCCCACAAACAAGCCACTGACCAAAACAGTTATGGGCAAAAGAAGGAAACACATTTTAAAAGTTTGTCTGGTGATTGTCAGCTGGTTCTATGAGGAGATTATTAGGACATACAGAGGCTGATCAGAGAAGGAGCAGGAGGTGGAGATACAAGCCATAGAATTAGAATGGAAAATGTGAACTCCATGACTTTTAAATATGGGTTGTATTAAAAACAACAAATTCTATCGTGATTGCTGTCTTTTTCTTTTAACCGAGGAAGAGAGGATCTGTTGTCAAGATGTGGAGTTGTATTCTGAGAGTTTTTACGTGTTTTCATGGTTACAGTTTATAAATTCATCCTGATGTCCTCTTCATCAGATTAGTGTATACTAAACAACATGGACCATCTCCTGCACTGGGCTTTTAAACATCAGAGATCAGTGAGCTGCAGAAGTCCTTCCTTCTGAACGGCATAAGACTGTACAATCAACACAACAGAAAATGTCTGAAGCAATTAAAGTGCAACGAGCTCACTTAAAAATAAACAAATAATGTTGCCTTATTTAAAATACAAAAAAAGTCTGAAGCTCTATTTGTCTTCTGTTTACAAGAA
The DNA here is from genome assembly GCA_024349245.1 of Neodontobutis hainanensis. Taxonomy (NCBI): domain Eukaryota; kingdom Metazoa; phylum Chordata; class Actinopteri; order Gobiiformes; family Odontobutidae; genus Neodontobutis; species Neodontobutis hainanensis. Next base: position 6,358,641 of record JALDNG010000017.1, on the reverse strand, counting down.
ATGTTTGCAAGTTTAAACAGCTTTTGTTCTATATAACAATTTTGTTTGCAACCCAAAGCAGTTACCAGTAAGCAACATAATTTTGTTCTGGAATCGATTTTTTTCAAAGAGATTTTAGTTTGAGCAGCACAACAATTTGATTAAAATCATGTGATTATGTGTTGAATCAAATTATACTACATTACAATTAAAGAATAATTGTTTTTTAAAATGCCACCATTCTGTTACTTCTGTTAATTTTCAGTAAGTAATCACTAAAACAAATTTTAAACCTGAATTTATTAAATGAAAAACCATAATTTTCCCAAATTAAACTGACTTAAAAATAATACATTTGTGCACCTAAAATTTTCCTTGTAATAGTAATTAGGAAACTATCCCCTTGAGTTCAGGTATTTGGTAGTACATCATGGTATATTTATGCCATTTTACATTCATTGAGGAATAATTTGTTGAGGCACATTAAAAGTGAACAAAGTTTATACAACATCCATCACCCAAACTGAACTGTTCAGGACGGCATTGAAGTCAGTGCAGAGGTCTGGATAGTTCTGGTAGTTTAAAGGCAACATGAGATAGCAACTACACGTGTGAGATTGTGGACAACACTGAAAGTCACTTGTTTCAAAGAAGTTCACCACAATGGGCTTCCCAAAGAGCAAATCAGCCCCCCTAGTTCCATAATGTACTTCTTCAGGAATCTTCAGGAATACACAGCTCTGCTGGGCCGTCATAACTTCAGGGAAAACAAGGCTTTCTTCCACATGCTTAGGTGTTGGTTTTTGCTCTTTCACCTTCTTTGATGTTAGATCTGCTGGATGCTTGGGTATCGTCTGCACTTTCATTTAACATGTCATTTGCTTCCGGATTTGTGAATACGTTTTCTGTAGTCTTCTCCATACCAACTCACTTTGTAAAAAGATAAAGTCTAAGAATTTTAATCTTGCTTGCCTCATACAAATCTCCAATGATACATTCTGATTCAATCATTTTATGGGAGAAATCTCGAATGTCACATACAACACTTTTCAGATATAGATATTTAGATTTACCATTTGGAAAAAAGAGACCCTCTGCTATTTTTTGTAGATCTTTCATTGTTAACTTAACATCTACAGTAACATGTCTGGTTCCACCCCCTTTTGCAGAGCAAACTTTTTTACTCTTTTCCTCAATCTCTCAAACAAGAAACTTTTCCTGTCTGTATATTCCATCAAACACTGTTTTCGTCGACAAAAGGCCCCAGTTGCCACTCTGTCTCCATAGGGAGGGGGTGTATTTGGCCAGCTCTGTCTCTGACATCAGTGGTATTACAGATGTGTCAATCTGTTGAAAGACAAAATTGTTTCAAAAAGGTTTGAATCACATATTATAACAAAAGCAATAGCAAAAACATTTAGTTTTTATACTCATAACCTCACATTTAGTACATTTTGCATGTTTGCATGTTTTACAAAATGCAACTAAAACTGATGACTAGAACTTGTTTTACTTTAATATTGTTGTATTCAGATGCCCTTTAAATTACCAATGAGTGACTCTTTTTGACTCTTCTTTCTGGATAAATTAAAAACCAATAAAAAAAATAAAACAGAGATGACAATCATCTCACGGTTCTTGACTACTAAACACAAAAACGGAGGTTTTGACATAATGTTTTTTCTGCAGTCTATAAAAAAAAAATTTGAAAGAATTTTATTTAAAGCAAAATTGCTTTAAATAAAATATTCAATGACAAAATAAGTACATTTTAACATTTTAACAGTCACTTGTCGCCACCTAATGTTGTCATCATGTAATCAATACACTCTTTATCTGAAGCCTTAGGTTATTTTGAAATGGTTCCTTTATTTTTTATCTCTACCATACATCGCCGCTTATATCTGAAATATAAACTTTTATCCCAGTACTTCAATGATAATTTGAATTATTGTAAGACATAAATAGCCTACTTTGTAGTAGTACTTTGTAGTGTAGAAATTGTGTAGTTGTGTACAATGGAACATACTAGTGCAGCAGCTTATTAAACTTGATAGTACGATTACTGCAGATTTATTTGAATAAATACACTTTACCTTGTAGTTCTCCTCTATGTTGCGATGCCTCAAAAAATCCAAAAGCTCGTGTGACTCCAGTCAACAAAACAAAATAAAATAAACAAAATAACAAAGTCAGTAATGGCCAGGCCAGAGTAAAAGGAGAAGCCCATGCTGTGAATACTCGGCTAGTGGCTACAAAACGGATGTCGTTCCCTCACCTAATAAACTCGTTGACCAGTTCATACTGTCGTTGTGTCCTTGGGCAAGACACTTAATCCACCTTGCCTCCAGTGACTGTAACACTGGTAATTACTGTAGAACAATAAGTCGTTTTGGATAAAAGCGTCTGCTAAATGAATAAATGTAAATGTAAAAATCTCGACTTATCATCACGTTCGGACTGTCTCGGACTGTCTGGGGAGTGTGAGCACTGTCTTACATCCCCCCATGCCCCTTACAGAGAAACTGGCAGCATGGATGCTACTGCCAAATATTTTCCTGTTGGTAATGAGGACTTTATAAGAAGATACGCGTCCTTTAGATCGATGGTGACAAACTAGTCGCCTAAGGAGGGGGTGTCAGCTTTTAGCCCCTCAAAGGCTAAAAGCTGACATTTTTCATATTACATGTGCATACTTTGAAGGCACAAAGAAGGGTGTCCATCAAATGTGATCCAATAGTTTGATAGAGGTCTGTTTTTTATACATAAAGTACTCAACTTTATGTCACATCTAAATTATATTGTAAGTGACTGTGCCATCTTTCAAGCATTTCCTAAAATGACAGAGGTGAATGTGTACTTTGACCTGAGATGTAGTCAGACACAGCACCACTTACAGTATGTTTTGGTTGAGCAAATGAATGAATGAAACACAATGCCAAACACTTTGAGTTTTGGTAAGAACAAAAGCAACATCCATTTTTAGCCTCTGATTTTGACAAAGATAACTGTATTGTATAAAGAAGCAACACACTCTTGTTCAGTTTAACACTATCTTCTCTGTTCTCTGTATCATTACAATATCTTATATTATTTGCAACAAACATGACCCTTAATGCTTGTTGTGGAGCCAGGCCTTATTCTTACATAGTTCAAGAACAGCCATTCTTATTTGATGTCACTAGAGGACAGTCTTTAACTTCCAATAAGTAGTAAACCAGTGACCCATCCGTGTGAAGACAGTTGGAGACGCTGTGTACCAAGAAATGATCTGCGCCAGTTCTGTTTCTTTTGAAAACAAGTCAGTTCAGTCTTTTTTATTCATTATGGCTCTCCTCCATTTTGAGATAATTAACACATTCTGTTTATGTAAGATGTGTTATTGTGAGAAGCTATGACCCACAACAGTTTTATGACTTCAACAGAATCTCACAAACCACGTTCACTTTGTAAAATCTCTTTAAAACTTGCACTGCTTTAGTTCCCAGACAGACATACTTTCTTTAAATCTTCATGAATGTATTTATTAAGTTTACTGATGAACTGGAGTGAAAAACATTTACATTTATTCATTTAGCTGACGCTTTTATCCAAAGCAACTAACATTGTTCTACAGTAATTACCAGTGTTACAGCCACTGGAGACAGTATGAACTGTGGGGAGAGCAGGAATCGAACAACCTACACTGAGCTACTGCCGCCGAATTACTGTGATATTTTTTCACATAATATTTTTTGTATTGTTAAATCAGATTAAATATATTTTTTAGAGATTTGAAGGAGTTTGTGAGGTTTTTATATAAATACGTATTTGATATAAACATACTGAAAACAATGTACATTTTTATTTATTTATTTTTTCTTTAATACGAAAGGCACCTAAACAACTAATTCAGAAAATTATGACAAAAAAGAGTTTCATGTGTGAGGATTCATTTTGAACCTTTGGCTGAGCTGAATGAAATCAGTGCTTTCTACATTTCACTTTTTTACATCACTATGCCACTGTTTTTTAATTCACTGCTGACCTGTTTTATTGTTTTGTCTCTGTTTTTACAAATGATTCAATTTCAAAGTCATAAAAAATGCACAGGTTCAAACAAAGCCAAAACCAGCAGAACTAGACACACATTCTCAGCATCACACTTTTAGTACAACACTGCAAACTGTGTTTTGTCAAAAATATACACTGTCTTTGAGGAAGAGGAGATACAGAGAAAGCAGAGAAAGAAGAGCAGACACAGACAGGTTCAGTAGAAACAGTGGATTCTCAGATGTCATTGTTGTTGCTGTGGTCTGTGTCATGAAGCATGTCCTGCTCCGGTGGCAGCTCAGAGACAGTTTTTTTCACAAATGCAAACGACCAAAAATAAAAGGTATGTATTTAATGAACAAATTTGTTTTAATTAATTCCAAAAGGTAAAACATTACATTAAAAACAATATAATATCAAGTAACAATGTGAATAAAAGTTTAAAGCAAAGGCATTTGGACTTGTTTTTCAAGGTGAAGACGTTTCATCTCTTCTACAAGAGACTTTATCAGTTCAACTGTTAAGAGAGCGGAGCTTGACCTAAAACTAACTCTGATTGACCCAGGCTGTTCGGGTCTCATAGTCGTTACAATGAAAGGGTAATGTGAATATGTTTTCAACAAGGATGTAATAGTGATGAAACCTTGAAACTTATACAATTCAGTTGCTGCTAAACTGTTGATGCCCCAACATTTAACAACTCACATTACGTATAAGGTTATTACAGGGTCAAACACAGTAGGAAATGGCTAAATATTTTTATACATATAGTGGCTGTGTAAAGTGGTGTTTTTTTGTTGTCGAGCCCGTTTCACTCCCATGGGGCCTCAGCTCCTTCCGCATGGGCGTAAACAGAGATTTCCTCATACAGATCTCCTTCACAAGTCTCAATCGCTAAACCCTAGACGAAAGATACTCATTAGTTGATATACATACTTTTATAAGAAAATAAGCTTCCAACACATTGAATATAGGGTTTTGATTAATATTGCTGTTATATCTGTATTAACGGAAATGTGACTCAGAGGAAATGGATGTACAGCTGCTCCAAACTGACATTTGAGCTGAGCATGTAGTGTGTAAAATCACCCCAGGAGAGTTTCAAATGATATAGAAAGTGCATAAAGGTCTAGCTATATGTTATGATGTGACAAGAAATGACACAGATCTGTGATGGTGTGACAAAAAGACAGAAGTGTGTGCACTGTTGTAGCCTACTATAGTGCCCACACAGCTGTTGCATGTGACAGAGAAAAAAAATGGAAATCAGCAATAAAACCTCATAGATGTGGTCCACTTCTGGCTCTTCATAAATGCTGTCCTTTGTCTCAGACTGTTCAAGGAAAACAAAAGGGGGATAGAGTTAATAATCTGATTTGCATTGACTGTTACCACATAGGTCTAACATATTACATCAGCATTCAGAAATGAGAAATTGATTAATTGTTTAAAGTGTAATATTATCACCCCACAAGCAATTTATTTTTTAAGTGATACACACTATTTATAACTAAATATAATCTTATGTCTGATGCTTCATGTTTCATGTTCTACAACAAAGCTGCCACATTATCTTTTTGAGTCTAAGGACAAGGCTGACAGAGGTCGGCCATCATAGCTGTCTATCACTTTCTAGTTAATAACTTGAAGAACTGATTGAGTTTCATTGTTACCTTAGGCATTAATAAGGGAACACAAAATCATCTATCTCATCTTAAACCATAAACATTAGCTGAATGTGGATTATAGAGATGAAGCTATATGAGGTCAATAGGGTTTAAGTGTAAATTTGTTCTCCCATGCAGCAGGGCATCAAGTTAAAGATGTATGTATTACCAGTTTCTTTTTGCGAAACACATAAGCAGCAATGCACATAGCTAACAGCAGGCCCTGGAGGACCATGAGTCCGTCTTTCAGCTGGCTCCTGTACAAAGCCTTGGTGAGGTTGATGGGTTCTATTTTAGGAAAGAGAGGTGTGTCAGGTTTTTAAAAAATACCATTCAAATGTTACAGGCAAGCTTGACAAAATGGTATAAGAATGATTTAAATATATATACAACATCTTTTAATTGTTTATTTTGCGTGAGTGTGAACAGAAGAAAAACCCAAGTCAAGTAGTGTGACCATTTGAGAATCATTTTCTTCTTTACACTGAAAATAGTTCCTAATAAATGGGGCTTGTAACTTTTGAGTCTGTTTTTGTCTTTTGCCCATACACCTAGTTTTCTGAGGCAGATAATATATTTGAGGCAACCATAAGCAAATCTACAGCCACCCAGCCTTCCTATTGTTTGTGAAGCTCTGGTGTAGATGGTTGAATGCACCGAGATGAAAGCATGCATTACTCACTTGCTACTTGCACTTCTGTCCCAGGTCCAAAAACAGTATCGATCTGACAGAAGTACACTCCTTGGTGATCTATGCTCAGGTCAGTGATGATGAGAATAGCGTTTGTAGTCAGATTTCTGTTACGGACCAAAATTTTATCTCCTGTATTTATCGGGGTTTTTTCGGAGTCATATTTGGAAGCTTTGAACCACTGCACTGTGGATGGCAAATGTTGCTTTGAGGACAAACAGAAAATACCCACTTTTCTGTTGGTCATCACACCGTAAAACCGTGGCTTCTGGGTAATCATGAGGGTTTGGTTATCAGCCACTGAATGGATAGAGGAGGAAAGAGGAGAAAAAAACATACATTTATACAATCAAACATTTAAACAAAGATGTTGTGTCTTGTAAATTGTAAGGTTTCCGGTCAAAATGGCGACCTCAGGTGCAGCACAGTTTCTTCTATAATTTACACATACATCTTAGAAAATGGTTTACTTGTACAAATTAAAATGGCATATTTGTGTTAAAAAAGTCAATTTAATGCATCAAAAGACAACTTCCTCATTGCCCCAGATGGACAGGAAGTTCAAAGTCTGTGAGTCAAAAATAGCATGCAAAACATTGTAAGGTGGCCAAACTAACTTAAAACACATAAAATACAATATTGCAAAGCCAAGAAGCTAGGATCCTGTCAAATATCTATAAGAATTGCTTTGTCCTGAATTTCTCAAACCACTTTTCATATTTAACAGTTACTATCAAAATTTGTAGGAAGGCATCCACTTTACCTGCAACATTAAGCAAAGCTAGTCCACAGCACCCTGCCAGCAGCCAGCGCACAGTGCCGTTCAAAAGATACATAGTGCAAAAGGTGTCCCCAAATGTGTCCAGATGGTCATAAAGAGTACAGGCCACTTGTGTACTCTGCTGCACTCTGTTGAACACAGACATGTGAGCGATGGATAAGATGCATTAAGGGGCGGGGGCTGTTAGTGGAACTGAAAAACAAAAACCAAAAAAAAAGTTAGAGTATAGATGTTTGCAGTATGCTTTCATTTGGACTGAACAATTTTATTTGTATTTCAATACAGTTGATCTGGAGAAAAGATTTAGATCAGGAGCAGAATTTAATATAAATTAACAATAATAACCAAACAATAGCACAGAGCTTACAATAATAAGCTCTTATTTTCTAAAATAGGTAATAGTGGCCTGTGGCTTGCCAAATAGTGAGGAAATCTCAGTGACCTTAAGGTTGTTAAAAAAAGTAAATAATTTTGAAAAATGGGCACTTTTACAGTCACAAGGGGGCAGTTACCAACAACATAGAAAACTCACCTTTTGCCATGTAGTTATTTATTTTATTCTACCAGTCCAGATAAATTTAAACAATAACAAAATATATAAAGATACAATAAAGTAAAAACAACGTGATATAGACAAGCAACACTGATAGTTGTGGCTCCTTCTTCATTTCAAATGTAAACATAGGAGGACCCTAATGTAATTGTACAGATTATAGACCATTCCCACCAGTTAAACCGCGTCAGTCTCAAGTAGAGAGCTTCAGCGGGTGCAAGACTGATGTCAAACCAACACTGAGCACTCAAATTAGGTTTTCTATTAAAGTCATAAAAACTAGACAACTGTAAAAGTGCTTAATAATGATAAATATAAAATAGAAGTAAGACATTTTATTTAATTAAGACAGTAAGTGAAGCATTTTTTTTTGCAACAACAGCATTAAATGAATAAGATTTTTTATTTGATGGAAATATCCTTTTTATTTTTCAGTTTGAGTGGCATATTGTTTTGAGACTATATGTTATATTGGTGAAACAATGCATGCTAATAAATGTAATGTAAGCTTTATTTTTTTATAGTCATTTTAATTGAATTGAATTGATATTAAACCATATCAAAACCAATCAGAAAAGTATTATTAGAGTGTACATATCTCAGGGAAAACACTTGTTTGAGTTCGACTGGGAGGAGTGAGTATAAATAGTGCAATAAAAACTGGGCCTTTGGCTTTCTAAATTAGCCCTGTCACTCAGCAAGAGGTATGTTATGTAATTACTGCATTAGGGCGATTAATGACTAGACAATTTTACAGCAACCACATATTTATGAATTTCTATTAATCTCAATTATAAATGTACATATAAACAAAACCCAAATTGGAACTGGTTCTTTGTTGGCAAAAAGCAAGAATTTAAAATATTTCTATAGCAACAGTGAAGCATCCATTCACGTTAAATCTGGGCCCTGCCTTTTCTCTGCAGCAGGACAAAACAGAATTATTTAAACCATATTAATCCAATATTAAATAAATATTATTCTATTCACACTTGACATTTGCAAGACTGGATCAACACAACCCTCTCCTTTGTTATACAATCGACTCTCTTATGTTTTCTTGGAGGATACAGAGGTATGTATTTGGGGCAGAATGTAATAAAACCTCATTAGTAATTTCCACAGGCACAACTATGAGATTTGGCTGGTTTGGCTCAGGGGCTTCTGGGTCACACTGAGCTTGAGTCTGAAGCTTGGGAGCCTCTTGTGCGGCTAATGTCTGCAAGGAAGCCTGCTCCATCTCCTCTGCAAGGTCCACATTACTGCCGTAGAGCACTCCCATTTTTCGAGCGAGCAGCCCCTCTTTTTCTGGAGGATCTTCATCTTCTTCCTTTCTGCCTATCCTAGTGGAGCGGTGCATAAAAGCAGCATGGCGTATGCAACGCTTAAGCAAGTGCACACGATAAGCTCTCTGAATCATTGAAGCAGACAGTTCCTCTTCTTTGTGTCGCACAGTAGTTAAAATTGGTGCACGCTGATCTGATGTAGACTTACTGAGAATAAACTTTGCCTCAATGCTCTCACGCATTGCTGCCATTTCAATTGTGTCCCCCAAGACCATCTGAGTGACGGCTAGCAAAACATCCAGGTAGTGAATCCTGTCGCCAATGACAAGAGGCAAATCCATTTCGATAAGATGGAAACGATTAGGCTTGGGCACCCTGAGTGGTTCTTGCAAGGCGTCACAAAAATCAGAAAGTCTGCCATATTCAATAAATTGAGTTCCTTCAACATCAAATTTCTGCCAAGTCTCATTAAACATCTCAAAGTCATCCTCACAAAGCGCATCGCCGCTCTCTTCCTGCGCCACATTGAAGTTCTCCAAGATGATGGCAATGTACATGTTGACCACAACTAAAAACGATATGATAATGTAGCTGCAGAAGAACATCATAGCCATTCCCGGGCTGCCACAGTTACCTCTGACTTCAGTACCTGGGTTTTCAAAGTCTGGATCACAATCTGGAGGCTCCCTGTCCAGCATTGGCAGCAAAAGTCCATCCCAACCTGCTGAAGTTGTGATCTGAAACAGGCAGATAATGCTACCCCCAAATGTCTCAAAGTTAAATATGTCATCGATTCCAGCCTCCTTTTTGACATAAGCAAAGTTGGACATGGCGAATATAGAGAAGATAAACATTATAAGGAAGAGAAGGAGGCCAATGTTAAATAAGGCAGGAAGTGACATCATTAAAGCAAAGAGAAGCGTCCGAATGCCCTTTGCTCCTTTGATGAGGCGTAGAATTCTACCAATTCGAGCAAGACGAATGACTCTGAAGAGAGTGGGGGACACAAAGTACTTCTCAATGAGGTCCGAAAGCATTGTGCCTGAAAAAGAAATGCACCACTATTAGAGACAATATAGTGTTTTGGCAAATACTAAGGATTTTTACATTGATCTTTTGATGAGCCACACTTTATTAAGTATTATGGAGTCTGAAGTACACATATTACATATATCATCCTTATTAAATAAAGAGATTTTACATTTTTACGTTTTTGCTCAGGAGTGACTCAATTAAGTTTAAATATTGCTTGGTCTGAAACCAATCAGAAGGACAAAACAGGTCAACTGATCTTACTTGAAATGCATTTGATACCCACCAGCAATAGACAAAATGACCACGACAAAATCAAAAACATTCCATCCATTTGTGAAATAGTATTGGCGCAGGGCAATTAGCTTCAACACGCACTCTCCGGTGAAGACAACAATGAAAGCCACATTGACTTTAAAGAGGAAATCCTCCTTCTCAGCGCTCTGGTTGTCCGTCTCCACCATCATGGTCACCATATTGAGGCAGATGAGCACCATTATGAAGATGTCAAAGAACTGCTGACTGATAAAGTCAAACACCAGGCCCTGGACTGGATTCTTGGGGTCAAAGGTACACAGGGTTGAGAGAGAGGGACAGAAACACAAATCCAGTTGAGTCAAGTAACCTGTTCACCGGCACTGTGCAAAAAAAGGTTGGTGCAGATGCAGAGGTTGCGCATGCCTAACTAGTGTGACAGTTAAAAAAATGTGTTTCATGAAGGGATCCAGCATCTAACTAGAGTTAAGACACACATGCAGCACACCTACCGTTGGACGTGGAATTGGCTTCTGTGGCTTTTTTGAACCAAGTTTCTTCATGGCTTCATAGTATTTCTTTTGTTCCTCAGTCATGAATATGTCCTTGTCTCCAAAGTGCAGAAACAGTAAGATCTTATTATAGGTATTTAGAGTAATACAGTTTGTAGGCTTGAATATTAAACTACAATAGTGCAAAAGAGAAATCGGTGCTACTTCTTCAAGGTGCTTCAATTTTAAAACAAAATTCAACAATTCAGGGGAAGATGATAAATAATAATAGTACATTTGAATATCTTTGGTTTTAGGATTATTCTACTTATCTTTTTCTTTTGCTGGTTGAAGTTATCAATGATTACACCAATAAAAAGGTTGAGTGTAAAGAAAGCGCCAAAGATGATGAATATGACAAAGTAGATATACATGTAGAGGTTGATCTCATACGAAGGCTGCTCTTCAATCTGAAAATACAAAATAGAAACTGAGAAACGCAATAGTTGAAACTGGATGGTCAAACAGTAACATAAATGAAAAGATTTATCTCTAGAAACATATCATAATCAGAATTAACAGATTTTAGTGTATTAAGTATAGTATAGCATTTATTACCAAATATATTGTTGAGCAGTGCCATGATTGTAATGAGTGCAATAGTGAAAAAGATTTTAAAAGTACCTCTCTAGAGTCAACAGCAGCGTACATAATGTCCATCCATCCTTTAAAGGTTGCCTGCAGATATAATTTGTTAATTATTCATCTTTTTCATAATTCAGAGTGTATCAGTAATGTAGCATGCCTTACCACTTGTAGAAGGGAGAGGTAGCCACTTCCAACATTGTCATAATTGACTTTGACATTAATCCAGCGGGCGTCCTGTGTGGCTTCCTCAATGGCCAAACAGTCGCTCTTGTTGTTTACCTCAGTGAGAAGGAAAAGCTCATTTGTCGTAGTGTTGATACAGCGGTAAAATTTTCCGGCAAAAAGATTCACTCCCATAATGCTAAAGATGAGCCAGAAGATCAGACACACCAACAGCACATTGAAGATGGAGGGAATGGCACCAACAAGTGCATTAACCACCACCTGTCAACCAAGGAAACTCAAATATAATATATACAGATAACCACAGATGAAGCAGTCCCATGCATATTCATTGCACTTACCTTATAACATCCATTGAGTAAGCATGCAATCATCAAACTCGCAGAAAAAAGCCAGTCAAATTAGAATGCACAAATCCAAACAGTAGTCAAGTACTCATTTTATATTTACAATAACTCACTCTCATTCCTTCAAATCTTGACAAAGCTCGAAGAGGTCTGAGAGCCCTGAGGGTTCGGAGGGATTTGATTGGTCCAAGTTCAGAATAGCCCAGCCAGTTGGCAACTAAACTAATCAGCGAAATCTGTGACAGAGTCAAAACGTTGTCTGTTCAAGTACAACCTTCTTATGTACATTTGCAATAAATTTCCAGAAGATTATAACTAAGTTGGTATATATTGGAAAATACATGGAATAAAAGCATGTTAAAACTTACATCTACAATGAAAAAGTCCAACCAACACCAAGCATTTGTAAAGTAGGTTTTGAAGCCGTATGCCACCCATTTGAGGAGCATTTCAATGACAAAAATGTAGGTAAAGACTTTGTCAGCATATTCCAAGACAATTTTAATTGTTCGCCGTCGTTCTATGTTTATGTCTTCAAAGGCCTGTAAAACAAAAACTTTAATCAAAAAGATGTCTGCAAGATTCCCTTAAAACGTCACAATGCGCAAATGGCCACACCTACCAGAGCTCCACTGCTGAGGAGGATCATAAAGATAATAAAGGTCTCAAACCAGTCATGCTCCACAATAGTGAAGCAAGTCCTACGGATGTTCCACCAGGTTTTGCCTCGACCTTTGGTGATGTCCACAGTGAGACATGGCCATCGCTGAACACAGCCTTTGAACAAAGTTATTCTTGAATGACTGTAAAAACTCTATTTATAGAATAATATGTAGTTTTAGTTATCAAAGTGATGTCAGATATAAGCAACAGCCATCTATTTGTAGGTAACAATGTGGTCCTATTTAACATCCATATATTAAAATTAGATGAGTATTACAATGAGAATGTTAGTTTATATCACCACAATAGTTTTGTGATGTTATTGTTTTTTTCTTACTGTCAGTGAAGCAGGCCTCTGGTTCCTCAGGCTCAGGCTCCTCCACCTCAACCTCTTCTGGTTTTGGCTCCGGTGGCTGATAATCCACTGTGCTGCAGACTGAAGACTCCACATCCTCTAGAGCACCTTCCAACTATTAAGATTTACAAAAAATGCTTAGATTTCCTTCACAAAGTCCAGAGAGGCTTGTTCCAGTATAGAGGATATATAGATTGTCTGTTGTTTGGCTTTACTTACTTTGACACCATTATGCCAACCATCTTCACTTTGTATGCTTTTCTATGAAAGTACAACAAAAATCAAGATAAACATGTAATGTTGCAGTATGTCAAATGTAAGTTGTCTTCCAATATATTTACAGTTTCCAGGTGTTTCTTGCTTGTGTCACTATTCTCTGAGTGGTCAAAATCAGTATCATCTTCTTCATCACCATCATAATCGTCTTCATCCAGGTTTTCAAAGTCAGATTCTTCCTGGGCTATTGGCACATTAAGACTGAGCTCCCCTATAGTAACTTCAGTAGACCTGCTCTCTACTAAACAATGGGGTATCCCATCAGCCATTTTTAAATCCTGGGCAGAGTCCAAATGGTTCATTTCAATTTCTTCCAGTTTAGGGTCTGCATTATCAGCCTGCCCATCATCAGGCTCTTTAGGTTTTCTCCCCATTATCTGCAAAGCACTTTGAATAATGAAGGCTTTTAACCAACCAATCCCCCGTTTGATCCTGCCTATGGCAATTTGGAGATTGTTCATCTCTCCATCTTCATCACCAGGAGCGAGGTTGTCCCCACTGAAGGAGTTGAGCAGCAAGGCCAAAAACAAGTTCAACACCTGAAAGGGATGTGAATAAGTCAGGTAACAAAATAGTAAAAGGAAGTACATTGATAACTGACTGTTGAACATTGGGGCATTTTTAAAACAAAATAACAGCAAAAAATCTTTAATTTCTTTTCTACCTAGTAGACACTCAAAGCACTTTACCAGTGTTACAGCTAACCACTGGAGGCAAGGTGGGTTAAGTGTCTTGCCCAAGGACACAACGACAGTATGAACTGTGGAGGAGAGCTGGATGTTATAATGTTTTGCAATGTTTTGACCGGGGATCGAACCGCCCACCCGCCGGTCAAAGGACGGCTGCTCTACCACTTTATTTTACAATACACTTGAAACATTGTTTCTGCCTGATTAGGTAAAATGCAACACACTGTATAACAAACTGTAGTAACATGCTACTTCATACTACATACATACCTTAACCCCACCTACAATATGTAAGTACACATAATTTCATTATGTATGTACTATGTAGTAACATGTTATTACTGTTTGTTACACAAGGAGGTAGATACAAAGTGAAGTGTAAAATAAAGTGTCACTAAATGTATTTTGACTTCTATGATACACTATATGTTACTTAGATGTATGTGCTCTGGATTAAAACTTGGCTTACTTTTGATTCTAAGATAACATAGAAGTCAGTAGTATCTCATTTAGACTTCACATACCAAGTCCACACTCCGATGAAGCATCAGTAAATAGTATGTTATCTTTCGTCTATTGCAAACACAGCTATCTGATATCAGTTTCTAAAGCCTGTTAGTCAAATTCGCAGTTCCTGTTCACCAGGCGGGAGATTACAGTTACACAGAACCAGCAGTAACACAGGGAGGCCATGCAGACTCCTCAAAGAAGGCGTAGGCCAAGGATGTTTGAGTCGGCCGCGGGTTTGAACTCATGACCTTCTTGCTGTGAGGCAGGAGCGCTAACCACTCTATCACTGTGTGTTTTTCACTGTTTATATTTTAATGATTTAAGTCAATTAAGATAAAGAAGAGTGTATAATTAATGTCTCTTTTGTGATTATGAAAACTACCCAAATGTGCGATATGGCCTTAGTTTTCATCAATTACAGTTTAATTTATTAACACATGACTTGTCTCAAACACCTAGCGCCACCTGGCCTCTGCTCCCTCAGCTGTCTGTGTTTGTTACTACTTGAGCTGGATCTTAACACATACTCAAGGTCAAAACTACTGTTTGATCGCTTGAGTCACTGGTTTAAAATAGTGTCTCTCCAATGAAGCGTATAAGTAAACTGTTTGGTTTTATGTCACTCTAAATAGCATTCATGTTTTTGTATGAGTAGGCATACAGTGAAGGCTTTGAGGTGTAGTGTAAACCACAAAAAAACTTGGATAATTTCTGGCATGGTGCACAGCAATACTTTTGTCAGCACTTGATGATGAGCCGTTTCCTTTTCTATAGCTAAGAATAACCAAAGAGGAAATAGTATTGGTACTTGCAAATAACTAAGTGATTGTATTTATAATTTGCTGACGTCACCATGCCCAAAACCCACAGACAGGTCTTATGACACTTGGGACTCCTTGGGTACAATTACAAAGCTTGATATTAGTGACTGTTTGGCCTTGGAATCTTCCAGGCAGACCACACAATCTCTGGGTATTATAGTAAGCAAACTGTAATCTATAAAAATGGTTTGTCAGCTTTGCAGCATCACAGCCGCAACAGTTAGGGTAAGTTATTTGAGAATTATGTGTAAAAGTTTGAGTCTAAGGTAACACATTCAAGCAGTTTAAACTAAAACATTATAAGTCTAAAACATGTGAGTAAAGCCAGTGAACTAAAGAAGTTTACTTACCACTAGATTTCCGATGACCATGACCATCATGAACACAATTAAACACATGGCAGCTCCAGCTACTTCCATGCAGTCCCACATAGTCTCAATCCACTCGCCACACAGTATGCGAAACACAATGAGGAAAGAGTGGAAGAAGTCGTTCATATGCCAGCGGGGCAGTACACAGTCGTCAGAGATCTTACAGACACATTCCTTGTAGCTTTTGCCAAAGAGCTGCATGCCCACAACAGCAAAAATAAAGACAATGATGGCCAGCACCAAAGTCAGGTTTCCCAATGCTCCAACTGAGTTTCCAATAATCTTGATCAGCATGTTAAGTGTGGGCCAGGATTTAGCCAGTTTGAAGACACGAAGCTGCCTCAACACAGAATAGAGACCGATGAATATATGTAAGAAATTCTAAGAAAGTAAAATGGGCAAAAAACTAATTCACCATGTCTTACCAGACGAAATGACCTAAGGACAGACAGGCCTTGGACATTGGCAAGCCCTAACTCAACCAGACTCAGAGTGACAATAATGCTGTCAAAAATGTTCCATCCTACTTGGAAGTAGTAGTATGGGTCCATGGCAATAAGCTTGAAGACCATTTCTGCTGTGAAGATGCCAGTAAAAACCTAGACAAACAAAAATAATGTCTTAGTACAATAACCTAACTAAGTTCAAATTGTGGAGGCAAAATAGTAAATTACCAGATTTCCCACTGAGAGCATGTGATCAAACTCAGGGGTCATGGGATAGTGCTCCATAGCCATGAAGAGGGTGTTAAGCACGATGCAGATGGTAATGGCCAAGTCCACAAACGGGTCCATGAC
This sequence comes from Neodontobutis hainanensis, assembly GCA_024349245.1. NCBI lineage: Eukaryota > Metazoa > Chordata > Actinopteri > Gobiiformes > Odontobutidae > Neodontobutis > Neodontobutis hainanensis. Next base: position 6,342,214 of record JALDNG010000017.1, on the reverse strand, counting down.
TACAAAGTACAACCATTGCTTAAGAGTCACCCAAGACCTGCAGCAGTTCCATTTCAGGAAGATTTCTGCAAACTTATACCAGGCAGGTGGACATGGCCTTTGGGCCTCCTCCAGCTCTAGACAAAAGAGGCAGACAACAGTGAAAGTTCTTACTACTAAACTGAATATTCCAGAAGTAAAGCATTTTGGCAGCTCATAAGAGTTTAATTAATGTGAAAAGAGTTTATAAAAGGTTGCAGGAGACATTTGAAATACTTGAACATTATACATGTAGTTTACCTAGCTGAATGCTGAGTGACTTAATACACTGCCTGTCTGTGCCAGGTCTAAGTTGGACTGAAAAAGCCCAAGCTTAACACCATGAGGCCACAGCCCTGAATGTTGACAGAGATGTTTTAGGCATACAATGTGATTAGCTCTACTAATGTGTGATTAAAGTAAATAATGCTACTGTGCTGGGCCTGAAAAGTATTCTGCTGATACTTGTGTGATAAGTTTAGCAACTTTAGCAAGTGCTTCACCTCAATGAATCTACAACTAAGCCCTCAGGATTTTGTATGGCTTTAAGAAATCACACTTTAAACCCTGCACGCAGGACTACCATACAAAATATGGAACAAAATATAATGTAAAAAAAAAATGTGTAAATACAATTTTTTTTTTCTAGTAAATCCTTTTAGTCTTGTACCTTCCATTGCTGCTGTAGTGAGAATGGTGAGAGCACTCTTTGTTCTTTTAGCCAGACCTGGTTCTTCTACATGAAGCATGCTGTAAACAGATTCCAATGACTTATTTGTCTCTTCTTCTTCTTCTTCTTCTTCTTCTGTTGGGGCCTGTGGAAATATTATGCACTATTACATTGCAAGGGCACCTTTTTTTTACAGACATATAGCCTAAATATTATGTTTTACATTAAATCTAAACTTGGTATAAAAAAATGTTATCTTTTAAGTGACATACCTTGACCATTGTGGGTGCTCTGACAAGAAGTCGAGGAATAACCCTTCCATTGCAATCCTTAATGTCATCGAGTTTAAGGCTCTGTTTGTCATCTGCTAAATCTGACGCTGTGTGTCGACTGAGGGACTTCTTACTGGTTAGAGTTGCACGGCTCCCATAAATCTGGGCCTAGACAATTAAATGTATTTTACTTGTGTATTTTAAAATATTATCCAATTTATGATATTAATGAACACAATTCACATATTATGTGGGGATGTTACTACTGTATGTTAAAGTATGTCCCATGCTTTTTTTTTAATTGAATTTGGTTGTGACCTAGTGCCCAGGAATGATATTCCTCAATTTGGTTTCACATATAGTAGTACCTGTTCTTGGTTCTTAAGTTGCTCGAGTAGTCTCTGAAACTCTGCCTCTTTCTCTAAGGCCTCTTGCTGAGTTGCTCGATTCTGTTCGTCATAGGCCATGGCAACCACAGCCAGGATCAGGTTGATGAGGTAAAAAGAGCCCAGGAAGATGACAACAACAAAGAACAGCATGTACGTCTTCCCAGCAGCCCGCAGGACCTGTGTGTCATATGTAAAAAAGCTACGAGAACTAAGGACAAAGTTTTACAAATTTAAATGTCTTAATATCTTAAAGTATTTTATTATTTTATCACAAATTAAAGAGGTGCCAACCAGCTGAAAAAGGTTCTCCCAGTAGTCCTGTGTCATGAGTCTGAAGAGAGCAAGAAAGGCCCAACCAAAAGAGTCAAAACTGGTGTAACCGTAGTTGGGGTTCCTCCCAGCTTTTATGCATGTGTAACCCTCAGGGCACTTTCTATCGACACGGAAGATAAGTCAGTTTTCTGTTTGGCCAGTATCTTAATCATATGTTGTATTAAAAATCATCATTCAATGCGGTTACATGCACCAACATACCCAGCATCAGAACTATTTCCACAAATCAGAGCATCTAGACTGCCTTCCAAAAAATACTGATTGTCTACAACAGAACAAGCCATGATTAAAATGAGCACAAATAAAAATGATGAACATTAGTAAACAAATAAAAAGTCTTACCTGGGTTTTCTATATATTCTATGAAATCAAAAGTACTGTTGACATATGCAGTGTTGTTAAATGACCAGGTGTCATTAAATATAGATGAGGTGTTAAAGAAGTCATCGATTGTCTCATTACTCTGAATAGGCCACCGCACACATTTCTGCCGAAGATTTCCCATAAAGAGTTGAAGGCCGACGAGAGCAAACACAGCAAGGGCAAAGACGGTCAGAATCATGACGTCCACCATTTTCTTCACCGACTGGATCAGTGCAGCCACGATGGTTTTCAGACCTTATAAAACACACCACAATCAAACACATGTCACTTTATTGACTGTGATATTCACTGTGATAATGTGAACATTAAACAAACAATAAAAAAGATATGAATAATATCGAAAAATAAAACAAGTACAAGAAGCCATACCAGGAATCACAGTAATTGTTTTGAGAGCTCGAAGTACACGAAATGTCCGGAGGGCTGACACGTTGCCGAGGTCAACAAACTCAGTGACATATCTGCAAAAGGAAAAAATTAAAGCAGGTTAGTAATAACCTTTTAATATAGTTTTCTGAACACCACTAAAACAACAAAAAATGTTCATCAAAAACCTTTACAGCTTTTATAATGAGACAGCATCTCCAGACATCTGAGTAGTAAGATACATACGCCATACTGATCACCATGAAATCCAGCCAGTTCCACGGATCTCGAAGGAATGTAAAAGATCCAACACAGAAACCTCGAGACAACACCTTGACTGTGGCCTCAAATGTATAAATGCCAGTAAAAACATACCTAGAAGAAAATAGAAAAATAATAGGTATAATCAGTGGAAATACATATATAACGTATGTATTAACAAGTACATGCAGGTGTACTTACTCAACGGTTTTACTCCAGGCTGGTGGGTTGCTCATTGTCATGAATGCACAATTGGACAGAATAGTAAGCATGATGAACATGCTAAATAATTTAATCCAGGACTAAGGAAAAAAACTTGAAAACAAGCACAGGTAATAGCACACAACAACAGAATATGATCACATATCTAAGTAAGTCATACTTTAAAGGATATGAATGTATGAGAATTTTAATGGCTCCTCTCCTCACACAACTAAAGGGGCTCAGAATGTAGCAGGCCGGTTCAGCATTAAACCGATAGATTGTGTTTCCTTTGGTGATCACAATGAATGTCTGGTAACACAGGTCATGTTCATAAATACCAGCTCATTTGTACAAACTGGTGACACACACTAAATATTATACTATTTAACTGTGCATGCCACTAAAGAAACTGTATATTTTCTGAAACTGATACCTCATGTTTTAATAAAAGTTCTGTCAAGGGACACAGCCAGTCATATTTTAAGGGCAAGTAAGAAGGGCAGCAAATATAGGCCAGTAGTCCAGCTCATTAAATACAAGTGTGCCTTGAAGTTTTGTGTTAAACAGACTTACTTTCTGGGCTTTGTAGAAGGGGTCGATGTCCTCCAGAGGTGTGTTGAGCAGCTTAGGTGGAGGGTCGCCAAATATCAGGGGCAGGTTTTTGCCTGCTTCCAGGTCTACATTTGGGGCCAGTGGCTCCTCTTCCTCATTGCCATCTACTTCAGCTGCCTCAGCTGCCTTTTTCCTTTCTTCCTCGAGCCTCTTAATCTCCGCCAGTGACTCCCGGGTGAACGGGCGGAACACATCGGTGCCTGGGGGAGGGAGCAGGATGGCCATCTTTGCATTGCGATGGGATACTGCCACACCAAGTTTTCCCTAAAAGAAACTGGAGCAAGTAGTAGTCATACCTTTTAATTGCTATTAATTACAACTGTCATAACATATAACTCAAATAGTGAGCAATCAAAAACTCTTTCATGTTTGAAACGTGAGAGCAGCTGCACTTAAGGTGTGTCTTGGTAGTGATCAGAGATGTGCTTTGATCTGCGTTTAGCTTCCACGCCCTACATTCCTGCCATCCAGCCCATACCCCACATCCATGACCAGGCCTTCTTATCACTCAGCCATAAGCTCTTAAAGGTGTCTGGATAGTAACAAAATGACTAGACACACGGGGAGGGTACTTTCCACCGTTCTTGATCATCAGAGATCATGACATTACTTGTACATCATATTACTTATTTACTTAGCAGACGCTCACTTCCTTCTCCAAAGCGCATTTGCTTACATCCTTAGATGTGTTTAGCAACCACACATGATAACATAATTATTGTGTACAAGCCATAGTTAGGGTTGGATAATATTTGAAATACATTTTTACATTACATATATTAACCAAGGTTAGTAAGAAATGTGTTGTTTTTATCTATGTAAAAAGATATACATTTCTTATCATTTACTATAAACAATAAGGAATTGAATTTCTGCGGCAAAAAGACTCCCCAGACATAAATGAATACACTAATACCTACTCATACAAGAGTGCTTAGACAGAAAAGGATGTATTAAAACTCATGAGCAACACCGCACGCTCAAACAGATAATGTGGCTGCACAGCTGCTACATGCAATCAAGAGTTAGTGTCACCTTTCAGAAGCTCGATGAGTCTGCTCATTCCTTGCTGGCTGAGCCTTCGGTGTGCACCTCACATCTCTCTGATAAACAGGACAGCATGCCAACTCATCTTACTGAGCTGACTCCTCTCTCTACTACCTTCTATCTTACACAGGGCCCCAAACACAGCCGGCTTCCGCCTCACAACCCCCACCAGGCCGCTACATGACACCTGATGTTCTCAATCCACTTCAATATGAGTTACTTTAATTATACCACCTCAACTTGATCATTTGTCAAACCAGCCAGTCGCTCTGAGGCATGCAAAAAGACAACTGGTACTGTCTCTTAATAAAATGCATTATTTCATTCCTCACTAATTTCTTATCATGCTTCTTATAAATCTGTTCAATAATCTTTTTACTTACAATGCATTTGAATTTTATAAATCATAACACTTGTTCTTCTACTATTCAATTATTTGGGGTTAGTTTGTATCACTTTCAAGATTTAGTTTTTGTGGCTACAATTTATACAGTACACTTATCCCAGTACAAGTAACTGTTCAGGAAATTATGGATGAATTAAAAAGGGTGACTGAGGAAAATCTATCAAAGAGTTATGCTTAATTGGTCTTAAATTCCCTAATTTCAAAAACTATATTGGCAGACTATAGGGAAGGTACCAGATTTCAGATTTCACCCTGACAGTAATGTATATATCATCTTGCATGTCAAGGGAAGGCCACGCAACCTGTGACATTCTGGTAAAGGATATACACAGGGTAATGTGGACACTTCTCTGTTATACTAGCCGACTGTGGGAATATGTTGACAATGTTTACCTCTGGAAACTAGCAAAACTAGCTTTTGTCAAACGGCCAGCCTGAGTTCATAACCTGAGAAGTTGCAGAGCTTTTTCATCTGGCTCAAGTGGGCCAAACCTTACCCCATGCTTTGTAAATAACAACACAGCACTAAAATCTGTACAGTTCCTGAATATTGTGTACTCATATCTATATTTAGTGGTATTTACCTCATTCTGGAAAATTCCCACAATAGGGAAAACTGCAATGTTCAGAAAGTAAAGTGTTTATGGACCATGACAAACATCTCTCGCACTGTACATGGACCACACTGGGAATTTAGTTAAGCTGTAAACAACAAATCGACTGAGCAAACAAGGGCTTTTATCACACGTCCTTTGACATTTGACATGCCCCACGTTCCCCTGTTTTTCTCACGGGGTCAAATCGCAGGCTTCGCAAAAGCCTTCTGAAGTTCAATCTCTCCCGGCTTGCTTCAACACTCTGACCCCTATCCATTAACCTTGTATTTCAACCCCTATAGGGGACACCTAAAACAAGTCTTTCCACCCCTTACAACTTCCCAATAAGCACATTAAGTCCAATTTCAAAATAAAGAACTAACCTAAAGCAGTCATTTTAGTTTATGATGTCTGTAATCTTCCTGCTTTTATTCACGAGATGTGTTTATAGAGACATGGTCCTCAATGCATTATGGTCCCACTGAGAGAACAGCTGCTGTCATTCATGGTATGCCTCAGTCGCAGCATACCAGGAAGCTGTGAAGACCCAGGGTAATCTCCCTAGACCAACTGGATGCGTGGTCATATGTCTAATATGATTCCTCTGATTTATAACGGCACACTTTTATTCGACAACTGTCAAAAATTTAAGCAAGGTTTTCATATTTTACAATGATACGGGACCACTAAACATAAATTAAAATGTGACTTTTTAGCTTTTCTTTTTACATTTTTCTGATAGTTACAGCATAATGTAATATGACACAATAACTGATGAAGATCTAAGATCAACATATACTTTATGTATTTGGCTACTGTGGACACAAACTGTTTACCCAGGAGATAGCTACTTTCTGTATTAGACAAAAACTGGCTCCAAAGACAGTTTTTGTCTAATACAGCAATAATTTGAAATGTATACATGTAGTTTAAATTTTTCATTGCCATGCGATGAGAGTTAGGACTACTCTCTGTAACTGCCAGCTGTAGTGCTAACACCGTAAAACAATATATGTGTAAGAGCAATTATTGGTACCCTTTGAAACACTATGTTATATAATCACTATACAGAACCTATTGTAGATGTGTGTTGGTCTTAAATTTGTAAAATTTGGCAAAATAATAAATACATCTGGAGATAAATCTTAATTAACTTATCTCTAACCTTAATTCCCCTTTTGAAGAGTTTGGAAAATACAAATGCAAAGCCAAGGCAGTCACATGGGCTCACTTGGTGAAAGAAACTCAAAACCAACACCTTCAGCGTCCAAGAACATGTGATGTGAGACACAAATACAAACTTAGACTAATTCACTACGTATCTTCATCTTAGCATTATGTGTATTTGTTGAATGTTATCTCCTCTAACTATGTGAGGCCACAACTGAACACAAGGCATTCAAAAAGACAACACTCCCTCCAGAAAAAAACTTGGCCTGATGGGTCTCATTCACACTCTACAGTACAAACCTGTCCTGTTAGAACTCTCATCTAATCTGACTAGTTTTAATATCTTCCAGTATGACAACAGACATGCTTTCCTTATAGCCTGACTGTCTTTATAGTCCTATACTTCTGATTTGGGCAACACGGATTAATGACAGAGAAATAGTGTGTTATGAGCATCCACAGCATCACAGTATCTTGCCCATCTGCCATGAAGACATGTTCTAAAAATAAAAGTTGCTCCCACTGGGAGAAGGCATAGTGGGGATTGAGAAAGTTGCAAAGTGTTCAAGCATGGTAACCATAAGTCTCAGGAAAAGCTTCACCTGCCAGGTGAGGACATGGGGCTGTTAGTGTGCATATGAACAACACAAACACAAACGTGCTGCCACACAGCACTGCTATACACAAGCACAAACACTGTTGAGTAGCCATAAATCTACAATTCCAAATTTGACCTAAGCTCAATTACAGGTCTGGTGTATTATTAGAACAAACCTATCTCAAAATTTACTTTCTTTGGCATTGTAACATAGTTTACAATAACTGATTAAAAAAAGTAGTTTTGCAAATGAAATGGCAAGATCTACATTATAGTACAACAGCTTTATAATCTATTATTTATAAAAGCATAAAACATCGAATACACAAACCTTTCCTCATGTTTAGACAAGTGATGACACAGACAGAGCGCAACAAAGTACAAAGTGATTAGCAAGCACTCTATGTGCAGACTGACTTCACAATCTGTAAAATGCATGCTACAAACATGTTCAGGCCAAGCACACGTGGGAGCTAAAAATAAAAATTTAATACAAGTGGTCATTACCTTGCACGTCTTAGCAAATATTTCCACAGAAATCAGGAATCCTTCGTGAAGCCTTTAACTGAGGAAGTAATCCTCCCCTTGTGGCAGAGCGTGCAGCAGGACCAGGACAGCTGGAGCTGACGCGCAGTGTCCTGCAGTGAAACCGGAGAGCAGCTCCAGGTAGGATCACATCAGACCTTTGACTCTGCACAGAGCCGCTTTCCACACAGCTGGCTACTTCTGCGCACATTTCTTTCAGAGACGACAGTTGTTGTAACTAATCACAGAGAAGAATGTTGTATGTTCTTCCAGTTAACTGGATGATATGTGCTCAAAGGTGAAAAATAAATGAATGTAAAAAACGTTCACATTTTTACGCTGGATTTTCCCTCGTTTGCTAAAGCCCCACTAGAGGGCAGCATGGCACTTTTGAACATTATTCTAGTTTATTTTGACTAATTTACAGCATTATCTACATGTTTATTTCAAATACATTCCTTTTGGTCTAAGTAAGTAAAGGTACGAGGAGTAAAAATATGAAGTTTAATAAAATGTTTTAAGATTGTATTTATTGTCTATGCAAAGGCTAAATTTGTCTAAAATGTGTGCAGAATGTCTGTGAAGGTTCTCAGTCATCCAGGACATCTTGAAAAAAAGGTGAAAGAGTGTGCAGTATGATTATACAAGGAATATTACAGACCTAGCATCTTCAGTTAATGTTATTACTACCCACATAAACTGGGTGTCATCTCTCTTCAGGATCCTGCTGCCATTTTTCTGTTTACATTTTCATTTAAACCTCGGCAAGGATGCATTACATCATTTACATGTCAAAGTGGCGCCAGTTAAAAAGATAAACATTATATAAAGTTTTAGGCGGCCAACAAAAGCGCAGGGGCAAAGATTTTTTATAAGGGGAACGTTAACAATGTGACGCCGTTGCCATGGTAACATATCGACATCCGGTTGCTGTGTTTGGTTTGTTTTGATCCCAAGTTTTGCTTTTATTCGCTAAATTGTTTTCTATGAGTTACAATACAACACAAAGCCAGTAAAATTACAGTGTTGTGCCGCTAAGACTTGCGGCTGCTGATAATATTTATATTTTACGTCATCAGGTGAGTGTTTTTATGATTTACTTTAGCCAAAAGTTGACGTTAATTAACCTAGTGATTTTTAACCTTGCTAGCTAAGCGGTTTAAAACGGCATAAAAATGTATATGTTGCAATAAAACAAAATTGCTTCGTGTTTCAGCCACTAAGGAAGAAAAAACATGGATTCAGAGTACATAAAGAAACACTTAGGGCACTGTTTGGCTGAAGGCCTGGCTGAAGTGGCCGAGCAGCGTCCCGTAGACCCCATCCTGTATTTGGCTCACTGGCTGTACAAATACAAGGGTAATGTGGAATATGAGACAAAGGTAGGCAAACTATAGACTAGTATAGATATTGTATAGATTTTTGTAATGCTTTTTATTTTTTTATATTTAACAAAATTATTGTTTTAGGTATTTGTTGCAACAGCCTTGTTAAGCTTTCTAAGACATCCTTAACATTCAGAGAAACTTTATTTATTGATTTGTCTCTATCCACAAGGGCATGAGCCTATCTTACAGGCTTAGGAGGGGACTCCAATTCACCAATCACCAATTCTAGCCATTCTTCCACCTTGCACCCCCATATTAATACAATCGATTCATACAGGCATTAGAGTTTTTTGTACTTTTTTAGTTTATATCAGAAGTCAGTCCCATATTTGACAAAGTTGAGAGTTTTCAATTGTTCCACTTTTGCAATTGCAGAAAAAGGCCTCTGTGGCTCAGATGAAAAAAGAGTTGTCCAAAGCCAGAGAAGAAGCATTGCACCAGAAGAAGCTACGGGAGGAGGAGAGAAAGATTAATGAGGCATTTGAAAGGTCTAAACAGGTACTGCATGCTCTATTTACTGAGAATTGTAGCTATTTAAAGGTGCAACATCTACAATGACTTAACTATTGTAAATGTGGTGAATGTACAGTGACCTAAATTTTCAAGAATTATTTAAACAGTTTCTAAAGACACCTGCAGCGTCTGATGCACCTGCCTTAGCCACACAAACAGAAAAGAACGAAGAAATCAAACCTGTAGCTGATGACAAACCAGTCACGCCTGATCCAGAAGACCAACTTGAAACGCAAAACACATTAAACACTAAAGCTGGGAAAGAAGACACTGAGGAGGTGACTTTAAAAAGATCAAACTTTTATGTTCCTGGCTTGGTGCCTCCCTAAAATGTCATCCTCCTTTTTATATCTTGGTTTGATTCATTATCTATTCCAAAACTCAGCTGTACTTTTGTTCTCTGCATAATCTACTTTGCATGAAACTTTCTTACATGGATTCTATCTAAACTTCCAAATGGTTTAATAAATGGTTTGTCTGCCAGGTTAACACTATCTATAATGTAAACATGCCACAGTCCCTTGAGAAAAACCCTGAGGAGGATAGCTCGTCTACAGATGTAACTCTCACTACAGAACTTAAAGAAGAGACTGAAAAGCAGCCCGAGGGAGAAAAGACTGACCTAGATGAAAGTGAAACTGAACCGACTGTCAATCCTATTAAGGAAAAAACTGAGGAGCAAAGCATTACTCAAAAGGAAGGACAAGAAGTTGACCAAGATAATAACAAGGTGCATCTGTGTATTTCTTCTTATCTGGCCAATTAACAAATTTATCAGCTAAACATCTGGCATATTGTGGAGTTTATTTAACCTTGTACAACATCTAAACTTCTTAACTTACCCACCCCACACCTACCCCACAGGTTGAAACAAGTGAGTCAACTGACGCTTTAGATTCAAATCCTGAATCAGACCAACCTGAACAACTGGAGGAAAGCCAAATGTCCCATTCTCCTGCCGATAAAAACACAGTGGAATTGATGGTACAAAAATACTACTAGTTCATATGATTGTGTGAAGACTATTCATGCATATGCAAAGCAAGGATTTGTATTTTGTCCGTTCAGGCTGAGGATACAAAAGAAAAATTAATACCAGGATAAGGTACAGTCGACATTAAGGTTTAAGTGAAGGTAAAGTGAAGAATGAATAAACAGGCAAGACACAGGGAGCACTATAGCTACAGCTCAGGTCAAACATCTTCAACTTAACAAGACCTGAAGGGGAAGGAAGTAAAGTCAGGATTCAAGCAAAGGAACAGGAGTATTTTTGATGTTGATCTTATAAAGTCATTTTCCACATTACATCATTTTACCAGAAGGAAGGCACTGATTTAAATCATCCCCAGGACCAAGAGAGTGACAAACCAGAAGAAACACCTTCAACAGAAGAGATTAAAAAATCCAGTCCTCTCCCAAATGAAGTGGAAAAGGTTGCCCATTCAATTCTTCAAACGCTAATACATTTATATCTTCTCATATTATAAAAACATGGATAAAAATACTAACATTCAAAATTTAGCATAAATCTCAGTTTAAAGGCAAGGCATATAATAATAATAATAATAATAATAATAATAATAATAATAGTGTGATATAAGTGCCTAAAATTATAAAAATGTATGCTTCATCAGAAAGTGGATGGACAACAAACCCCACAGAGTGAGCCCACAGGGAGTACGGCTGAAACAGAGAATATGGTAGAAACTTTAACAATTATGTCATACAAACAAGATGTCTTGTCTAATAATCTAATGACCTATTATGTTGTTGTCCGGTTTTACTAAAAGGCTGGAGTTGATGTTGACAAGCCTACAGACCCCACCCAAAAGGCCTCAGTTTTCAACAACGAGGAGGACAAAGAAAAGTCACAATCAGCTCCTCGTGAAGAACAGGTATCTGACTCCACTTTGAATCACACATGCATCCTTTAATTAAGTACATTTATGGATTTTACATATCTGCAATAAAATCTCACATGGTGACAAATTTGAGGTCTAATTGTATCAAAGTGGAAAGTCAGAGCAGCATCTATTTAGAACCAAGAAATGTAAAATATATTGCATTTATACAGTATATTAACTATTGCTATTCCTAATGACATTACAAGGCTTTGAACACAAAGGACACAGACGCTGCTCATAGCACAGCTCCAGAGGTTGAAGAAGGCAAAAACAACCCAGAAAATGAAGTAAATAAATAAATGTTTTTAATGTCTGTCTTGTCAAAAATAATCTCAATCTTTATTTATTTTTTTATTTTATTTTTACAGGAAGAACCACAAGAAGAAAAATGATTTAGTGATTTCTATTGCCATCTGTATCAAATAAAAAGTCACTTTTATTTGCCAACATCCATCCATCCATCCATCCATCCATCTTCTACCGCTTATCCGGGGCCGGGTCGCGGGGGCAGCAGTCTAAGCAGAGAAGCCCAGACTTCCCTCTCCCCAGACACTTCCTCCAGCTCTTCCGGGGGGATACCGAGGCGTTCCCAGGCCAGCCGAGAGACATAGTCCCTCCAGCGTGTCCTAGGTCTTCCCCGAGGTCTCCTCCCGGTGGGACATGCCCGGAACACCTCCCTAGGGAGGCGTCCGGGAGGCATCCGAAACAGATGCCCGAGCCACCTCAGCTGGCTCCTCTCGATGTGAAGGAGCAGCGGCTCTACTTTGAGCTCCTCCCGAGTGACCGAGCTCCTCACCCTATCTCTAAGGGAGCGCCCCGCCACTCTGCGGAGAAAGCTCATTTCGGCCGCCTGTATCCGGGATCTTGTTCTTTCGGTCATGACCCAAAGCTCATGACCATAGGTGAGAGTAGGAACGTAGATCGACTGGTAAATCGAGAGCTTTGCCTTACAGCTCAGCTCCTTCTTCACCACGACAGACCGGTACATCGACCGCATTACTGCAGAAGCTGCACCGATCCGTCTGTCGATCTCACGCTCCTTCCTTCCCTCACTCGTGAACAATACCCGAGATACTTAAACTCCTCCACTTGAGGCAGGAGCTCTCCACCAACCTGGAGGGGGCAAGCCACCCTTTTCCGACTGAGAACCATGGTCTCAGACTTGGAGGTGCTGATCCTCATCCCAGCCGCTTCACACTCGGCTGCAAACCGCCCCAGTGAACATTGAAGGTCCTGGCTTGATGGAGCCAACAGGACAACATCATCTGCAAAAGCAGAGATGAAATCCTGTGGTCCCCAAACCAGACTCCTCCGGCCCCTGGCTGCGCCTAGAAATCCTGTCCATAAAGATAATGAACAGGACCGGTGACAAAGGGCAGCCCTGCCGGAGTCCAACATTCACCGGGAACAGGTCTGACTTACTGCCGGCAATGCGAACCAAGCTCCTGCTCCGGTCGTACAGGGACCGGACAGCCCTTAGCAAAGGGCCCCGGACTCCATACTCCCAGAGCACCCCCACAGGGCACGCGAGGACACAGTCGAATGCCTTCTCCAGATCCACAAAGCACATGTGGACTGGTTGGGCAAACTCCCATAATCCCTCCAGCACCCTGGAGAGGGTATAGAGCTGGTCCAGTGTTCCACGACCGGGACGAAAACCGCATTGTTCCTCCTGGATCTGAGGTTCGACTATCGGCCGCATTCTCCTCTCCAGTACCCTGGCATAGACTTTCCCGGGGAGGCTGAGGAGTGTGATCCCTCTGTAGTTGGAACACACCCTCCGGTCCCCTTCTTAAAAAGGGGGACCACCACCCCGGTCTGCCAGTCCAGAGGTACTGTCCCCAACGCCACGCGATGTTGCAGAGGCGTGTCAGCCAAGACAGCCCCACAACATCCAGAGACTTGAGGTACTCAGGGCGTATCTCATCCACCCCCGGTGCCTTGCCACCGAGGAGCTTCCCAACTACCTCAGTGACTTCGGCCTGAGTGATGGACGAGTCCACCTCTGAGCCCTCGGCCTCTGCTTCCTCAGTGGAAGACGTGGCGGTGGGGTTGAGGAGATCCTCAGTATTCCTTCCACCGTCCAACAATATCCCCAGTTGAGGTCAGCAGATTCCCACCTCCACTGTAAACAGTGTTGGCAGGGCACTGCTTCCCCTTCCTGAGGCGCCGGACGGTTTGCCAGAATTTCTTCGAGGCCGACCGATAGTCTTTTTCCATGGCCTCACCGAACTCCTCCCAGACCCGAGTTTTTGCCTCCACAACCACCCGTGCTGCAGCTCGCTTGGCCTGCCGGTACCTATCAGCTGCCTCAGGAGTCCCACAAGCCAACCAGGCTCGATAGGTCTCCTTCTTCAGCTTGACGGCCTCCCTTACTTCCGGTGTCCACCACCGGGTTCGGGGATTGCCGCCACGACAGGCACCGGAGACTTTGCGGCCACAGCTTCGAGTGGCTGCGTCGACAATGGAGGTGGAGAACATGGTCCACTCGGACTCAATGTCTCCAGTCTCCCTCGGAATCTGGTCGAAGCTCTGTCGGAGGTGGGAGTTGAAGATCTCTCTGACAGGGGACTCGGCCAAACGCGTTCCCAACAGACCCTCACAGTACGCGTTTGGGTCTGCCAAGTCTGTCCGACCTTCTCCCCGCCATCGGATCCAACTCACCACCAGGTGGTGATCAGTTGACAGCTCGCCTCTCTTCACCCGAGTGTCCAAGACATACGGTCGGAGGTCAGATGAGACAACTACAAAGTCGATCATCGACCTCCGCCTAGGGTGTCCTGGTGCCACGTGCACTGATGGACACCCTTATGCTTGAACATGGTGTTCGTTATGGACAAACTGTTGCTAGCACAGAAGTCCAATAACAGAACACCACTCGGTTCAGATCAGGGGCCGTTCCTCCCAATCACGCCCCTCCAGGTGTCACTGTCGCTACCCACGTGAGCGTTGAAGTCCCCAGTAGAACGATGGAGTCCCGGTTGGAGCACTTTCCAGCACCCCTCCCAGAGACTCCAAGAAGGCCGGGTACTCTGCACTGCCATTTGGCCCGTAGCACAAACAATAGTGAGAGACCTATCCCCAACCCGAAGGCGCAGGGAAGCGACCCTCGTTCACCGGGGTGAACTCCAACACATAGCGGCTGAGCCGGGGGCAATAAGCAAACCCACACCAGCCCGCCGCCTCTCACCGCAGGCAACTCCAGAATAGTGGAGAGTCCAGCCTCTCTCGAGGATTTGGGTTCCAGAGCCCAAGCTGTGCGTGGAGGTGAGCCCGACTATCTCTAGTCGGTATCTCTCAACCTCCCGCACAAGCTCAGGCTCCTTACCCGCCAGGGAGGTGACATTCCATGTCCCTAGAGCCAGATTCTGTGTCCGGGGATTGGGCCGTCGAGGCTCCTGCCTTCGACTGCCACCCAATCCACATTGCACCGGCCCCTTACGGTTCCTCCTGCAGGTGGTGGGCCCACAGGAGGTCGGTCCCACGTCGCTCTTTCGGGCTGTGCCCGGCCGGGCCCCGTGGGGAAAGACCCGGCCACCAGGCGCTCGCATATGAGCCCCAACCCCGGGCCTGGCTCCAGGGTGGGGCCCCGGTTGCGCCATACCGGGCGACGTAACGGTCCTCGATATTAAACTTTCCATAAAGGGTTCTGAACCGCGCTTTGTCTGGCCCGTCACCTAGGACCTGTTTGCCTTGGGAGACCCTACCAGGGGCATATAGCCCCCGACAACATAGCTCCTAAGATCATCCGGGCACTCAAACCCCTCCACCACGATAAGGTGGCGGTTCAAGGTTCATCATAAGTTCATCATGTAAACATCATCATGTGCTAAAAAGTACAACACAATATGTAAAAATACAAAGACTCAGCAATATGGCTTTATAATTGTATAATTACAAGTGATGACATTGCTGTTTTCAGTACCTTTTGTAATCCTTGAGGAGGCAACTTTGGTGCGTAACTTTTCTCCAAAGTTCACGCTCGACTCGTGACGCGTCTGATTGACCGCAGCTGCGTCTAATCAAGTCGCTGCTTTGAACCAGCGGTGGATCTGTTTGCGCAAATAACACGAACTTATGAAACACTGGGAGGATCAAATGTGGCTTTTGGATTATGAGCAGGTACAGAGGCGGTGTCGAAGAGGGAATGAGGCGAGATGTGTTGAAGCAGAGAGAGAACACTGCTAGAAAAGCTATAATGGGGCTGATCGTTAGCGCCATTTCTGCAGTTGGTAGTTTTCTTACTAGTGTTTTGAATTTTATCACTGACCCGTTTTTAACCCCACCGCTGAAGGCCACTCTGAGCCATTTAGAGGAAGCTGAACTCCAAACTCTTCAAGGAGGTGAGTTTCGGCTAATGATTAAATATATATTTTTAAGGCATTTGACCTATGTTGAAAACCGCTAATCCTGTTTCCTAATGGCCCTTTGCCCTATTTCTTCAGAGAAAAAAACTTTCAAAGCCAAATCCCTGTGGGAGAATACTGGAGCTGTGGTCATGGCAGTCAGGAGGCCAGGATGATTTTTGTGCCGAGAGGTATTGTGAGCCTGGCACTGCAATTGTCCCTACTATACCTGCCTGTACATTCTTTAAAGAGTGTATGAGTGCTGTCATAAACCCAGTGTGTCTGTGTGGGTTTTTTTGTTAATTCAAAGACCATTGGTTGTCTACAGGAGGCTGCAGAGCTGTCCTCTCTAAAACCCGAGCTGGACGAGCTTGGGGTCCCTTTGTTTGCTGTGGTAAAGGAGGACATCGGCACTGAGGTCCAAAACTTTAGACCATTCTTCAAGGGGGAGGTCTTCTTGGATGAAAAGGTGATCTGTTTGTGTTGTTGAATAAGTGGACTGTGTGGCTTGTAATGACTAAAGATTTTTCATTACAACGCAACTCATCCAGTCATTGAATCTGATACAGCTTATTTTGGCTCATGTTCTTTGGAGTCTTTGACAGTCTTTGACAAATCTGTTTAGTCTTGCATGATACATTCTTGGCGTTTTGTTTGTCTGCTTACAGAGGCGGTTTTATGGACCACGAGAGCGGAAGATGGGGTTTCTTGCTTTTCTTCGAGTTGGGGTTTGGATTAATGGCTTAAGGGCCTTTAGGAATGGCTTCATGGGAAATGTTTTTGGAGAAGGATTTGTCCTCGGGGGCGTTTACGTTATTGGAAGAGGCCGGCAGGTAAAACCATTAAGGCACACAATTCAAGATGGAGTTCTCGTCATAATTGTCTCTTTTATTTTAGGGAATTCTGCTGGAACACAGAGAAATTCAGTTTGGAGATAAAGTCAACATTAAGGATGTTTTTGAAGCTGCACAGAGAATACCACGTGAACCTCTACCAATAACCAACAAATAAGTTTAATGACGCATGGCAAGTGCATTCATTTGGTGGGTGCTCTGTTTTTCTGGAAAGTATTTGGATGATTACAGAATAGTAAGGTTCATGAGTGTGTTAATGATGGTCTGTTTTTTAAACTGCTTAGAAGAAACAGGCTTGATCTCTGACATTTCGTTTCCTTTACAATTGTGTAATATCCAAGAAATCCTGAGCCAGTGACCTTTGGACAATAAAGCATTTGTCTGTTGCTTAATGGGATCTTCATTTTTGCACTTTTGACAGTGTCTGGATTACACAAGACATGGGGGCTGTCCGGGTGGGGCTATATTTGGAGCACTTGCATGTTTGTTTAAGGAATTACTTTTAAAATCTTGAAAATGTTGTGATTCGGTATAGTTAAGGTTGCGTTCATAGCCTACTTAAATCCTATTATGGACATTGCTGACAGCAGTACTTTATCAAAATACACCACATCACAAGCATGGCACATTTTCAATTTTAAAAGGATTAGCAGCCAGACCTGATTGACACAACTTGTACGTTCAAAAGAAAATGTATCGGGTCTTGGGACTGGTGAAAAGGTTTGTTTTAGCAGTGAACACAGTTTTAACGGCATGAATCTTAATTTCTCTATCTCCTCGCTGTCCTGAAGGAGGCGCTATTTACCTGCCCAAAGCAGTTTTGGTTGAAATGATTGCGAAGTTGCACTGACGGTCCTCTCTATTTGATTGGCCTGAAATTGTGGCCAATTAAACAACCCCAATGGTCTATTGTTTCAGCCAATCAACGTGGTTTAAGGGCGGACCCTTGAGATCCAGAGAAATGTGTCAGGTGTGTTAAGTTACTCCACACACAACATGGACACACGTTACCGAACTGTTATGTTAAGAAATGGGGTGATTTTTAGATAAAAGGCAAACAACTAGTATACACCCAGCTAAGGTTTCGGTTATTTCTATTGTCTGCACATTTTGTTAGTTCGTGTAAAATTCCTTTTTTGGGCCAATTATGTTTGGTAAGTCTACATTTTCTTTGTCTGTGCGCTGAGGGTTTTGTAGAGTAAAGGGAAACTGTTTAAAATATTAATGTAATACAACCTCTGGTAATGATTATGAATATTTAGTATCGTATGCATTATACGTGTTACCTGCGCACTTAACTGTTGTGTGTTTGACGCAGCGGTTATTCAGTGCCGCTGTCCTTGGTGCTGAGGGGTGTGGGACCATAGACACCTTTAGTAAGGGACGTCTGGGGGAACCCCGGGGTGACGACACACTGCTCAGGGCAGGGTTAACTTTAGTGGCATGTTACCACAGCAACATGCGAGATCCTGAGTGAAGTGGATCTAGAGTGAGACGCCTGAGCCAAACAAACTAATTAAAACCTATTTTTAACTTCCCTTCACACAGCAGTGTGTCTAGGCCCAGGTCGTGTGGCTTAATGAGTTTAGGGAGAGTGACCTCAGGTGCAACCATCTTGCACATTTCTTATGGCCCTGTACATTTAAAAAGTTTTTTGTTCTCTGAGATTTATGTAGATAAGAGAGATGCAACATGGACAGACATGTCTCGAGGAAGAGTCAGCTGTTATGTCAGCAAGCACCCAGCAACGGTGAGTTTTATCTAGTAATACATTTGGTCAAATGTGTCCATGACTCATAAATCCAGTTTATTTTATCAACTATTAATCTTCTAAATATTCTGCCCAAGCTGCCTCTACACACTGCTCCATCTGGAGCTGAAGCCTCGCTGCAGTGTGAGTGAAAGGGGACCTTGCTGCCTTAATGGCTCACTTCTCAGACCCGTCCCGAAGGGAGAAGACCCCTGGGACTCAAGGGTTGCACACAGCCACACGCAACCTCTTACGGAAGAAGGAGCAGCGTCGTCGTGGAATCCGATCCTCTTCACCGATGGGCAGGGTCATCCTCATCAACTCTCCTGTGGACGGTTGGAGCCTGGTCACATAGACCTTACACATGCACTACTTGACATTGTGTTCATTACAAGTACAGCTTTGTGTACTCAATTTAACTTGTCAAGTCAAGGTTTATAACTCATAATAACATATGAATCTTTCAAATAATGAAAGATTCATATGGTACATCTATGTCCCAAATTAGTTTAATCAGCTTCCCTAATATTTGATGGTTTTATCACACAACATAGTCCAAAATACTGTTCCCCTGCTGTATGTTACAAGAGATGCGCTAAAGGATTACACAGATGAATTTACTTGTTAAATAACTAATGAAGGGAATGGTGACATGTACAATGTGATATTCTTAGGTGGAGATGACAGTGAAGACCTCCATACAATCACAGTGGACAAGAGTTTGGATGGAAAACTTGGCTTTAGTGTGCGTGGAGGCTCTGAACATGGTCTTAGTATCTTTGTCAGTAAAGTGGAGGATAATAGTACAGCAGGTAAGTTACATTACAATGTCTTAAGCTTCTCTATGAGCTGGAAGAATACATGCTATGCCATAAATGCTGTTTCTATGTGTGTTTTCACAGAGGAAGCAGATTTGCGTGTAGGTGATAAACTGGTGGAGGTAAATGGGATCAGCCTGGAGAGCATCACAATGAGCAGTGCCGTTAAGGTCCTGACGGGAAGCAACAGACTGAGAATGGTGGTGAGACGAGTTGGCAAGGTCCCTGGCATTCGCTACTCCAAGGAGAAGACGACTTGGTAACAAAGATAATCAAGAAAAAAGGAAAAAATGGATACTAACTAAATTTAGACTATTATAATGGTGTGCATTATTCAGGGTGGATCTGATACACAGACGAATGGTGGTGGAGGAGAGCGGGAAGACTCCCTCTGAGGCCAGCTCTGGAAGTGCTCTCCAAAGGATTGTCCATCTTTACACCACTTCTGATGATTATTGCCTAGGCTTTAACATACGTGGAGGCAAGGAGTTTGGGCTTGGTATCTACGTCTCAAAGTATGTTTTTCTTCTATAGTTAGAAAGACATGAATTTAGTTTGTATTTTCTCATTAACAAGTTTTCCCATTTTCTCAGATTGGATCCTGGTGGCCTTGCTGAACAGAATGGAATCAAAATGGGAGACCAGATCCTGGCTGCCAATGGAGTTGGTTTTGAGGACATCAGCCACAGCAGTGCAGTAGAAGTGTTAAAGAGTCACACACACATTATGCTCACCATCAGGGTGAGAAAGCTATTAGACTTATTTAATCTATCAATTTCACTAAAATCCAAAACCAAACGATCAAAGTAGGGATTGTTACAAAGTAATATTAATACATCTCGACAAATAGTATCAATTCTGCTCTATGAAGTCAGTATTTGGGAGACCTGACAAAAGCAGACTGTAAAATCCATTATGAATAATCCCCTTGGCTCCATGGTGATGGCTTTAAGTCAAAAGAATGAATTGTGTTAGAAAACCTAATTCCTCAACCTGCGTCTGATTTTCAACACATTATTGATGATTTTATGTGGTCTTGTTAAGTCATTGGATATTGAAGTTAAACTATTCAGTCTAATAATTTATCGTATAGTTTTCCACCTTTATGTTTTCACCTCTCTGCTAACATGAGAAAATACACAAGTGCTTTGATTGCTGTTGACTGCTATAGACTGCACAATAGTCTGAACAGTATCTCATACATGTTAAGTTGAATGTTGATTGTTGCCCTAATGTTGAGCCTAAAGCATGTAACATCTTTTAAAGTGACTGCATGTTTGTGTGCATTTACTGGAAATGTATCAGCTTTTTTCCTTGGCCTCGCTAATGATTCAGCTCATTTTAGTGCACTGTATTTTTTTATATTATTTAACTTGATGTAGTACTACATAGGCACCTGTCTAGTTACATAAGCACTGCCATACAATGAATTTATCAGCAGTGTATCTGGCAGGTCCGACAGCTGGTATGCAGTTGTGATATTCCTCGCTCACTTTACTTGTCGGAGCTTGGGTTTCGTGCTGTGAAAAATAGCCAGGCCGTGTGCATTATTCACCAGGCAGCTGGGATCAGGTGCTGATCAAAGCATAGTGTAGTGTTTGTTCAAGTTTAGTTTGGGGATCTTTCACAATGGCTTGTGGGAATTGAAACACCTACTAGAGTTAGAAAGCATCAATATCAAAGGTTACTAGAAAGTGAGGAGATTATTTGTCTGTAAGGAATGACGAGTGTGTGGTTTTGAGTCCTGCTGTGGTTCTAAGGTTACTCTTTATCAAATATAGTGATCCCATAAAAGTTTCAAGGTCTCTACTGTATCTCATTTGCATATCTGTGCAGGAAGCTGGACGGTACCCTGCTTATAAGGAAATGGTGGCAGAATACAGGTGGCTTAATAAATGTAAGTTTCTATTAGATTGTTTTCCCTCGATACAACTTTGAACATGTTATGTATCTGATGTAGATTGTGACTTTTTATGTAACTTTGATAAATGTACTCTTTCAGTGGCAAATGGCACACAACCACCCTCTTCCCAGGGCTCAGACTCAACCTCCTCGGCCTCTTCACTCTCATCTGGGACTCCAGTCAGCTCTTTGAGTGGCCTTTCCCAGGTCATGTTCCCTCCTCACCTGCCTTTTGGCTCTGACATGGTGGACGTCTGTATCTCTACTGAAGACCAGAGGTCAGTTTATTTCCTAAGTGGTAGTTCAGTGTTTTGTAAATGGGTTTCTATGAGCTACTTATAGTTCCTACAGAGAGTTGTCAGTGTGCTCACAATTTAGAGATGTAGACCAACAACAAAGAGACAGAACTAGGCACTTCTGTAAAAAAGTAAGGGCCTGTACACATTGGAGGTTAAATGAAAAATAACTACATCAGTGTTTGTTCAAATGTGCTAAACAAAAAATATGTGTAATTCACACTAGCGCTAATGGTCGTTTCTAACTAGGAAATGCTTTGTCAGCTATTGTATTTTTACTGTCTATTAGCCAAGCATCATGTGCCATCATTCCTGTCTGCTTCTCCAAACAATGACTGTGCTGACAATTGGCTACTGTAGATAATATTTTATGAGCCATAAGTATCTCAGAACCTCTTTTTATAAAACGCAAAATCAGCTCTGGAAGCAAGACTACACTTCCTCCACCAAAAGAGACAAATATATACAAATTTAGACAAAATAGAAGTGATTTTATGATGGGACACAATCATGGGTTACTTGTTTTTTCAGGTGTGAAACGGAGCACACTGAGACGGTCATCCAGACAGATTCATCTCAGGGGATGGGTGACACAACTCGCAGCATGGGACCTACCACTCTGCTCAAAGACACTGCCATTCGCGGAGGCGACAAAAAGAAAAAAGAGTCCCCCAAAACAGCTGTGTTGATGGCTCTCAGTAGACCCAGCAGACCCATCACCAGGTCCCAGAGCCAAGTCACTGTGGCGGGTAAAGATTCATTAAAATAAATATACATGCACCAAAGTTATAGAAAGGAGGAATTGGGATTTAGTCAGCTTCTTTTTTTTCACTGTAGAGATTTCACAGAAGAAAGAGAAAAAGCAGAAAGAAAAAGACCCAGAGGAGAAGAGCACCCTGCAGCGTTCCAAAACATTTGTCAATCTGCTGTTCAAGGGCGGACGCAGAGGGCGCTCAAAATCTAGTGACAGGGCTGGCAAAGGTAAATAATGTCATATCCTAACAAACTCGTCAACAGTAAATATGTAAAGCTAAAGGTTATTTGCTCTTTAAGTAAGTTTCTTATATTATGAGCACTGACAAGGGGCCGTATCTGTCCATTGCTATCTCTGTGGAGCATGTTATGGATATTTATGAACACCCTGCTGTAATATGGACAGCTGTTGTTTTGAAATACCGTTACATAGTGAGTGTGTGTAACTTTCAGATGAAAAACATCCCAGTACGATGCCAAATGCAGAGATGCTTGGATGTGTTGAGGACATGGCCCGGCGGTTGCTGACTGAAGAAGAGGTGGCTGCTGTAATGAAGACATGCCGCAGGGTGAGAAGCATTGTTCACAGCAGTAGTCAAAGCTAAAAGAAAAAGTTTGTCCATCTGTTAATTTCGAATCATTAGGAATGACCCAGAAGCCATTATGCAAAACGTATGTCTATTTAATTATACAGGCAGCCATTTATAACAAACAACTGACAAACTATTTTTTTATTTTTTTGTAGTACATTGCAGAGCAGTCAGTGGAAACCCTCATACGCCACTTACTGGGCGTTCTGGACAGGCCCGAGAAGTTGCTCCTGCTGAGGGAAGTAAGGTAAGGTGCTCCTCTTTCTTAAATAATCATGCGTTATAATTATGAATTCATAAAAATCCTGTCCTGAGCAAACTCTATTTACCAAGTCCAACCAGCTTTGCATTCTATCAAGAATAGTGGCTTTAAATCACAAGCCAGAAGGAGATGAGGGATTTCTCAGGATAATCATATTAAATCTAATATCTAATAGTACACAGCAAGATACTTCTAATTAAAATGTTTTATACTGTAGAACAGTGAGAAAAAAACAAATTCAAACTCAACATTCCCTTTATTTTGTTTTCAGAATGCTGCTTACTCCGTCTGACCTCAATTTATTCAACAACGTGGTGGCCCCCATCGAGGTTGAGGCTTATGACATCCTCAAATATCGTTCAAGTGTGTATGAGGACTTTTGAATAGATTGATGCATCAGTTAATTCACTGATACAAGTATACACAAACTTTAGAAAATGTTCTGTTGAAATATCTTTGGCTTTATATTTTAGTTCGAACCCCTCCACTTCGCTCACCTGCATCGGGTCGAGCACCCAAGCGTCGCCTCATCACGCCCATCCCAGGTATGTTTTCAAATCTATACCATGGCAACACTAAATGGATGTTGGATTAGTTGATAAATACATTTCAGTTTAAATTGTGTTTTATATGTTCTGTGTTATTCTTTTCAACCACTTAGAACTCATAAACAGAGGTATATCTTTTCTGTGCAGATTACAGAGGAGGCTTTGAGCTGCACAATGCAGAGGAGGTGGAGAAGGAGAGCCATCTACTGGAGGAGCTGGAAAAGCTCAGTCTGACAGCACCTCGAAGGTCCAGGGAGAGGCCTCATACGTCCAGATCCTTCACACCTCTGCTGGATATACCTGTGGACGGCTACCACACAGAGTCCAGAGATCTCAAACCCTCATCTGCCAGCCCCATGCTGCCCAACTGGCTGCTGGCCCGCATTGAAGACTCTCAGCCTCCACTCAGAACTGACATTGGCACAATTCGATCAGTCCACTTTGATGAAGTTTCACTGCACTCGACTTCAGACAAAGGCAATGTAGCTCCAGAGAGAGGAATGTCCCCGTTAAGGAATGGCCACTCTAAAAGTAGAAAGGAAAAAGAAACTGTGTTTACTCTGCAAAGTGCCTCACGCAGGAGTCGGCCTTTGTTGTCTCAAGTGTTTAGTCCAAGTTTGGACCAAAAAGAAGGAAGTGAAAACATAAACGGACATCTTTCTCCGTCTGAAAATGGACTCAAGGGCACAGACTCTAAACAGAAGTATGAGCTCAAGACTGTTAGCATCTCCAAGACCAAGCAATCTTTGGGTAAAAAAAGTGTTTAAATGTTTTTAAGTGTACCTTTAGGAATGTAATTATATTCGAAACCAGTGTTGAGGTGCCTGTATTTGTGTTTTTTCAGGCATCAGTATATCTGGTGGGATGGAGTCGAAGATTCAGCCAGTGGTAAAGATTGAGAAGATCTTTCCTGGAGGGGCTGCCTCGACCTGTGAAGTCCTCAAGGTGATCGGTGATCATGATTATGAAGAAATATGACTTTATAACTAGAACATTTAACTAAGTGTATTTTTGTGTGTGTAGGCTGGATTTGAGTTGGTGTCTGTGGATGGAGTTTCTTTACAAGGAGTTACTCATCAACACGCTGTTGACATCATCCGAAAAGCCTTCAGCAACAAGGCCAAAGACCCAATGGTGTTTGTGGTCAAAGTCCCACAAAATCCTTAAGAGGATCAAAAGTGACTCATGCTCTACTTGATTTAAATCAGTGCCCTGTTGTTAGTGTTGTAGCAGAGACTTTTAACAAAAAGACTTGAATACTTTCACAAAAAAGCACAACAAAAACATGTTCTGGACTGGTAACTTAAAATGAGAATGTCTTTTGTATATATGTTGAATTTTCAATTGTTACGACAACAAAATGGATGTAGACAGTGTTAAAATGGCCGTTTTAAACCGTGTAATTTTACTGTATCAAAACCAAGAAGCCAATACCTGTTTTACATTAGAGGAGTGAATATCCTCACTCTTCTGAATTATTAAACATGCAGGCTGATGAGCTGCAAATAGTAACCAGAGTGCCTTTTAATGTCTGCACTGTGCTTATAAACCAGCCAGACACCATGAGGCAAAAGTGACTTAAGCACAATGTATTTTATCCTGAAGAGGGCAGACAAGAGCTTTCTATTAACTGGACAGCTAACTTTGAAACATTGTAACTCAAATTCAAGAAATGTGACCAAGTTACTACAGTAAAAAGTAAAATGGCTCCAATAAAGTATGTTTTAAATTAAGACACAATTCAACTACAAAATTATTAAAGGAATGCAGAAACTATTTTAAGTGTTTTTAATAAAACAAATTTGTTCCAAGAAATGTACAGCATGAAAATATACATTTAATGTCCTCATACAAATATTGTAAATTATAAAATTACACTGAAAGCCAAAACGTTTATTACCATACAAGCATTATTGTGTATGAGCAAAATAGAACATGTGACATTGCTTTGGTCATTCACAGTGGCTATGTTTCCGAGATGCACACTCATCTCGGAAAAACGTTACAACGAATTTCTGTCCAGTACTGGAAAATATTTACAGAGAATGCTATTTAGTCAGCAGCAACAGTGCAACAAGGGTCTGTTGGTAATGGGTGTTTCTTTGCCCTGCACAGGGAAGTCGATATACACACATTAGGTGGAAACATGCAATATTTAGACTAATTTGGTTTTATATCATGCTAAACATTTTTGCAATAACATTTCTAGCATTGGCAATATGTCCAATGTTATTGTGAAATACATTTTAGTTAAGTGTGTGGTATACTTGTTTCTCATACAAAATGCATAGATTATTTTTCAAAAAGGGATTATAGCTATAGCTTCTGATTTGTCTATTTACCATTTGTAAAGCTGGGATAGCATAATAACTAATCAATGATTGAAATTGAACAGAAAATGTATATTATCCATTTGTCTGTTTAGAACTGATTTCAAAGTTAACTCCCTGTTTTAATACACGAGACTGTCCTGAAGAACAGTACCATGACCACTCTTAAGAACTCAATTTTGTCTCAAACTCATCTTGGTCCGTCTTGGAGATGGAGGTCTCAGGATATCAAACCAAGACCACAACTAGTTTATTCTTTCTTGAGATTGGATGGAAACTTATACAATATACCCTATTGTAATAATGTCAACATTACTATTGAAACACAAATTTGGTAATTTTGTTTTAGACAAGTATTACCACCAAATAGACAGTACATAATACAGATCTATCTTCATTTGTTTTTCACAAAATATTGAATACTTGTGAGCAAAAATACTGGCTAGTCTCATCACCAATAGTGCAGCATGACTCACCACAGTGCACTGAATGTCTAGAGCCACACTTTTGCTGTTGAGTGAAAACTATGTTGGCTTCATATGAATTAACTGTACTAATGATAACACGTAGTGGGAGTTTAGTGCTAAACCCAGCAGGAGGACGAGTCATACAAACACTGTAGGAGGACGGTGAAAGGTTGAATGTTGTTAGTCATACATCAGTCATAAATGTAGAAACAGGGATGGAGAGCCTGAAGCTGATCCCAAGTTAGTGCAAAAACTAAAGAGGCCCGGTGTGACCTACTAACGGCTAATAGAGGTCATGAGCTACCAAGTGGGACTCCTTGGAGATGAGACCCATGATGCAGATCACATTTGTGACTAGTGCAACTCTGTATTTATTTATGATATTGAAGAGGGCAAAAGTAATTTTACAGAAAAATTACAGGATCTAATCTGTGGCATGAGAGATGAGCAGATTACAAATGACACTAGTGCAAATCCAAAGAGAGGTGGGAGGGTCATATTTCTGTGGCAGCGATTTCATCAAAGTTAATCTCATTGCCACTGCCCTCGTCATCGTCTCTATTATCCAGCTCATGACTGAGCTCCTGTAGGTGCTGCTCCAACTCTCTGTTCCTACGATACATTTGAACGTAATTCTGCTGCAGCTGTTTCTGGTAGCGGATTACCTTGTCCTTCTCCTCCTGCCACACCTTTCGCTCCTCCTCGAAGCTTACGGATTGTTCCTCTGCTCTCTGCCGCTCAAACGTGAGGTCAGCCTTCATTCTGTCCATCTGCATCTTCATGTTCTGCAAAGCCTCATTGT
Organism: Neodontobutis hainanensis; assembly: GCA_024349245.1. Taxonomy (NCBI): domain Eukaryota; kingdom Metazoa; phylum Chordata; class Actinopteri; order Gobiiformes; family Odontobutidae; genus Neodontobutis; species Neodontobutis hainanensis. Next base: position 6,314,840 of record JALDNG010000017.1, on the reverse strand, counting down.
TGCTCTGTCGTTGGGCCTTAGCCTCGTCACTCTCATAGGCGAGTAGATGTTCTTCCACTTCCTGGAATACCTGACATTGACGATTTCCCGGACCCTGATTCGCTAAAGTTTCTCTAAGTTGAATCAATTCCCCCTCGAGGCGTCCAACTTTCTCTCGAAGGAGTTCAGCTTCGCTCTTACGACGCTGCAGTTCATTTTCACACACCTCTAGTTCCAAAGTTCTGGTACGGTTCATGCCGTGGGCCTCCTGAAGCAGGACCTGTGTATTAGTCAGCTCTCCGCGAGTCTCTCTGAGCTGGCCTCGCAGTGAAACAATCTCCCCAACACGCTGTGACAACTCTCCCTGCACCTCTTTCAGCTGCTGCTTCAGTAAAGAGATTTCCCCAGATTTCTGGCACACCTAGAAAAAAACATGAACATTTGTTTTGTAACGGAGCCATTTTGTATGGCATGTTAGTGGTTGCACCACCAGCCACTATTGTTAATTGGGTAAATATGCCCAATTTAAAAAGGCACCAGAAAGCAACTTTAGGTACTACATTTTTGACCGTGTTTTATTGGAGTGTTTGAGGATAGCTAATAGTTGCTTTGTGGAATCATTCTACAGCTTTGAACTTTGTAGCCTTGTGGCTTGTGGTACTGGGCAACTCACCTCTACAGACGAGCGCCTTAATAATAAAAGTTCAAATGACTATTATCAAAGGAGAACCTAAAAGTCTTAAACAAGCAGGCACATAAACATCTTTATTCTGTGTTTTTTGGATAAAAAATTAATAATTGCCATTTTAGAGCAACATCTTTAATGCTAAATGACTTTCAGGAGTAATTAGTAAATGTGTATTGTATTGCTGTTTAAAAAGATAAAAGTAAAGCTCAATCAAGTCAGGAATTTAATAGGTCTACAGAGCTCACCTCCCACTTTGTCTCCTCCAGTCGTGGCCCTAGCTGAATTTTCTCATGTTCATAAGAAGTACAACGCTCCTCAAGCTGCTCACGTTCCTTAAGAAGCTGAGCAAAGTCTTCCTGTAGCTTCCTCTTCTCCTGTTGGAGCTGATAGACCTGTACCCACAAACATAAGCATCTCTAATGAGTCTGTTTTTTTATTACAAATAATAACAGAAATACTGTCACAGAAAAGGTCGAATTGACCTGCAGCTGCAGAACCTGCTGTGCCCGCTGAGCTTTCTGAGAGGTTGTCTGCATCCTGGTTGCGCAGCTCTGCCTCAGCTCCTCAATTTCCAGCTCAAAGCGCTTCTGCTTCTCCTCATAAACCTGCAAGTAAAGATAATTGAATGAAACTATTTATTGTTACTATTGACCATGCCAAACTATGAGCAGCAAAATTCTAATCTAATGTATAAAAGACTGACAGGAAATGCTCCAAGCTTTTTATCAACCTGACAAATGGCCGCTTCGTTTTCATCCAGGTTGTCCCTGAGCTGCTGTAGCTCCAGCTCCCGCTCTCTCAGTTTGTCCTCCAGGTCCCGCACAATGCCCTCATAGCCCTCGACAGGGCCAGGAGAGCGTCCACTGGAGCCAGTCTCTGATGGTGGCTGGCCCCTCCCATTTAAAGACCCGGAGCATGTACTCTTACTGGAGGAGGAACGGCCACTGTCAGAGTTTGACTGTCCATGTGAACTTCCAGGATGAGTGCTCTTCATGTGCTCCAAATGTCCAGTAGAGACCTCCCCTGACCCCAGGCTGTAGCTGACACTTCCATAGGGGGGCAGGCTGGAGAGAGAGTTTCGCCCCGAGTCAGACAGCGAACACGACTGATTACTGCTGCCTGCATGACGTCCTCCACTGTAGGAGCTGCGTTTCTCTGAGCAGGAGGGCGACACCTCTCTGTGTGTGGGACTGAGCAGGTTCAGGTTAGCTTGGCCGTCTGGGACATTGGCACAATGGCGAGGGGACAGGTAATGCATGGATGTACGGCTCTTGGGAATGACAGGTTTAAAGGCAGTTGGGCGAAGCACTGTTTTCTCCATGTTCTAGAAAAAAGGTTAAAAAAATGTTATCACACATGTTAACACCAGGCTCATAAAAAGTACATTTATTGTACCTTCTCCAGTTTCCCTGACACTGGGATCAGCTTAGGGGGGGGTCCGCCCACGTTCCCATTCAAACCTGTTCCTTCTTTGGTCTCATCGTCCTCATTTCCTGGTCTGTGAGGTGTTACATGGTTTTCATTCCAGTCATCTACATAGTCTTCATTCAGGTAAGTGTAGTTCCCGTTCCCTCTCTCTGTCTCTTGAACCCTACTGGAGCCTGTGGAGCCCTGCTTCTTCATTGGGGAAGTATGGCTCTGCAGCAGTGGGTCCAGTGGTGACTCCAAGCCCACACAGGAGGTGCCAAGTGTAACCCTACGTACTCTGGCTCCGAGCTCAGTTGATCGATGGTCCTGGTAGGGGACAGTTCGGGAGACAACAAGGCTGCTGACAGAACCCATAGCCTCCAGTGCAGAGGGGGGTGTGTTGGCCGGAGGAGAAGGGTTGGAGTGGTGCCGTCTACGGGCCCCTCCACTTAGACCAGGGTTGTGGGACTCAGCCGATATGGGCAGAGCCTGAACCAGGGCCATGGTGGCAGCTCGGAGTGCTCACAAGCTCTGAGTCATGAAAAAAGAACAAATGTTTAAAAACTCATTTTGTATTCTGGCTTTGACTTGTCAAGTTTGAAAATGATAGTAGTGTAGACTAAAAACTTCCTACTCTCAAGCTCTTCTTTTACACCCAAACCCATAGATCAAATGTGACAGAAGAAAAACAGCAATAATATACTCTCGACTGGGTTGTACAAATAATCCACAAACCTATCATTGCCCACACATTGAGAACCAGGACAGACTATTCATTAAGACCACTGGAGCAGCACAAACAGGGCTTGGTGACAAAGAAAAGGGTCTTGTTCCATTTAAGATGTAAAATGCTTTAAACATGCTGGAAAGTTCCTGCCAGAGACAAAGCCCACTGTCTAAATCCATCCAATCAAGTTCATTACAACAGGAGGTAAGACCTAAGTATATATTGATGAAAATGCAAAAATATTCATAACTAATTTATCTACACTGTAGAAGCAACAGAATAGGGAATTGTTCAGTTGTTTTGTGAAGAACAATGGCAATAGGGGCTCGTGATGATGAGGTCATGGTGCACTCACATAAACAGACAGCTCAGCTCCAACAACATCATTACAGTCTTAGAGCACAAGGATTGGGTGTGTCCAGGTTTCAGGCCTGTGTGCCAACTTAAAATCATCCGAAGTATGTGAGAACGGTCGGTTCTGACGGCTCCACTTCTGTGCGTCACATTCTTGGCTAATAAACTCCTGCTAAAAATAAAAAAGTGTTTTATTGTAATCAATAATTACCATTATATAAATAAAACAGTCTGGTTAGCTACAAAATGACAAAGACGCAGAAAGAACCCAAACTGGCAAGTCACACTGTTGGCTGTTACCTGAAAAGGACAGACACATGCCAAGTCATTTACCAAACTGCCAAGCCCATTGACAGCCTAAGAGGGCTTTTACAGTGATTTAATTGAGATTACCACACTTTAATTAGCATTCAGTGATCATAATAGCCATGTAGCTTTTATTAAAAAACTTTGATCTTCAACTCTTTTGATTAGAATATGGGTCTGTAAATGTAGTTTGATCAAATAAATCCTAACAATAACCATATAATATGCTGTTTGGAGTTTTCTGAATTAGCGGTCTAGAGGATTAATCTTTGTCCTTACAGAAGCTAATTTGGCAATGTCAAACAGGGCATATGATTGCTTTCATCCCATCTTTCTTCCTGTTTGAACACTTGAGGCAGATGTTCCTCATAATACTAATCTGAGGTCTGTAGGTTGCTTTAATTAAACTTCCAGAGAAAGAGTAACTGAAACCTTGCAGGGACCTCACTAAGAAAAACAACGAGGGTTTAAATTATATATATTTTTTTTATATATTATTTTTGAAGCTCCTAACATGTGGCTAACTGAATGAATGAATTAAATGTTTTATTTCAAGCAATAGTGACATAACAAAGACAATAAGAAGCGTTCGATCTATGCAACAAGGAAAATTCTCCTTACATTAACAACATAAATTAATCAATTGCTCCAAACAGAGTGGGAAGAAGTCTGACTTATTTAGACCCAACCCGGTCTGTTACAATAAAAAAAAATAATAATAAAATAACAGCTGCTTCCTTAATTGTTAACAAATTATAACTTTCAATTACATAGGTATATATGCACACACATGTAAAAAAACACCAACGTATCACAGGAAACAATTATAGTATTAACCAATAATGGTAATCAGAACAACTTCCAGGTAAGATAACACAGCCTACATCACCAGACAATCTGGCCTCACCCTTCTGTACCAAGACCTTCTGTTTATAGAGGGCTTTAAACTGGTGAATGCTTTGAAACTGTTTGTGTTCGAGCACCAGACAATTCCATAGTTTAACCCCACAGACCAAAAAAAAAATCCTCCTGGTGCTTCTGACTGTTGGTATTAAAAAGTTCCCATAGCTCCTCAAATTTCTTCCTAAAGTCTTCAATGAGACCTTAGACTCATCAGGCCTATTTGAGATACCAGCATTTTAGACCACTTCTTGGTATTATACAAAATACCAATTAGCCAATGTAAGTGGAAAACCGATTTCAATTACTATGAACAACATCTTACATGCACATAAACATCATATCATACAGTAGAAAATTTTCTTGAGCCGTTTATGTACAGGAACATCCTCGGCCCTTCAGCCAGGCACATTGGCCCAGTTAGTTGCTCCTCCAACAAGAGGAATGTGTGGGACACCAGCTAAATAAAGAAAAGCCTAAACATGGGCAGAAAAGGCAGTGGTCAGTGGGCTCAACACTAAGACCAGTGTTGGCTCTGAGTGGACGACGTGGCAACAAGGACATTTCCATGATGCTGAATCGTTTATTGGCACAGCGCAATACGAAGGATATTAAGTGAGATTTTACGTAAGTAAGCATTTGTTTACCTCTAGGGACCTGCTGTCATCACAGGATATTGTTCCAAGGCTTTCAGCACAGACAGTTTGATAGAGTCATATTACACTTGAGAAGCAGCTAAATCTGCGACTATTACACTCAAGTAATCATAACCCAATGTCCCAAACTTAAAAGCTTTACTAATAAATTAGTTGAGGATCTGTTTGCTAAAAACATTGCAATTAATCACTTTTGGCTGACATTTAAGAAGTCATATTTGGGACCATTTCACAAGTCTCGCAAAGTATCAAAACACAGCTGTGTATGAAATAAGGAGTAACATATTTTTAGTTAATTCATTAAGATAGGATAACACAAATAACATATAAAGATGTGAAATCATACTAAAACATCTCTTTCATCATCTCGTGGCATAAACACACAATAGTTGTAAGCCAGGTGATTTATTTTCACCAAGTGTATTTTAGTGAAAATACACCACATCTGTTCCAAGCAAGATCCTTCACACATTATTAACAGATGAAAGTGTGCAACCCTAAACAGAGAGAGGAAAATTGAGTCTAAATCTCACTTTCTCAGCTCTAGCGGGATTACTGAGTAGCACCTCTTTACAAACTGGAACATAAAACAAAAGTGTGACAAAGCTATTTTGGTAGACAACCTACCTAGGCAGGCCTCGCAGACATTGGTCACCAGGCCAAGTGTTAATGTCGTTTAACATAGAAATGACTCCACTGTATTAGAGTAAAAGTCTATTAGTGTCATTGCGCTCAACTATTTTATATTAAAAATGGCAAACTGCACCATCATAGACTGAATTCAAACTGCTATTTGCTTGTGCAAATTTAAATCTCTGCAATCAAAATCTGGCAACACGCTCTTTTTTGATTGTCCGACAAGTTTGCTACAAAACTGTGTGTACCACAAACGAATTTCTCACGTTTGATCAGTATTAACATTTCTTAATTCCGGTCTGAACAAAGTGTTGTGTCTTTACTTGCACAACAGAAAGTCAAGCGTACAGAGTGAAATATACAGTATAAAGAGTATAAAAAAAGCACAAAAAGAGGGTTTTCCTCAATGTGAAGTCTTGCTGGTCTGATCTTATGTTCCCTGCTCATCGCTGTAGTGTTTAATATTTGGATCAAAATCAAACAAGGATAAAAATGGGAACTTAAATAATCATTTACTAATGTATAACTAAGTGACATAAACAGAAATAACAATCCTTCCTTTTACCTTAATCCAAAAGTAATAGTTTCCCTTGATTTCTCCAACACCCAGCTTTCTTCCAAGTTCCTTACCACAAGTTGTTCCCTGCATAGCAGCACTGGCGCTGGATCAGCTCTGTCGTCTCCGCTCTCAGTGCCTTTTCTGTCTCAGGTTTAGCTCAAATCCTCCTGGTCTCTGTTTGGCTCGGTTTCTGACTAACTCTCCAGAGAGAACTCCTCTATTGCCTATAGCCTCCTAAAAAGAAAGAGTCTCAGCCCAATGCCGCCGGTGTGAACGGGAGCTCAGTCCCCACCCCTTCCTCTCGAGCCCCTTCTTCAACTCTTTCTGTGAGCAGCCCACCCTCTCTCTCCCTCTCACTGTGCTACTCCTCCTCTTAAATTTTCTTTGACCAAAGACTTGCAAAGTCCTCTACAGCCTTTGTCAGGCAGCAAAAAGAAACTGTTTTCAAAGGAAATGGGAGCTGTCAGCTAAGGACCATTCACCTGTCCTAAAGAAACAGGATAAGAAAGTCTTGAATATAGTTCAGTTTTTAAACTAGGGCAGCATAAGACTGACCTGTAAACAACCATCTGGAAAAATAAGTAAATGAGAGAAAACAACAGGGAGATGGTGCAGTGGTAGCTCGGCTGCTGGGCTCCCTGAAGAAGAGGGGGGTAAAGTAGGGTAAGAGAAGTAGGCTATGCCCTGCTGCCGCCTTGCTACACACACACACACACACACACACACACACACACACACACACACCTCTGCTTTCAGTCTCTCTGCTTTTATTAAACTGGGTCACACGGGCAGCTATGGAGTTTGTCCTTGAAGCAACACGGACAATGACTGCACAGATAGTTCAAGGTCATTCTTGGCGCCCTCATACCAAGAGTAAATGTCTCAGAGATGCCGAAGTAAGACAAGAGCACTCGCACTTCTGAATCTGAGATTGGACTAACTCCATCAGGCCACCAGTGCTGGGAGAAAAAAAAACAGGCTGCAAATCAACCCATGAATGCCACCATTAACACTAGTGCTTTATTGGCTGGGGTGGCCTATCATGACTCAGCTGCTTTTAAAGAGGTTGATTTTCTGAAGCTAAAGCTACAGGTAAAATGTAGTTACTGTTAACAAAAAAAAAAAACTGTAAGAAGTCAAACAAACAGATTTTCCAAAGTTATTCAATAGCCAAAAGATACACAAAACATTGGAGAGGCCAATTCATTTTCATATTCATTGACCATACCGTGAAGATAATCTCTATCTATAACAGAGAACCAGAAGGTGATCATCCATCTTAACTGTGCAGTGCTAAGCCAACTTTCTTCCTTCTATATTTTTTTGTACAACAGCCCACATCCTGGAACCAGGATGCCACAAAAAGCTAGGCCATCCATCAGTGTCCACGCTGAGAGGGGACATAACTCCCACTGGGTGATGCAGCTAAAACTAGCCTCCACCAATTGCCCCTTTCGGACCTATTACTTCCAAAATAATCCCCCATGGCACAAAGCAATCCAAAAGCACCTCCGAAATGAGTACCGGGCTTAGGTGCTCATCAGGTGGTGCTACATCAGGCCTGGGATGAACAAAAAAGAGGAGGACTGTTGGATTGAAATAATTAGTCCAAGTCAAGCTGTAAATCCAAAGACTTGGGCTGGCTGTGTTTAGCTGGCAGGAGCCTGACTTAGCCACACTCTGGTTTACTGTATAATGTGCCACAGAGATTAGGGTTACGCCCCCAGCTCTAGAATTACAGCAAAACCGTATCCGTGATTAAGATCTGTTGATAACTCCCACGCAACATAGTGTGTTAACATCTGCCAGAAACCATGCAACTAAAGCACAAAACAATTACATGACACTAGAGAAAAAATAATTGTTGTGTTAGTCCAACTAAAACCATCTATCGATTTCTTATAAAGGGTTTGACTGAAACTGTAGTAATCTACAGTTGGAATTTAAGACTCTGTTGCCTGTAAACAGCCTAATCAAACTGAAACTGGTCCATGTTTACAAGAATAAGACTAAAGTTGAACCCATGCATTTATTTATCTAAAGTTGGGGTCAACTAAAAAACGGTTTGCCCCTGATAGTGGAGCATTATCAGCAGCAGAATCAGACTTGGGTCAATAAATCAACTCACTCCTGGGCTTGTATACTGGGACAAGGACAGTAGTCAAATGAAATAACCTACTCAAGCTTTAACTATAGCTAGAACAAAATTTGCATAAACACCGACTGATTAGGCTACCTTGAAAGAATTTAATCCATGTGTTAGCGTACCTGTCAGAGGTGTCCAGTCTTCAAATCCCGGAGAGCGCAGGTCGGTGGAGCATCACAGGAACTCAGACATGTGAGTAAGTACTCCCTCTGTCTCTGTTCCTGCACACTAACCGGACATAAAGGCTAGAATGAGCTGTTGATTCAGCAGAAGACAGGCAGAAGAAGAAATCCTGAAAATGACTGAAGTGTGTTTATAGAAGAAGCGAGAAAAAGGAAAATCTGAGTCACGACAGCAAGAAACTTCTGCACGGAGGAAGGTGGGGACTGAGGGGTTTTCCATGTCAACAAGAAAGACTGAACCCTCAGCAGTCTGTTCACAAAACCCTTGTCCCCAGAGGGAAGTAAAATGTGACTATTGATTCTTGAGATTTCCAACTCATTAAGGATCAAATGATGCTTAAACCAAACACAACAGCAGTGTAGATTTGAAGCATCTTTGTCATAATTTATTCTTTTAGTCTTTTGTTATTCTTTTAGTGGTTTTCTGGATAGTAGACATAAACAGGAAACAGTGGAAGAGGAGGGGAAATTCACAGCAATAGGTCAGGTCTAGATTTGAGCCATGGTGGCTAGCTATGGTTTAGGATGCATTAAGCGCTTCACACTTTAAATCAAGACAGGCCACATTTGATCCAATCTCTCCGTCAGGATTCCAAACGGGGCCGACTTTCATAATGTTATTGTTACTAATCACATTTTACAAGTCGGGTGAAACTTTTCTGTAAACATTTTGCAACTATCAGTCTTATATTGGGTTTACAATAAGACACACAGATGTCCACTCAAGTGTAAGTTACATTAACCACTGCCCACAGTTAGTAGAGCAAATGGGGTTTACTTAAAGCCAAGCCAACCCTTCGCTCTCCCATCTGTTGAAGCATGCATTACAGACAGATGGGAGTGATGAGAATGGCTTCCCACATGTACCACTGCTCAGTCCACATGGCTTTGAGATGACCAATTCACAGTGAAGCTTCCAAGCTATTGTTCCTATGAAGCCTTCAGAAGTTAGAGGATAATATTCAAGTATTCTTGTTTGTTTAAGGCTGACAGTTGGTGTCATAAATGGGTGTTTGCTTAAGAGGGACACTCCCTTCACCTGCCGTTTCAAACAAAATATGATATTCCCAAGGCTGGACCCGACAACAAAGAGAGCATTAAGAAGGAGCATTAACACGGTACAGGTGAGGCCGAGGACATGACAGCAATTACCATTTCGTTACATTATTCATCTGCTGAAGAGGCAGCTTCAAAGACAACCTTCAATATCTTAAAGCCTTGCCTTGTTAACTGAAATCAATAACAGTCAATCGAGTGGAGCGATAGATGCTCATTTCTAGAGGACAGACCTTTTTAATTGTAGAGATGAAGGAATAGCTCTGCAATAGTTGGCCCTTCTATATATAAAACTACATGCAAATCTCTCACAGCACTACTCAATGCAGCTGTCTGAACTCAAATAAAGAATATTTCTCAATAAGTTCAAGATTTAGGAGACTTAAGCATCATCAAAATTAGCACTACCCTTTTTGTAAGATTCAAACACAACCAAAGGTACATTAAACTTGTGTTTACATGGTCTGTGTACCTGAACACTCAACTCAAGTGTGAGCTTGGAGCACAAGGCATTTATTGCTGTATTCGGCAGTGATCCAGAGCCCTTTCACAGAACTGAAGCGCAGCACATACATTCAGTTAGATTCTGGGTAAGGCAGGTAATAGAGCAGATAAAAGTGCTTTTGTGTGACGGTGTTTGCCAGACACACACAGAGGCAAACACTACACTTACAGCTGAAAGACTGTTGAGGAAAGAGGTTATGGCCCTTTTATGCCATATCCAAATACTGCCATCATAAAGCACTCACATTTAATCTCCACCTCTCAGTGAATGGAGCAAGACCAGTAACGAAGCTCTAACGTATAACAATGGTACAAACATATAATGAAGAAGGGCCAATCACAATAAGGGAAAGTAATACGCCTAAGTTTATTTGTGTCTGGATATTACTGTCACTCAGGAGCCCACCCACAACTTTAGTTTGAGTTCAACATAAAACAGCCTTGTTAGCTTTGATTTAATTACGTTTTCTGTAAATAACCCTACCTACATATTTATTAAACTCTGTTGAGGTTTGTTTGGGGTGAGAATGCAAAGTGGCCCAAATAAGTCTTTTCTTTAATTTTCTTCATCATTGTTCACTGTTGCGTTACTTCTGCAGGTGAGCTTGTTACTGCATTATTTAGAAATGTTATAAATGACAAGAGTATGATTAAAGTGAACCAAACCAACTCCACAATTAAAACGTCGATCTACTAGATGCACCTAAACAACCAAAAAGCACCAAATTGATGATTGAATAATCCACACTTACAAAGTGGAACTAATATAACAATGTTAACTTGTATCTGTTTGTACCAGGATTGCTTGCACTGCCACATTTAAAAGGCATTACAAAATAGTTTTAGAGGAACTATACACTACTATGTAGGTAATAAAAAGGACTGAACCTTAAGTGCTGAGGTGATCAGAAAGAAAACCAAAAAAAAAAAGTTATGTACAAACAACCATCATATGTACCTGAACAATCACGTCCCTAACAGTCCTGCAGGTCTAATGCAGAGAACAAGGAGCTGTAAAGAATAAGTAATAGTGTAGTGGAAACTTGGAGATTGTGTTTGTCTTTAGAGCCATATGCATTCTTTCAAAAGGTGAGGTGAAATTACTCATGGGTGATCTTACAATGTTTGAATACTTGCCATCTTTCTGGCTCTTAAGAGTGCGCGGGCTGGAGAAATGACACTCTGCGCTAATGACTTCACATCCACCTCCCTCCGGCTGCGGAAGGCCCTTATGCAACTCTGTGACGCACTAACGCACAGCAAGTGCATCCCACCACCCACATGGCGTCTGATCTGCAGCTCCCACACTTGCCCCTGCCACCCTTCCCCTCACGGCTACCTCCATCGCACAAAATATTCTATACTTACATGTCAGCTTGTACTTAAAGTTTAGAGTAGACTTTAAATATCATTGCGCGAGATAACTAGTTAAAGATCTCACACAACAACATACAATTATTAGCCATTATAATTCATTTATAATTAAATAGATGAGTAATAGTTAGATAGTGATGGTTGTCTGTATGCTTATGACAAAAATGATTAGTTGTGAAAAATATGCTAAACAAAACATGATTTTTGGGAAACTACTGGCCTCTTAGAAGATTTTTTTTCACTCTTGCTTGCCACCATAATGACAGGCAAGGGTGTAAAATAATAACACAAGCACTGTCTGCTTCCTAGTATTGTTCGTGCTTTTACTTAAGCGCTCTGCCGTATCTCACTAGGGCACTGAAAACAAACATTGTGTAAAAACCGCTGACACCTGAGCTTTAAGTAAGACAAATTCATTCATGCCATCAGAATGTGGAGCTACTTACTTAGGCACAAGGAAGCAAACATATCCATTATAGTGACTCACCTATCACACTCTAAACTACACAAGGCCACATTCAAGCACTATATGTAATCGATAAGCTGTTACAGCCGTCATAAATGTTTCTGACAAATGCAATCCAGCAAGTGATTTGAAACCATGTCGGGTGATGCATCATGGCCAGATACATGGGATAACCTGAGCATCTTCACTTTATCTTCTACTATTTACATGTGCATTTGTTTTTCCACACTATGAAGACGTCTATTTTGGGACAAGGCGGTAAAGTGTGGGGCACGAGTGGGAAAACGGCGAGGCAGAACTGCGCGAGCTACAGGGAAACAAAGGAGGAAAGTGGGGGTGTAAGTGCGTGTAGGCTTGTACAGTAAATCAGCTCATATGGGCCTCTCTCAACAGCTGTGGAAGTCATAGTCGCACAACAACCAGTGCCAGTCACAGCTTTGGAGAGAGGGCACATCGTTTGTATTTGTGTTGTAGCACTTTTTAAATGGCATACTTTACTCTGAAATAAAAACATATGACTCAACAAAGCACACACTTAAACCTGACCGCCTTTAAATATAACATCTTTATGACAAATTCAAGGCCATTTCATTTTTGAAGACAGAAGTGATGTTGTTGTTGTCCAGCCAACGCAAGCTGACATTTTGTCTTTTTCTCAAGGCTGTTTATGAAACTGTAAATGTGATCAGTGCTGCTGTTGTTGGACCATTTTCTTTAAGCAGTTCCAGATAAAAGTTCTCCATTCATTCAAGAAAAATGCTAGTCTTAAGAGGTCATGGCTAGTCATGGTCATTATTTGTTCAAATGAGGACACCTGTCAAAAGTACAACAAGGAAGTGACAGATTCTGGTAAATGTAGAAAAGTAAAAGGTGTTGCAGTACTTGAATTGATGGCCCTTGTGCCCAGGCTTAAAACTGGGACAAATCGAAACTCCAAATACTCCCCAAACATTTCACAAAGGAGGCCTGTGTGTGTCGGCCTCTAAATCCTCTAAACACTTTCTATCATCTGTATTGTTCGGAGGACAGGACTAAATATTCAGGCCCACAGGGGATGTGTGTGTGCGCAGGTAGAAACAGGACACTGGGCTTTATAAATGAAATGAGATTGGGAGTCAGAGGTTGCTGTTCATATTGTCTCCTGGAGGGGCCGGCTCTTAGATGGGGGGAGATATTGAAAAAAAAAACACAAATTGCCCCTCAGAGATAATAAAGACTCCTTGAACCTTGAACCTATTGGTGCACATTGCTCTCAGTAATATTCCGCTAGTAAAACAAAAGCCATTGCCAATTCAAATACTGCATTTTGGTGTTCTTGAAAAAACCTAACCACTTCTAGTGTGACCCATTATGTAGTATATGCCACACAAAAGGGACAAAAGTAATAAAACAAAGTAGAAGAGGAGCTGTGAAATCAACACCAAAAGGGCTCATTTACATATAGTATATATCCACGAACGCCCCCAAGTCACCACTGCAACCTCTTAACACAAGGTTTGTCCCGCAACAAAAGTGATAAAAGGTGCTACAGTTGTAGACACTTTAGCTCTAATATGTTATCTAGAATTTAACAGCCGTTTTCAAGTAGAGGCTAAACAAATACAAGAGAGTGGTTATTGTTTGGACAAAGTTTGTCATTTAGAGTTTTGGGAAATGCCGCACATTACAGCTGGCCTTCAGCAACATCAAAGGAAGCACAACACAATGGGGATGTCAGAAAATATTACACTAAACAATACAAAACCATGATTTTAACTGGATATGATGGGCCCCAAGGAAAACTAAACATCCAAAACGTCCATACACAGCACATCCTACGCTCCCATTGTTGTCCTGTCTTCTGTCTTCACTATTTCATTTCCAAAAAGACTGTTCCTAAGTTTTCAAAAAGAAACTTGAACTGTAATATAAACAGCCAAAGGGTTACATTAACACAGCAAAACAGAGAGCTATTGCCTAAAGAAAACACATAATAGATGATGAAAAGAGAAGGGATATATCTTTTAAACAGGATCCCATCGGCTGCAGGAGGTACACCAATGGGTTTAAAAAGATTAAAAACCCAAAACATATAATAAAATGCCTTCTCATACAAGTGGTTGGACCATGTGCAGGGACCATTCCAAGAATCATTAGTGTAAATAAACCACACTCTAGATACCTTCAGGCTGTGCTGACGTGAGTGTTTTGTTTGTCTGTGCGACGCAGGGGAGCGTTTCAGGATGAAAGCTGAGCGTTGTTCTGCTGCTCACTTTGTTTGTTCTCCTTTTGTCATGTCATCATCGTTCTCCAACGGTTTTGCCCTTTGTTTACAGATAAAGCAGCTTTGTGTTAAAATAGATGAGCTGCTTTTTAGATCCTCATTACTTAAATGAGCACTCATGAGACATCTGTGTACAAGCACTATAAATCCAACTTAATTTAGACAAAAATAAACAGCAAGACAACTGTTGTGTGCAGGATTTAGAACCACATTCTTCTCAAAGGAGAGCTGTGTTCACATACACCACATAGCAGAGCAATAACTGTATGACAAGTGCCTCAGTGTTCAGCTCAAAGTGAAAGTAGAGAATGTCGCGGAGGGAATGATATACATTTTAAGAATTCACATTGGGCTGTACCTCAGGGCACTTAGTTCAGCCAAAGCACTGTGAGAGTGGCCCACAGTCCATCATCACTGTCAAAGACAATGAATGGATGACTGTTTTAAACATAAAAAAATCTACTAAACACATATCTCTAAGAGGCTCCCACACCCATCTGTAGTACACAATAATTCAAAAACAACGTATCTGAGTGCATACTAAGGTTTTTACATTTAACAGGATCTTCTTTAGACCTTACAGAAGAGGGGGAAATGTCCGTCCTATGACTCTAGTATATACCAAACAATAGTTTTACTTTAAAATGTTTCCGAGAAACATCATTACAATGTTTACCAAACAGGTTTGTGTTCCAGTGCTGGTGACCTGCCATAATTTTGCCCAATGTTAATGTGTCACTTTAATTTTTCTTATTATTTTTCTTATTATTAACCAATTATTATTATGTGCCATATAAAGAACATTTGTTCACTAATTGTGGCAGTTCTACTTGAAAAGAGGTCTCCCTCAGGTTTCTCAAACCAATTCATTTCTCAAAGCTTTCTGCTGTGATTTAGGAATATGACCACCACAGCTTTGTTTTTGGAGGATTGAGAACCATTTCTCACAAACCCCCACATTTCTTTTTTGAGAGCATTCATCACCAGACTGATTGTATCAAGTTTTCTATTAATTTGTCATTTATCAAAGAGGTTATTGATCAAAGGGCTATTAGTTTTCCACTAAGCCTTGAAACCTTACTCACAACACACAAACAAATACCCTGTTGTTTAGATGCACTAAAGTAAGCTCTGACAGTACCAGCCACAAGTAGGCTACACATGTTTACAGCATACTTACTAAACAGGAATGTTTGTTCAGCATTAAGATCAAAGCTAGTTTGGATGTGGGTGATATTGGTAAGATTTTATGATAAGACCATTCTTGATTTATGATAGGATAAAAGGTTGAAGAGTGCAAAGGAAATGGCCTTGGATTTCCATAGGAGGCACATTGTTGTGTCAAAGCCACTCAACTTGTCACGTCTGATTCAAACGTGGATAAGAACGACTTTTGACAAAAACAATCTTAAAGTGAGAGAACTGGGAAACCTTTAACATTAACTTAAGAGGGAAAAACACCTTCACAAAAAAAACCTCTGTGAACAATACTATTTACACAAGTTATTGTCCCATTTAAAAGCTAAAGCCAGCCTACCATGCGCCCTGAAGTGGTGGTGGACTGTCCTGAACAGCTGCTGTTGTAATGGTCTGCTTGGAAAAAAATATCCGTCCAAGACGCTTTATGTTTCCTTAAAAAAACGTCTAAAACCGCAGCGACTAACTTTTCTCCGGTCTTTGACAAGAGAAGTGTTGTATAAACGTCATTGTTCCTCGCCTCAGTGACTGTGCCTGCAGCGAGGACGCGTTTGTTGTTGAGCAAAGAGCAGGAGTGGACTGGACAGACGCTGGAGTTTGGGAGCAATGTGAGAGTGGCGTCAATGTTAAAGTGCTTCCGCTGTGGCCTTTCAAACTTAAAGCATTTCTGTCAAACATTAGCAGACTGGAGTGCTACTTTGTGATGAAACGTGATAGTCACAATCTCCATTAATTTACCCTTTAAAGCAACACTGCATAACATTTTAAAAACATAACCTCAAATCCTTAAACATTAAACTTAAACAAATGCACCAACTCTCACGAGAACATAGGCCTTGAACTTGCTTTAACTTGCCATAAAAATAAAAAAACAGTCTATATCTATTATATAGACTATACAAGACATATATTTAGAGTCCCATAACAGGTATACACCATAGACTGACTGTGTATCAAGAGAATTATTAGTTTTTGTTTTTTGACACACAAGTTTTTGTTTTTTTTTTAGTTTGTGGAGCTGTTTATAAATCAATAGAACTTATAGAATTTTCAGACTTGCCAAAAACAGTTCGTAAATAAAGCCGAATAAAGGTTACGCCTGCATGCTTTTATTCTGAAGTGTGCGTTTCCGGTATCGTGTGTCTGATTGTGTGTGTGTGTGTGTATGTGTTTGTGTGTGTGTGTGTGTGTGTGTGTGTGTGTGTGTGTGTGTGTGTGTGTGTGTGTGTGTGTGTGTGTGCACCTGAGCTCGGTATTATCCTACAAAGAGCAGTAGTAGGACATTTGTGCGCTCCAAAGCAGCTGGACACTCATTTGGACCAGTTCAATAATTCAGATAAATGACACACTTTACTTTTATTAATGTGCTACTGTTTAGGATTAACAAACAAATGTGCAATTATACAAATACACACAACTGCAGGCACAACAGAGTTATTTTAAGGAAAGGTCAATCTATTTTGGTCAGTCATAGAAAGCTGTATGGGCTGAAATTACAATAACCACTGAAGCTTAAATATTTGTGGAATTTTTATTGTTGCTGTATAAACTAATCGAACAAGTCTGGCTAGTTTAATACCAAGGACAGCAGTGTAAAGTTTTAATGATCCTAGATTCCCACCTGCACAACCGGTTCCTGCTCTGTTTTCTAAATATGTAAAACAAGGTCATAGGCTACATAGAAAAAACTTTCCCCTCAAAGACATGTTTTTTCCGCTCCAAGGGTATGCCGTATGGTCTGGGCCAGGTCACGATGGTACTAGTTTATTCCTCACTAGCAAACAATGAGGTCATGCTTTAAACTTCTTTTTCCACTCAGCGTATTGAATCAAAAGGTAACATAATTATTAAATGGGCTTTGGTCTTATTGGTGTTAGTTGATTTCTCTGGTTTATTGGTATCCCACATCCTTTTATAATCAGAAAGGAGATTTTAGCAGATAGGCTATCTATTCATCTATAAACATTTAAAATTGTGGCAGATAAAGCAAAAACTAGCAGCAAGTAATCAGTGTATTTAACTAAACAGTAGCTATGGGTGTCCATCATTTATACTATCTATGGTGTCCATTAGCAAACTGGAGGAAGTCAATGTTTATTATATTGTTGATACTTGTTTGTCAAAAATATTAAATAAAAATACACATAAAGTTTTACTGAGCTACTTACTTTTCCTTCAAAATAGCAACACTTTTGATTGCCTTTAACATTCCATTACAGTGCTTTACATACATGCTGCTATCTACCTTCTGTGTACAATGCACAATTCACTTTAAAGGGAAATTGGATTCACTGGCTCTTTTGTATGGCTGATGAGTCTTCAGCGATGGGGACTAGAGGGAATGCAGTCAAATTGGCCTGCACTTATCAGGGCCCTGGAGAATCTGAGAAGAGTTGTTACAGTAATTGATAATTATATGTGGCTTGAAAAGTATGTGTATGTTGATAATGACCCCCTAAATCAACCATCTGAATCTGGTCTCCTCACTCAAGCATGAGGACATTGTGTTCCCACAGCTCTCCGCTCCTGACCGGGCCGGGATCTGTGCAGAATGCCCAAGATATCACTGCCCCAAGGAGCCGGCTTACCAGCAGTTATGTTGTGTTGACCGGTAATGACCTCCTGTGTTCGCTGTGAGCTTATATTATACATAAACATGCTGGATTAAGATAATTGGAGAAAAAAGTAATTGGTTACTGACGCTGCAGCTCACTTAGTTGCAACTTAAAATGGTCCATAGATCTCTGGTAAGTAATTTGAGAGTCCATTTCCTGAATGAGGTGCTGCAGGACTCACTCCATTATGATGAATTAGGCGTGTGCAGGGGAAGCCAGGAAAAGACACATTGGACTAGAAGCACATTTATCTAAAATCAGGTGCTCAGAGTGTGCTTGACATCCCCTTTGGTGCTTTTTGCATTTGATTTACATGTCCCACAGCACTCACAGATTCAAATGCTCATACAAACAAATGGATTTCTATTTCCTCTTTGGCAGCTGCTTCTAATCTAAACTTTTTATATGTGAAACATGTGTTTAACTATTTTCACACATCATTCGACACAAGTTTAATAAATTGGTTTAGTACTGCAAATTCTGTTAATGAGGATGTGGAAATGCATTTCAAGAGACACAATAGAAACACTAGGTAATTTACAAATTAAGTATTACGTCTTACAGAATTGGATTTCAGGGGGAACAGATGTTATATTTCCAAGTGCCATATGTTTTTAGGCTTTTAGTAACTGATGACAAATGGGATTATGAATCACTTTTCCAAATGTTTTTTAATTAACTTCTTGGCTACATTAGTTCTAGACAAAGCAGTTGTAAGCAGGAAGTATAGTAAAAAAAAAAAAAAAAAAGTAAATCTTGATGTACAAAAAATATAGTGGAGTTATTCACTTATTGCTTTTTGCAGTGTAACAGATCCACTACACTCACTTTAAAAACTGATGAAGCTGTGAAGAACCATGTCATGTGACTGAAGAGGATAATTAGTTGTACTTTGCTCAGTATTATACATCTCTATTTGGAGAGTACCAAACTGTTAAATAATCTGCTTAACTGATCAGGCATATGTCGATAAAACTTAAATTAACTGCTGCACATGGGGCCCACTGGCTCTGGTTTTCACGTTGAGGCTTTCATGAAGCAGTCGGTAAGTGTGTGCCCATAGTCTGAGAAGATTAGGCAGAGAGGGGCCTCTTTTGAAGGTGGCCATGCAGACAGCTAATTTGAGACTGAATGGGCATTTTCTTTTGGCCCGGCTGTGGAATATGCAGGGTTGGCTGGGTAATGCTCTATCCCTCTCTGTTCCTTGCTTTCAAGATGAATTGAGTGTCTGGTGTGAGGTACTGGAGCATTGCCAAGAGCCTCACTTATCCTGGGTGTACAACGCTAATTCCAGCCATTCGCTGCAGAGGAATGAGGCCCGAGACTCATTAAAGGTAGAGATGGCTGCCTATGAAAATTCCATTTAACGATTTCTTCATCATTCATGTCATCTCAAAAAAACACTCTCTCTACCACAAATCCAACCTCTCATCTTCCAACTTCATCACTCCATCCAGCACTTAATCTCATACTAAACTACCAAAGCTGCAAAGTAACCAAGTAGCCATTTCTTGTTTCTTGAATGCCTTGATGCCAGGCCAGCGTAAGCCCCTTGGCGTTTTCTTTGACCATATCTCGTGCTCCATAATCCTTGTTCAGTGGTGTCTCTCATTAGATTTATTTGTCTTGTTCAAAGAGTCAGACCAGCTGAGAGCACTATAATGGTACATATTGAACACAGTATTTGAGACCTGAGGAAGCTCAATGTAGGAGCAGTAAAAATGCACACTGGTAAATCTTCAAAGATACGTAGATCTTTACCTGCCTCCAACAAAAAACATATTGTTATATGGATATGAGTTTTTAAAAGGCTCAATGTGTGAATTTTTGTACTGACAAAAAATAACACTCTTTGCATTTTATAATAATAGATTTAGATCTCCAGAGACACATATACTTCCTGTTCCTCCTGTTCTTTCTGTTCCTGTATCACTGCCCAATCAGAGTTTTTTTCTTCATTTATGAACTAAAACAAAATAAATTTAAAAAGTCAACTCATCAGCTGACCAATTTCTATCAGATTTAATTATATGTATGTTTTCACAGACAGAAGTGAGGTTTATTATTTGAACCTGCACCTTTAAGTGGTGGTTTGTGATGTATATTTCTACACAGGGCACCAAAAGTAGTATGATTTGGTGGGGCCGTCTGGTGTCCTTCACAATGTTTTGGCAGTGGGAATCATATCACTAATTCTGAAGATAGATGCTGAATTATCATTATTAATGTTCACTCGCACCACAGGCACACTTTCACAATGTGTTTTTCTTTATTCGGTAGACCTTTAATTCTTGGGAAGTTGTCTTCTAAAGTATAGCATTAAAAAAGAACAGCTTCACATAATTAGTGAAAATATGGCCCTCTCCACAGTCTACGGCACACAAGGGAAGATGTGCACTTGGTTATTAATATACACAGCGGCAGAGTTGGGTTATTTGGGTCAAACGTGCAGAGTGCACGTGAGCGAGTAGGACAGAGTTCTGACATTAAAGGGATGATGAGGCATCTTGAATCAGCTCTGAGTCTGATATGTTATGGTCACTGGTCTGTCTCAATGAGCAATGAGAGTCCTCATCATGCTGTGGCTAAACATGTGCTCCGGAAAAACAAAGCATGCTTTTCCCAATGTCCGGAGCTACTAACATGATGGGAATGTTTGAAATGTATTGAACTCAACATTCTTTGACACTTAGTGTTCTGTGACACTTTGTATTTTAAAGTTAGTCTACTGTAGGTCATGTCCAACCAATTAGTATTTTCACTGATCTAATTCTAGTTCTAACTCTCTCTACAAATGAATTTTTGAGACACTCCCAAGGTGTTGGCTGTTTGACCCTATCCAATTTTTAAACCAAGTCAGCATATTGTTTTTTATGTATTAATATTTAATGAATGTCATTGTTTCCCCCTTTTTTGCAGTGTCACCTAAGGCCTAACTCACTCAAAAACGTTTTCACAGTTTAAGACCAAGGCTAATTAATAAGTAACATGAGCTTTGTCACCAAATGACAACAGCAAACAATCCTGTCCTGCCACAATCCAATACGACTCTGAAACTATATGACCTCATTTCAACAAGAAAGTCAAGTGCCTTCGCAGAGCCCAGCTGATTGACTCTGATCGTCTTCGCTGAAATTACCTCCAGACTTTGTCAAATACTTTGTCGATGGACAGCCAGAGCTATGCATACATGTTGTGTATCCATGCATCCCATCAGTGGCACTTCCCGGAGTGGCTGTGGCCCTCGAGTTTATTTTCTATTGATAGTTATAATGTCTGAAGTAGCTCTGTTTCTGATCGTTATAAGGCTGGTTCATTGTGCTGTATCTGATCGGTACGTTTTCAGTGGATTTTGGGTCAAATGTTATGTGCTAAGAGGCAGCTGAAACTTCTTTTCTCTTTGCCTTGCTTGACCCCCATTACTTTGTATAATGTAGCATTTTATCAAGTGGAAATTGTTCCCTGTGCAACTTGTTTTTCTTCTTGATTAAGAGCTAACTCAAGTGCTTTTAATCTCCTCCAGTTACCAGATGGCAGCTTTTTGAATAAAAACGCAAAGCTCTGAAGTAGCCATTCAAAACAGGAAAAAAGAGTTACACTGAAAAACAAAGGGATTCAAAGTAGTTACATGCACATTTCCAAGTAAAGGTCAGAATATTATATAAAATATAACTTTAACAAACAAAATGACAGACATCATCTATTATTTGTAATATTCCTGTCAAGAGGACACCAACGTTTGAACCACACACAGTCTGTAGTAATTAAAAACACACTATGTACTTACACAGCAGAAAAACACCAGAAAAGCAAAAAATAAGCTGAGAACAAAACCCTGCCGACCAGTTCCACACAGAGTACAACAATATTTTACAGCTTCTTCTATCCAAACAGCTCAGAGGGCCTGCATACCATGTGTAAAATGAGTCTAGTACCAGGAGCTTCCCTGGACAGTAATGGGATGATAAACATTTTAGAAGCAGACTTAGAGGCTCCATCTACTTCCAAATCTAAACTATCTAATCTAATGGAATCTAAAACAAAATCACTCTGATAGATATGTGCTATCATTCAGGGTTTATATTTCATGGAGGGCAAAGCCAAGACTGAAAGATACAATGTTACAAGTTCCACTTTTCAAAGAAACCATTTGAAATCTGACCATGTGTTTAAGATTAGTCAGATAAAATAAGAAAATCTGATTTTGTCCCACAGTGGGGAAATTGCAATGGTGCTTTTATTAACTGTAGCCTACACTGGATTTAAACGTTTTCGTAAAGATATTAGTTGAATTTGAACAGGTTTTAGACAGATTTCAACAGATGTTAGTTTAACAGGTTTTAGATGGATTTGAACCTGTTTGTATAAAGCTGCAATAAACAATAGAAATTGTGGGCTGCATAAAATCTTGCCTTTTGCCATGATTTGCCCCCCGGGCCGGACTGTGGACAAGTCTAATTTAGATTCTTAGATCTTAAAGGTGGGCTGCGTAGTAAGTGTTGTGTGTTGGGCTTTTTGGGTGGAATGTAGTGGTGAAAGTGCAGATTGCAATTCCACACTTTACGTTCCTTTTTTTTGAAGTGTGAACATCTATGGTGCCCTGCAGGGACATGCTTTTGTCTATAATCTAATTCCAGGGAAAATAGGTCTGATGATTTTTGCAAAATCACATCAGTTTATAAAATATTTTATTTTGTTGCAAACCGCAATGTTATTTAAAAAAACATAAAAATGCGGCTCTGTCACTGTTTGTCCAATCTGGATAGTTGAGTTATTTTTAAGTTTTTCACCTTTGACAGAAAAAAACAGCACTTCCCAGATCCTTTTATCAAAGTACACCACCATGGATGCATTTTTCTTTATGATGTGAGCACTAGAAAGTCATTACAAGTTCCTTTTTTAAATTAACGTGACACCAAATACCCAGCAGGGATGCTACAATCTAAGGGGCCTGATATAAAACACATCCTACCAGAGGTCATAATAAGATTTTATTTTGTTTTGCTGACACGCTGTGCATATAATTCAAAAGGTCACTTCAAACATTAGTGCAATTTGCTGCAGAGTATAATGTTGCACTTTCTCAAGGCAGCTGATGCAGCTTGTGTAGCCCAACCCACAAGACAACTGCTAATAAAATATTCAAGAGAGATGTTTTGAAACAGGTTTTACATTTATTAAAAGTTACTTACTCTAAATAATGCATTATGTGATGTGACAGTGAACAATATTCTCTGCCAAAAGTAAAGTAACATAATACAGTAATTCCTAACTAACTTATGTAGCAGCTATACAAATACCTAAGGCACAGATAATGTTAATGATTACCACCAGGTGAAAACTGTACCCTAAGCAGTGTGCATAAATATTTACTGTGTTATTTCTAATAACAATCGAAATCTGGGTCAAACTACTATCAAGTATGTCAGTAGAGACTTAAGACAAAACACAAACGTGTAGATGTTTATAACTGTCGGTGAATCCTGCTTTTATTAAGGTCAACATTGTCTGACACCGCCCCCTGCTGATCCGATTTAAAAATACAAAGACTGCTAAATTATAGCAATGCATTTTATTAAAAAACAAAACTAAAAAAAAACATTTTGCAACATTGTAGAAAAAAAATCAGTAGAGTGCACTTTCTGTTTATCCAGAATATAACTGATGGCACATTATTTGAAATCTTTTTAACACTACAACAGTTAATCTTAACCATTTGAGTAGAACACAGGAAGCTTTGTTTTCACTTCTGTAGCTTATTCCATGACAGAAAAACAAAAAAATAAACATTGTGTCAGCTTGGTTTTCTTCATTTATAACTGCATGTGAATTAAACATTGTAATTCATTTCACCCATTAACTATATACATTGTATATATTGGTAAATTCATTATTATATATCAAAACTCTGCTTAGTTGAAACTTGGACCAAAAAAAAATATTTTCTGACATTATTAAAAGATGTAACAAAAATAAATTATTTTTAGTTTTGCGTGGTTTCATTGGCTGTAGGAGTCTTTGTTTTCGTTTTAGCCACTTTCTCTTTTGTGACCTCGTCCTTCTTCGGTGCTGCCTCAGCTCCCTGGAGCTCCTCGTTTTCTGCCTTTGTTGCCTTCCTGAACTTGTGCTTACCTTTGACGGGAGCTGAGAAAGTCAGAGAAGATTTGATGAAATCCAGAGGAAAGATGCCCACATCACCATCAAAACGGTTCTTGGTGACCTGCAGCGATCTGCGGCCGGGGCAAGTGACAAGCTTCTTCTCCTGCAAAATGAGAACGTTGTCTGCTTCCTGAGAGGCCTGGAAATAGTTACAGAGGAACGGTGTCTTATTTACACAATTAGTAACTTTCACAGACAAAACAGTGCATATTATCAGGCTAGATTATATTATTAGGCTAGATTATTAAAAAAAATAGTAGTCTTAAAAGTCATTTTACCATGAAATACAACTGCATTCATATATATATATTTTTATCTTGTCTTATCCTTTCTTCATCCTTTTTGTGAGTGCTGTACCTTGGCTGAACCGAAGATGGACGCAGTTTGAAGTTCTCGATCATCTTCCTCTTTTCTTGGGTGAATGATAAGTGTAACGTGACAACTGCTACTGGTGGCAAATTTCCTAAATGCTGCAATGATATGGTCTTGCACAGCAAACCTGGAGAACATTATATGTATTTTGTTAAAGAATAAGCATGTTTAATTGTAATTGTATGTATATTGCCTTACTTGTCTACTGTAAGGTTTTCCTGTCCCATCATGAACTGCAGGTTGTCAATGATGACATGGTTGATGTCATAAAGGTAAACGGCATGCTGCATCGTGTCAAGAACAGTCCTATAGGCGGCAAATATGTAGTCACGTAAATTATGCAAAATATTAAACTAAACTTAAGAGCGTCAGCTGCACAACTTACTTTATGTTTTGCTGCCCGTGGAAAGTCATAAAATAAAGTGGCAGTTCTTCAAACTTGTCAGCCCAGAAATCATACTGCTCTAAATTGTCCTCCAGTCTCTGCATGGCAAACTGTGTCAGCATGATCTTAGCCAGACGCACATTGTTGATTTCAAAACTTCCCCATAACGTGTTGACTCCTTGCATACAAAGGTCCAGAGCCACCTCACTGATGAAGGTGGTCTTTCCACTTCCAGTCGGGCCTAGCAGACAAACAAATATTTTTAAATGCAGAACTTACACTGAAGAAACATAACTTTAAACCATTATAACTATACTTTTTGTTTTTAGGGTGCATTTTCCAGAAATAATTTGTGACGGCAACAGCAACATTAGACTAAAACAGACTCATTACCTTGCTCTTGTGTTTGAGTTATTATCAGCTCAGTTATTATGAAGTATCATACCAGTGAAAACTGTCAGCTCTCCTTTGCGATGACCTTTTAGGATCCTGTTGAGCTCAGGAAACCTTGTCCACTTGACCCCAGCCACCTGGTCTTTGTTGAGCAGCTCCCCGTACACGTCCTCTCTGAGCTGCTTGAAGGACACTATGGATTTGTGTGCGGCTGGAATGGAGGTGTTAATTATTCGACTCAAGTTCTTGCCTTGGGCCAGGGCCTCAACGGGACCGGGCCTGAACTCTCCTGGCCGCACCAATGAGCAGCGTCTTAGACCCAGTTTTCGTGAGAAGATCTTTGAAGCCTCCCAGGAGCGAATATCTGCTCCTAACCACAGAGTCACCCGTTTGAACTGTTCGAGGTAGGGCAGCAGGATTGGAGGGAGGCAGCTGACTCCACGAGGAAGAGCCACACTGGGGAGTCCTGTGGCCTGACTCACTGCCATTGTGTCCAACTCACTCCCCGTCAGGACCACCTCTGGGTCCATACGGCCCACCAGAGGAAGCCCAAACAGGTTGTAATAGGCACTGCATTTGGGAACTGTAGCTTCATTGTAGGTTACTTTGTCATTATGTGTGATTTGAGCTGACAGCAGCTTAATGCCCTTCAAAGAACAGTCTGGTCCCCCAAACCAGGGAAAAACCAGGCTCTTTGTAGGTCTGAAGAGCCTTACTCCAAACTTCTTTAGAGTTGCATTTGTAATTTTGGTAATCTGTAGGTTAAAAAAATAAATATTTAGTAGTTATTTACTACTTTCAAATTAGTTTTCTCATTTTACGGCAAATTGTGATTGAGCAAAAAAGTAGATAGCACTTTTGTCAGAATGAGTATATTAAAATTGAGTACCCACCGATAAAGAGTACAAATATATAGTTTCTAAGTAGTTTATAATAGTTTCTAATAATTAAGAAACATAATCAGATCAGAGTGCTATGCTGAAGAAAAACTTGTTTTGAGGGAATGGGAAAAAAAATTATAAAATTACACTGCAGTGAGTAAGTATATGTATGGCAATAAAACCATAGACCATTATTAATACATCTGACATCTAGACACAACCTTTTGATGATTGGGAATAAATATATGACAGAAAACAGATCATGAACTAAATTAATGTACTTAACCTTGAGTAATAGTATAAGTGTAATACCTGAAACATAGTTTTAATAAGCTGGACCTCTTCTTCGTTAAGGTCGGTGAGGAGAACAGAGCTAGACCAGATCCTCTGTACCTCCTTTAGCTCTCTGTCCTTCTCCTCCTGCTCCTCTTCACTTTCAGGGTACCCCAGCAGCACATTAGGGCTGAGAAAGTCCTGCCCATCTTTTTGCATTACCTCAAGACAGTCCTGAAGATCCTCCCAGCTTCCTTCCACCAATGTGTCCATACAAAGAAACTTCCCAGTAGTTTTGTCAATGAATAAGTTAGAGCTATCTTTCCTTGAGGCTGTGTCCACAAAGATACTCGGGGTGTGCAGGCAGCTGTATCCATCGTGGAAAGGAATATCTTTGGAGCGAAGGTATTGTTTGATATCTGTCACAGTTACAGGGCTGATAGGGATCTCTCCAGTAGACTTGGCATCCTTTTTATAGCCCCTACTAATCCAACTGTTGACAGGGAGACAGTCTGTGCCCTGGACTCGTAGGATAAATGGCTTGGGAATGAGCTTCTGAGTAAAATGTCTTACAGAAAGGGAGGACAGCAGTTTTTGGCGGAGTAACTTGGGGGCTCTGACCTGCAAGAGGCAGGTGGTGCCCCTCAGCAGCAAGCTCCTCCACATTGGGTATCTTTTTCCGTTAAGACATGGAGTCTGAATGAAAAAGACAAACGCAAAAATGTTACCACAATATTACCAGTATATTATTTAGTTAAATAGAGCTATCTTTATTGCATGTTTAATTATCAGTGAATGCTCTTTATTGCCCTACATAAATAAAAAAAATAGAAGGCTAGTCTGGTTTTACAGAAGTAATTGCACATTAAGAATTTCTAAACTAAGTACAAAAGCCTCAACGTGAAAAAATTAAATAAAAGATTACCTTATTTTCTATGTGGTCCTCCCCTCCATGCTGTCTGCCTTGCCCGGGCTTTTCTGTGTGTCTTCAAAACAAGTCCGTGTTAAACATACCACGAAGGTACCGAGCAAAAATTACTTAATCTGGCGTCAAATGTTAATATCTTGGATCCAGTATTGTATAAATACTAATATTTTATCTGTGAGTACATTCTTCATCAAGTTATTGTATTTAAAAGCGCATTTTACAAGTGTATTAATCACTTATACATTTCCTCCGGACCACAATCCTGACGGACAGCACTGTGTTCATGCTTCTGTTCATGTCCGTCACTTTGTCCTCTACTGGTATTCTCGCTGTTTAAAGTCTTATTTGCATGGATTAATCCTATAGTATTAAATTTGTGGTCTGTAGCACGTGCTAACTATGACTTCAAGGGGGACTCCGAGTCGTTTCCTCAAAAGCGTGCTTCAAAATGGGTTGGGTCGCTATGTTTGTCAGCTCAAACGTATCTCCATCATCTTCTCCAAAAACGCACAGAGCTCTTTAGGAGTCAGGTAGAGACCACTTTTAACGTTTAATTGAAATGTATGAATGTGTTTCAGATGTTGTGATGTTGTTTATTTGTAAAGCTCTTGGCTATATTGAAGTAAATTTCCTTTTTGGCCGTCTATGGAGTGTTAACATTATGTATTCTGCCATAAAAAAGATATTATCACTTGATGTAATTTTAAATATAGTGTAATTTCTCTGTTTACTTGTGTTTTATTTCAACTCAAATGATTTTTCTTTAATGTGTTTGATAATAATGCCACTCTCTCAGAAAAACAATATACCTGTCATCAGAGTTATTACATCAAGTCCTTGAAAATGTATAGTGCATAGGCATTAACAAGAATAGCATATGTGTTTTATTTTTTTTTTTTTATTGAATATATATATTTTTTTGTTTTTGTGTGTTTTTTTTTGTCTCAGGGATTTTATTGAAGAAGGAGTGGTGGATTATGCAAAGACAAACCCTGGCACTGTTGTCTATGTCTCTCCTCAGTCCTGTAGGATACCAAAGATAGTTGCTGAATATTGTAAGTATTTCTGAATTTGTTAAATCTCAGATTGGTTTTCTAAGTTTTGCAAACATTTTACACCTCAAAATGCCCCAGAAATTGAAAAGCCTTGTCTACAGCAAAAGGGTTAAAAGAAAGTCTGTGTCGGAAGAATATAAGACACTAGTATTAGATTGGACAAAATGAGACAATTTGCATTTTATGACAAAACCGCATTGTGTTAACTGCTTTGTTTGATATATGCATTGCTTTAGTGGTCCAAAATGTCCACAACTAGTTACTTGATTTCCTGTTAATTTTAAAGAACCAATAAAGCAGTGTAAACCTTAAAACTACAAAATATACTTTTTAAAATCTTGTTTTTGTCATTAGACTGTAGTATTTACATTTTACATTATTAATACATTAAAGGATGCAGTAAATTGACAAATTTTAAGAAAATGTGGGCATTGTTTGAATACCTAAATGTTATAATAACCCCAAATATGCCAGTTATTGAATGTTTTTGTTTTTGTTTCAGTGGGCCCAAAAAGCTAGAAATAATCCTCCAGCATATTTATAAAACAAACACACAGGCAGTGACTCTATAAACTTTAAAGCCACTAAATGTTTTGATATATCAGAGTACAGTATCTTGGAGATTATACTGCTGTTACTTCTCACATCAGGCAGGGGGCATTGTTACGCTGTCAAAAGAACGATCGAGCGTGCGATGTTCTGAGCTGGTTATTGTTACTGACTCTGTTTCATATCATTTCTCCTTTACCCTTCTGCAGTAAACGGCAACGTGAGAGAAGAAATTGTCACAAACAAAACAGCGCCACAGATTACCGAGCTTTTGTCCAAACTTACAAATCAGTCTGGGCTGGACATCATCCGCATTCGTAAACCCTTCCACACAGACAACCCCAGCATCCAAGGCCAGTGGCATCCATTCACCCATCGACCCCCGTCTATTGGCCCCATCAGGACGCACAATAAAGACTGATCCGGGCTAAATAAAAACAAATAAAATCTGAAGATCTTGTTTTTCTCATGTGAGGCTTGTAGTTTAATTTTCTGGTAGAGTACTGAATTCACATATCAAGTTATTCTCTGGGCAGCATTTTTTGTTCATAAAGGTTACTTGTCTGTTGATGGCAGAAAAGAGACTTGGCTTATTCAATTGGACAGAAATCCACAAAGCGCCATCTCTTAATGCCACATTCAAATGGACATGACACAACTGCACCAGGGGCTTTTCATTGTGAATACTAACAAGCTGATAACTGTTTTAAATCTCAAGGTTATTCCAAGATGATCATGAATAGGTACAGTACAATGCAGCAGAGAGAGCACTGTATGAGATTTTTTTTTTGTATAAATGGGGGATATATCTGAGTATAGTGCTTGCTCAGAGTATAATCAAGATCGCAAACCTGTCTGTACTGTTGCATTAGTGCTCTCTGTACTATTAAGCTTGATGGATGGTGCAATTAAACTGCTTCAGAGACAAGACACTTGTCAGCTGCATTTCTGTTGTAATTGTATAACACAACTAATGTGCACATGTTTTTACAGTTTAATACTGTAAGCGTGTGAAGTATTTGGTCCAGAGTCTAAATGAACATCGCAGATGGCTATGGAATTGCTGGAGGGACAACCCATCTAACCTCTGGCATAGTGTTGTCCTGTGTGGTGGCTGTACAAGTGGAAAAACTGTGTTTTAATTAAGATTTTGTGTTTTTGCCATCTTTAATTGTGGCTAACGTGACTGTAAAAAACATGTCAAATCCAAATAAGACAAAAAAGCGCTTTGAGTGCCTACTAGGTGGAAAAGCGCTATATAAATACCAAAAACAACAAAAAACATGCATAAATAAAAAATGAGGAGTGTTGCACAAATTGATATTTTTGGTTGATAGATAAATACTGCCTGTCTAAAAGAAATGGTTATGAAATCCAAAGATGTATAGAGATTAGAAGCATGCTATGAATGCAGAAGACAGTTAAAGTTCAGGACTGCAGTGAAACACTCCTAAGACTTGTACTTATGAGGGAGGATGAGTTGCATCCAAATTGACATAGTTGCAATTTCTGTCTGTGACTGCTGAGCAAAGCTTTGCAGCATTGAGCTGTTGTGAATGTAAATGATCTTTAAATGTATTGAACAATATTTAAATGAGTGTCATACTGTGGCTGCTTTAGCTACCTCATCTGTTTAACTGAACCCCCTGAAGGCTGATGGCATGAAAATGTTTTGAAGTAGCATGTTGTCTCATGCCTGTTTCCTGTGTTTATCTATGGGACTAATTATGGATATGAGAGCCGATGTGCTCTCATCACACCCTCGCTCCCCAATGGGAGCTGGCATAGCTTGACCCACAAGAGGACACAAGGGCTCTAAATAAAGATGCTGTTGCTAAGTTACAACCTTGCTGTCCCTCACCGCAGTAAACTTGTGTTATACCTCAGCTTTATTTGAATTGAATGTAAATTAATACATAATCAGGAGGGAGATGTTCCCAAAAGACAGAAGTGGCCTTGCTGATTACGTCAAACTAAAAACAGCAGAGTCTCAGTGCCTAGAGAACAGGATTCAGTGTGAACATTTTTGCATGTTATTTCCTGACCTCCCTTCAGGGCTGTTGACACCTAATGTTTTTTCCTCTAAGCTGAACATAACACACAATAGTTTTGTCAGCATAAAAGCAAGCCTGAATACAGAATATCATGTGACAACATACAGATGCATGATTGCATTTTAACAATAAGACCACAGAGCATACAAATCATTTCACCAAGATACAATATAGTGACACAATAACAATAGTAGTTGGCCAAAGTCTGTAAATATTATTCATTTTAGGGACACTTTAAAAGGACAAATACTTTACTAGTAGTCAAAATGTCTGCTATTTTATTCATAATATATTTTGAAATGGCAGTGCAGTTGATTGTCCTTTCGAAGATATTGAACAAAGCAGCAGCAACAATGTTCACAAGCTTTCAGCATTCAAGGATTGTTCAGCAAACTTAGTAAAGAAACATTAAGGTAAAAGATTTAATTTTAATCCATATATAAATACCATAATGTGCATTGTGTGAAATATTTCATATACAGTTTTCATTTGCAAGTAAATACTAAACAAAAACAATTTTAATGCCACATAAAAGTACAATGGGATGAATGAATGAAGTCATCAAATGGCACTTGATTAAAATAATATCTAGTCAACACAAAACACTGATCATAATTTCAAAATAATTGCACAACTGCCTCCTGCAACATTTTTGAATACAGTAACACTTCGGTCACATAGTTACTGTTTATTAAAAATGTTAAACAATTCACAAAAAACATAACACAGGAGTGAAAGGGAGCATTTTCCTTTCATTTGTACAGAGTCCCTTAGTTTATCTATGTCATGTACAGACCATAATAAAGAGGGGTCTTGATGATTAGAACCCAACACAGCTATTTGTAAACTCAGCATGGTCCTTGAGACAAAGGGTGAATGCGAGCAGTGAGAGTAATAGCTGATACTATCATGTGGAGGTGATTTGAAAGCAGGGGCAGCAGAGGAGATCTAGCACCAAGGAATGACTATGAGGCAAAGGCTTAAAACACGCTTTATGTCTTGTTGTATTATGATTTGTTTGCTGGACACATGGGTCAGGTGTTTCTGTCTGCTTTTACCTGACAAGATGACAGTGCTCTATGCAAACAGACAGAAAGCCCGGTGGAGGACGGCCAAGCGCTGCTGCTGCTGTTACTGTCACACAGCAGCCTGACAAATGCAAGCTGCGAGTCACCCGAGCATTCGGCTGCTGAGCCACTGCTACGAGAGCTGACTCGGCGCTTTCCTACAGACACAGATCTTTATTTACCACCGGTCGTGACACATTTACAAAATAGTCAGAGATAAATTTCAGTCACTTTTAATTTATGCACATTTTATTTAGTAACAGTGCTGGTCACCTTTGCAAGAATATAATGCAGGCTCTGCAGTTTGAGCAGTTTTAGTAATCCAGGACTATACTTGGTAACAATATGTAGGTTTTTCTATTTAAATGTCCCCCTTATTCTCCTGCAGCACAAGTGGGATGGACAGAAAAGCATGTTTCTTTCCTGAAATGTTAAACTGTTCTCAAAATGGTATGGACGCTGACTGATGGCTTATAGCAACAACCTAATTCAGGATATTCCTAAAATAAGTGCAAAGAATAGCTCAACAAATATAATCACACAAAAAAGGCATTCTTTACAGTGTAATTTTCCAGTGTGTTGTGGTTGACTCTCAGGCTCCTGGGCCCAGTATGTGGTCTTGGGAGAATTAAATCAATCTGACCACAAGCTGCTCACTCCTTTTAAAGGTTTCTGTAAACAGGTGAACCGAGATGCCTTTTTTATACAGCTGCTCACACAGATGCAGACAGAGGCTTTAAAGTAATTCTAATCTATAATTTAATTTACAGCTGCTCATTGTCATTAGCATTGGCACAACACATTGCCACTAGCAACTGTGATGTTTTATATTGCTATTTACATGAGAATGATTAATGAAAGCAGTAAAGAAATATATCAAATACTGTGTGCACTCTGTAACAGAACTCAAAGTGACAGTCCACTTTGGCATATAATTAATGATTGTGTTGCTTATAGCTCAAGCCTCAAAAGTCAGTGATGTCACATTGCTTCATGAGAAAATATTAATATTTATATAATAAATATTAATTTATATTAAACAACACGTAAAAAACACTTAAGCAGCATCTAGTTACCCACTTTCAGTATGGTTATTTTAAGTGCAAGCTAATGAACTTCTGCCATTTCAGCTCGTGTCAAATGGTAGCTGAAAAATGGATTGTATTTGTCGTAGTGATTGCAAAATTGACAATCGTCTAGTAGTCTCAAAAATACACAGATATGAATAAGTATAGTCCTTTTGCGAAGATCTATGTGCCAAACTCTCCAGGGCTCTGTGCTGAGGTAGCATCCACCTCCCATTTCTTCTATTAACTCTCTGACCAGGTAAGATAGTAGTCATCCACATTTTAGAAAGTAGAAATTCATGGGCTATTTCAGTTGGTTCACAGGAGGCCGCACACAATCTGGATAAACAACAGCAGTTCATTCCACTGTTTCAGACAACCAGTGTGGTATATTGTAAATAAATCATTTTAACACAAAGATAGGGCTTCCTAGATGGAGCTCTCATCAGGCTGCAGGTCCAGCTGTGAGTGTTTCCTCTTCTCCAAAATCCTGTTCAGCTCCTCTGTGAAGGAGTGGTAGAGTGGGGACATGCCCTCAGGGTCGGCTTGCCTCAGGAGAACGTAGCTGTTCCCGTTCATTTTACGTAGGACACTTGGAAGAGTCGCTGACAGCCCATTAGCGTAGTCCATATTTGGCAATGGAGGCGGCATAGGAAGAGGTGGGGCTGGGGGCGGTGTTCTGGTGGGCGACATTTGGCCATCACAAGGGACTATTTGGAGAAAACTGTCACCCATGTCATCAAAAGTAGGCAATGAGAAGGAGCAACGGCCGCGGTGACCGTTCCAGTGATTTGAGATTGTCTTTAGCTCAAGATGAGAGCTTCTTCTTCTGTCAGTTTCCCCCAAGACTTGAAGGCCTTGGTGGGAAAACTTTCTGTCTCTTGCAGCCTGTCTGGTGCAGAAGCTGACATAAAGCAAGACTACAGTCAGCACTAGACAAAGCCCTCCAAGAACGGCAACCAAAGAAATGTACACAGCTTCCATGTGTCTATATGTTCGGTATTCTGGTGCTGAGGGAACGGGTGCAGGAGGTGAGGGTAGGGGCTGCTCAGTGGGGCTCGCAGTGGAAGATTCAGTTGGGCTGTAATTAACAGTAGGTTCAGTCGTAGCCGTAAGCTCCACTGGGAGAGTTGAGTCTGTGTGCACTCTGACTGTGTACAGATAAACTAGCACAGAGACACTGTTTTCAACAGCAAAGCAACGGTATGATCCACTCTGCCTTGAACGGGCTTCGATTATGAGAAGACCGTCTGTACCGATTCGGTAGCCTGAGCTGAGGCCGTATCCTTGAAGTTCTTTGCCGTTAAAGGTCCAGCGCGGCGTGGCCAAGTTGGAGCGTAACTCACACTGAAGCAGGACGTCGTCACCAGACAAAACTGAACGCCTCCGGTGGACAACTGAACAAAAACACAATAATGAGAAAAATGTTGTTCTGTAAGGGACACTTAATAATATTGTATAATTGCTTTAAAGGTGAAATATGTGTACAGTTGAAGCAAGTGAAACAGTCTAAATTATATCGAAGTTCTAAGATCCTATTCCTGTACAACAACCCAGAGTGGACAAACTGAGCACTGACT
This sequence comes from Neodontobutis hainanensis, assembly GCA_024349245.1. NCBI lineage: Eukaryota > Metazoa > Chordata > Actinopteri > Gobiiformes > Odontobutidae > Neodontobutis > Neodontobutis hainanensis. The sequence continues at coordinate 6,280,062 of JALDNG010000017.1, read as the reverse complement.
TGCACAAACACAATCTTGCATGAACACAACAGAATGTCCCTGCATTGCTACTGTAGGTATTCGAAAGTTGTCAAAAGAAAAAAGAAATGTAGAAATGCAATCTGAAATGTTGCCACCAGATGCAGTCAAACAGCTAAACACTGCACCTTTAAGGTATATAACTTTTCTCCTGGGACATCAGTGCCTTACAGTAATATGTATAATGACACACAATAAAATGAGAAGCTGCGGGGAACGCTTGTTATGATGGTTTTACCATTTAGAATCACTTTTCATAAGCCACTTATAAGGTAGCAATGACTGCAATGCAGCCAGTGTGACCACCTGACCCCCAGCAGCAAGAGAAGAGCTGATTAAAAAGTGTGCACTGGGAGCTGGTAGAAGGGTAAGTATCCACCTAATCAAATCCCTTAATAGCTATTAATGTCAGAGTTTCAGGGAGCCACCAGTTTGCTTTTTCATCCCATAATCTGTATGTGTAAGGTGTCACACTAATAAAGGAGAATAAATGTGTATTATGCCTTTCTGTTAATGTGTATTTTTTGCACATACCTTTTCCAGAGTTGTCCTTACAGCCTCTCACTCCCCTCAGGATATCCTGTATTAGGTTTGTCCTGAAAAAAAGGTGATTTCAAATTTCTGTCAACAACATGAAAAATTAATATAACCTTTTTTGCTACTTGTGGTGATAAACTAATCCGTATCTGCTCCTCCTTGCATACAGATGAAGGCCCTCATAGTCTACCTGTCTTTTAAAGAACATTATCATAATAAAATATGCACAGACATAACTTTTGTAGCTTTCTATTACAGTAATAGGTTCTCCAAAATGCAATACAAATCCACAGGAGAGGCTGTTGTGTCTGCTGTCATAATGAAGATTAAGATGTTTCCGAGTTGCTCATGCAGAGTGAATGAAGTGAGGCGCATACCCTCCACAGTGCAGAGTGGTGACGAGAGTGTGTTTCTACTGTAACCATAAGTGTCTGATTAGCATTTAAAATCTATTCACATTTGGGATTGAGTTCTTGCCCTGTTGATACCTTCTATTTCACCTGAGTTACACTTGAATACCCTCACAAAACAGAGCATTACCACGCATAAATGTGTGATATTAAATTCATTTCTCTCTTTATGTTCTTATGTAGACCTTGGAAGGGAACATAAGCTGTATAAATATTTTATTAACCTTTACTAAAGATGGGCCAAGAAAGAAATATTAATCACAGAGCAGAAAGGTCATGTGCTGTAAAAATATACACTGGGTGAAACTCATAAATCTCTGGCTTCATTACTGAAGATTATATAAAAATTAAAAAGGTCACATCACTCTTCACTGGGATTTAGTGCTGCATTTTTTCCAGTCTGAAAGTGTTTTACATTTACAGAATACTATATTTGGTAAGAAAGAAACATATATATATAAAATATTGAACAAAAAAAGAAGAATAACAACCAGAAAAAGTCTAAAAGCGAAGCAGTGAACAGGTGGACCACAAGAACTGAGGGACTTTTAAAGTACAGACTTTAAATCTATAAAAAAAACAAGCAGATTTAGTTTTAAAGAAATGTGTGTTTTATGCCACATCTTTGCTACTCGTGCTCAGGCAGGATATGTTTCGGTTTGTGTTTGTCTTTGCATTTACCCCGTCTCTAGTGAGAATCAATCTAATCCATACCTTTGTGAACGTGAAGCGATTTCCACACATATCCTCCCGTCCCAGGCACAGAAGGGATCTCTGGCAAAAACACAGTCGTAGCATGATATGTACCTCCTACACGAGGACATTGGTAGCTGGACAACTCCAGAGTATGAGCCAACGTAGATACTTCTCTGCAAAAAAACAGAGAAATAGAACTCTTGAATCATACTTGTCTGTTTTTGCATCCAAATGTCTAAAGCAAACTCTTCATCGATGAAAACCATTCATACCAGAGCTGTTGAAATAACCATGCTCTCTATGGGCTGGGGTGTATCAAACAGCTGCAGTTCCTCTATGATATGCATTTCCCCATCAATGTTTACAGCTCTGTGCAACCAGCCGTCATCTGAAAGAAAGCATTGAACTTCATGTTAAACTTGTTGGCACTTCAGTCAAATGTCATTCTAAATTAATCTCAGGCTCACCAGTGCCCAAAAACAGAATTGTATAAATGTTTCCATCAAGCGCTGGCTCCTTGTGTACAGCTATCTTTACATAGTTGACACTTCGTTTGAACAGGAGAGGACGTGCGCCTATTGGATGTATCTGGCTGGCCATGAGTGGGTGTCTCCTGGCGAAGGTGAGGACATTGTCTGGGAGATCCCGAGATGAGTTGATGTTCTGTGACCTGTGCATGTCTGTTATACACTAGATAAAAAGAAAGAGACAGAGAGAACGTCTAGTTTGGTGTATTTGGTGTAGGAGTAATACTCGGAAGCGGTAGAAAAGGGTGAACTTACAGATCCGGGTCTCGGCTCTGGTACCTTCCCTGTGTATTCCCTCCATTTAGAGTCTTGCACCTCCATGTAGGGACCTTCAAACACCCTCTGTACATCTGAGAAGGCATACTGGCACACAGCAGATGCTTTGATATTCTTCCTGAAAGACAATACCACACCTCCAATATCAAGAGGACTCATTCAGATTGAGGATTCAACAGTGAATAAACACTAAGCTGTTATTATCAAGGGAACGACAGCCACCCAGATCGAATTTTCAACACCTGACAGATCACAGGCAGCTGCTGACAAGATGAATATACCGAGGGCTGTTTTGTGATTCACTAAACTTGTGTGTAAAGCAGTTGCAGCTCTGACACTTTTTCCTGTCAATTTGACTGAAAATGTGGCAGTACTATCAATGGCAGGTGTGTAATTTTCTTCCTTTATCTCCAGAAGCTACTCCAATTTTTTTTTCTTTGCAAATGCACACTCAGAACAAAAATATCCACTCCCTCTGAGTCAGAAATAAATGACCCCAATTTTTGAACCTCTTTTGAAAGAACAGTGTTGTCAATGAACATACTTACAACATGACGGGAACCAGGTAACCCTTAATCCGAAGCTCTAAAGGTGAGATTAGTCATAAGGGAAAAGGTCTGTCGCATTCTTAAGGCAATTGTGCGTCCAAACCAGCTTTCAAAACCATTCAAGTGAGGAAAATAAGATTAAAGTGAAACCAGAATCTTTCTTCAATAGCAGTGAGCAACACAGCCCCGGGGCTTACTCATACAGTTTCTAATGCCCAGTGATGATTACTAATCTCACAGGTGTGTGTTTTTAAGCAATCAAAGCTAAAAGGCAAAAAAGAGAAAAAAAAGCCAGAAGGGATAGTTTTTGCAGCAGATTATAGGACAGAGTGACTGAATCTGGGATTAAATATCCACCAGAGGAAGTGTGAAATTGAAAAAAATAGAAATAGAAATAGAAATAGTTTTTCTGACCCATTGCCATGCTATCCTCTAAGTCGAAACTAAACGCCCTTTGGGACAGTTTTATTCAGCGTGACTCTGCACATCTGCATAAACACACACTAAAACCTCTGCGAGCGTTTCCACTGGCAGACGACGTCCTCTGACAGTGTCACTACAGGATGATCTTTTTATAACTACTCTTAATTTAAACAGATATAATATAGTGGCACTGAATCAGTTGTACTATTGATACCCAACATGTAACATCTCCCGCATTGGATCGTCCTATTCCAGCTAATTCACTTAAGTGAGATACTTTCTGATGTCTTTTGTATTAAATTATGTTTTGCATTTTCTGAGGGAAAAAACAAAGAGTAATAGTGAAGCAGGTTCCTCTTATTAAATTTATTTTGAAATCATTAGATAATGCTTTGCTGAGCCCTTAGTATTTTTTTTCTGCTTTAATACTGCACTAGAGACAGAAATATCAGATTCCAATTTAGCTAAAGACTTGTAGGAGAACTTAACTTAAGAGGGTTTTGTTACAAAGCATCTTTTTCAATTTATTTGGAGTCACTAGTTACTGTCTCTAATGTTTTGTTACAGACAAACTAATTACATATTGTTGCTTTATAGCTTCAGTTACCATGTGGTGCTAGTATATTAGTAACTAGATATTTTATAATAGGTTTGCAAATTAAACCTATTACAGGCAACTGGGGTCAGACTGTAAGCAAGTTGCGTTTTTATAAAAATATTCATTTTGTTTCATACAAACAGAGCTTTACATTTTTGCATTACAATTTAATGTGTACAAATAAATACAAAATTCTATGAATGTAAAAACACAAATGATGTTTTCATTCTACAAAATATTAAAGGCTTACTGATTGAACATATTTCAAGCAGCAATGTATGACTTTTTGCGTTCATATTTTCTTACCATTCAAGGCCAAAGATGCCAAAGAAGACGCTGCTTTGAACATCTCGCCCCTGGAGCACAAAGACACTGCGCAGTATGTTGAGATGGAGCTCGTACTCGGGCACTGAACACACCATCCTGGCTTTGAGAAAGGTGGTCCACTTCCTCTGTAGGGTCCTCTGGCCACCCCAATCATTCTGCACATCGGAGACAATATGGCATAAATGAGTATAAATAATGTCATCCAGCTTATTATATTTTCAGTTTCATATTAAATAAATCAATCTGGGCTTTGAGAATACAAATCATAACATATAATATAGCTACAATATAAAACTGCAGAAGACTAGAAGTAGAGCTAGGCGCTAATTTCCTGCATTTGAAATAACTTTATTTTATAGCACTCGAAAGTGAAATGGTAAATGATATCTCCTTTAAAAGAGTAATTTAGCACACCTCATTTGGAAAAGATGGAAACTGTTCTCTCTTTGTTTGTCTGAATTACAGTGCTTCATCATTTGTCATATGTAACTTTTCAAGATCATTTTCCATTCATCATAACGCTCTGCCCGCTTTCTACTGAGCCAGAGCCGCCCACACCAAAGACAAACTGGCTTAAATCAATATAGCACATAAGTATCTGAAACAAAAATGCCACCGGCGGGAACACTTTCATCAATAAGAGTGACTCCATATTTGGTCGAAGAGACGAGTGGAGTTGGTTATTTTCACATAACGACATTAGTCTAGAGTTACTTATTAATCTGACATGACTGATGTGTTTTGGAGAGTTGGAAATGAAGGTCCAGGAGCATGAACAGTGACTTAAATATTACTGTGACATTACTATAGACCAGTTCAAGTGTAGTCAGTTCAGTTTGTAACTTAAAGAATATAAGAACATAACAGTGTAAAGATGTGCCTCCCAAAATGAGACAGCTATAGTATGAGACAGTTTATAAAGAAGATTAATGGAAAGGATTGTGTGTTTAGAAAAAGAAAGTCAGTCAGGAAATATTAAGTAGAAATATCCCAAAAAGGCAATACACTTTTGTGTTTCTAAAAACAATGTCCCCGACTTATTTTCATCTTTCTTATTGAAAATGGGTCATGAAGAAGTATCCAAGGAGAAACACAAGAGGACAACTAGTTAAGAGTCAACTCTAAAATGGCAAATCTTGAGGGGTTTTGAGGCCAGAGGCTAGTGCCAGGGTCTTTCGCTGTCAGTGGATCTGGTGTCAGGCTGCTACCCGAGTGAGCGAGAACACAGCTCGACATCTGCATGTGCCGCTGTGGCCTACTTCAGACTGAGTTATTACACTTCTCTGACAAGCCCGCTCCGCTGGTGATGAGAGCAGCACAGCAGACCTTATTTCCACATTTCTTATTTTGGATGTAGAGAGAAGGGAGGCTAAATCAAGTGATGACGTACATTGCATATGTTTGTGTACTGTTTATAGCAAGTGCAGGATAAAGGAATAGATTGAGAAATAGTTAAAAACTGTGATTTCATATCAAAAACAGTGAAAAGTATGTTATATATCTGACTTAATGACCTGAATGAAATGATTCAGTACATGTTGTATCTGAGACTAAATACAACTGAAAAATAAGAAGAATCTTTTGGCATAGATATTGATAGATATACGTATATTAGCAGCTCATAGTAGAATCCTTATATTGTGCATTTACCTTTGCCAGAACATGCAACAGTGGACAAGGACAGCGAGAAAAACATCAGGTATGAAAAAAGGGTTGCTTGGCATGCAGTCGAGACCTTAAATACTGATTGCAAGAGAAATGAGGTTCAAGGCAAAAAGAGGTGGCTGATGAGTGGAAATGAGAGAGACTGTAATAACAGGAGGGAAAGAGGGTGTGCCACTGGAGACTGGCGGGCACGCAGTCTGCCTGGCAACAGTGTCAACGAAATAAACGTCAAAGTGATAGAAAAAGAAGTCAAGAAGCCACGTACCGGTCCTCATAAATCAATTACTTACACTGAAAGTAAAACATTTACGTATTTTTGCTGCCACTGGAAAAAACGTTTATTTTCTGACCTTGCAAACACGCGCAACTCTGGAGACCTTGGTCTGGCTCGGGTAAGCGGCCTGCTCCTGGCTTCTTTCAGTGAAAAAAAAGTAAATCTTGTCGTCATCACCAATAGAGCTGTTAATGCTTTCCTTCAGCAGTACCGAGCCCACAAAGTCTGCCTCTGTACACACAAAAATAGACACATAAATAAACACACACACAAAGCAGAGCATGTCCAAACAGAGATCTTTTAGCATCTGAGAAAGTGTCTCCTTGGAAACCGTACAAAGACAAAACTAAGCTTGTCTGAACCACAGTGCATTTCTTCATACATTTTTCCATTCCATTCATTTAGGTAGTGCTGTTGTATTGTCAAGATCAGCCTTGGTCTTGAGACCTCTAACTAAATGTTATTGGTGGCATCTTTCAGCCTTGTACATAGAACATTTTTGATTTAAAAAAACAAAAACTAGATTATTAACAATATTTATATTATTATTATTTGAAGAGAAAATGTCTTTCCTTAAACCTAAATAAGTATTTTTTTTGTTATTGCCTCAAATTTGAAACTGAAGATCTAATCCGTTCCCCAGTTGAGGGGGCTTTAGTTGAAGGGGTGTGTTAGGGAGACACCACTGTAAAAATAGATTACAACCATATAAGGGCTTGACTTGGTCTTAAAGTTTCTGTATACTCTAGTCTAGGCATGACTTGGTCTCTTTGACTTTCAAGTGTGAAACAACATAATTTATAAATACTTGCTGTCCATAATAAAAGTATATTTTTTGTTTTATGCTGTCATGTATTGGACTAACCCAAAAGCCACCTGGTGGGGGCCTCCTCTGTCCTCAAAGTGGGGAAAGGGAAGTTCCTGCGTACATCTGGAGAGCTGCGAAACTCATACTGCGAGGCTGTGAACATCTCACCATCTAATTTACAGACAATAGGAAGATACAGAGAGGTGTAAAATATAATCTAGACTAATATTAAACATATTTGCAACGTTATCCGTCATTGTAGGCAGTTGAGTGTGCTGAAGGTAAAAAAAAGTCAAGGTGAGACACTTTTACATTTTGATGATTAATTAAACTGTTATTAAATCAGTTTAATTAATAATATATATACTGTTTTAATACTAATATTAAAACAGTATATAGTTGTTGAGTCATTAAGGCTTCTAAAGACATATTTGTCCTAACACATAAAGAACAGATTAAATGCAAATTTGGCAGGCATACCTACAAGCAGGCCAGTAAATCCTTTGGCTGGGTCATATGGACACCGGTCTTTGCCTTCCTCAAATCCTGAGGAAAAAGTGAAGCGCTCTGCATCCTATGAGAGAAAAGCCAACACAACGTTATTCAGTGACCTTCAAAACCAAGCCCTGTATAGTAACTACAACAACAGTCTCTTACTATATATGCACAGAGAGGTTTGAAGGCATGTGTTCCACAGACGTAAAGATGAGTCTCGTTAAATCGTTGTAGAAAACGAATATGATTGTAGCACTCTGTCTGCACGGAACAGTGAACAAAACCGGTTATTTCTGCCTTTAAGATAATCAAGCCAAGAGAACAATAGCCAGCCATTTCAATACATCTAGAATGACTACTTTACTTTATTAAAGACTTAAAAACCCTTATTACTTTACAAAGATGAAAATGGGGTAATAGGCTAATGGTGTCTGCAGAACAACATCAGTGTTCATTTTACCTTATTGTTTTTGCCTTTGCTTAGACACTGTTTCTTCTGTTCCAAGGAAGTTTCCCAGTCAATCTACAAACAATGTGGATAATAGTGATATTTTAGGATTTAAGAGAACACACATCAAACAGAGAAGATGTCACCCTTCAACATAAGTTTTGACTGAATTCTGTGATCCTTCAAATGCCTGGTACTTTTATTCCAATATCCATAAAATTGGGATTTGTTTAATCTGCTTAGGGCGATTATTAGTTTGTCCTCTTTTTAACACTTTGTAAATAATACTCACTGTGAGGTTTGCAGGAGCAGAGATGTTTGCAGTGCTGAGGCCGTACACAGCACCTCTGCCCCCGACGTACAGCAGGCCAGCCTCTTCTTCCAGCAGCAGGGTACTGTAGTTCTGAGAATAGCCAGCAAATTTAGCGCTACCCCACAAACCTGCAACATTTTAAGAGAAACATTTTAGCACAGTAATGATGAATTAAAATTTGCCAATAAGATCTGGACCAAATGTTGCATGAAGCATTTACATCACAGACAAACTGAAGATAGGTTTCATCATGGATATATTAACAGATTTGGAAAATTTGAAGATTGAAGATTTGGTTTGCCCTCATGGCAGTTGCCCCTCACTATTCTGCCCTTGAACTACAGTATGATTAAAATTGTCTATTTGAAAGGACACATTAAATGTCCAAAATGATTGAGCCTTCTATAGCTGTTTATTAAGCAGAGGTTTTTGTCTGCCAAAGCTTTTGCTTAACATTTTTTATAAGCAGTGACATCATTCCAGCTATGTGTGGGCATAACAGAGATAAACTGGAAGAAAACTTATTACTGCACACACTGTACATACACCAACATTAACATAATCACATCATTGTATTAAAAACCTACACTACAACTACCAAGAGACATTCAGCTTTAGCTCCATAAAGAGCGATAGATTCTCTGTGGCCAGGTGAAATTACTTATAAGGGATAAATATAGATTGCCTATTACTAGTAGCTGTAACGCATTGTCATGAGTTCACAAGCGAAGAAGGACAGACGAGGGAAGAATATGCCAGTGTGCACAGTGCTGACTCATATTCCTCAGTGTGTAATTGTCCCTTACCTTTCCCTGATTCTGCACCTCTTTGAAGGCACATTTGTTTTCGGTCTGTCATTCATATTATGTAATACGGATGATATCATTCACCTGCATCAGTCTATTAATCTACATCATCCACACACCTCTGCACCACAACAGAACAAGCTCTTCCTGCACCCAGATAAAAACAATGTCCTCCTTTTCACTGTCTCACTGCAACAGAGCAACTTGCCCCCATTTCTGAGGTGCTACTGCAGGGCGCTCCAAATTTTTACTAACTTTTTTAGATACATCAATTAATACAAACATGACATGATGAGATTGTGAAGAGTATTTTTTTTCTTACCATACCAGTGTTAAATTTAAGACCACATTAACTGAAGATGAAAAAAACAAAACAGTGTGCCTGATACCAGTCACCAATTCCAATGAATCCATTAATCTGTACACTCCTATAGCCTTGTACATGCTGCACACACACAACTGCACAGACAGCACACACAACCATGATGAAGATGCCATTACACTGCTGCTGATCTAATTTGGCATTACTAGGGCATGGTTCCCGCTGAATGCCCTCAAAATCTGCCTCCCCACTGCACTGTTCCCCACACACCCCACAGTCCTACTGCGGCGCCCCGTTACTCAGGAACTGGCCCCATCCCCCAGATCTGCGCTTGAGACTTGCCCTCGTACAGTCACGCAAAGATTTTGGATGCATTCATTCTCTGTATTCTCTGCAAGACAAAATCTAGACTTTTATAGTGTTTCTATACAGTTGCATTAGCATAATGAGATGAGCTTGTTAGTTCATTTATATGACCACAGTAATAATATCTAATGCAACTTTCGTTTATGGAGAAGTTAATCCAATATTTCACACTAACATCGAAGATGAGTAAGTGTCACACGGGTGAGTATATTACACTAATATTATTTCAAAGCATTACTTGATTTAATCACATAACACTTACACAAATCTACTCTGACAACAATGACAACTGTGGCAGTATGTGACGAATGTAACACAAAATACAGTGGTACTATCTTTGCAATTCCCTGACATCACAAGCACTCTCTGTCCCACTTGATAAGGTTTCCTGTCTAACTGTCACACGGGCTGATGGGTGATGACAGGAGGACTGCGAGCATCCCTCATCTCTGCCAGTGACCGGCCACTGAGTCAGGCTGCAGTCTCTCTTAACTTCACAGTCCTATCTGCAAATCTCTGTTCAGTAGTTTTATCAAGGGCAGATAAGCCTACACTCAGTGGTCACTAATAAGGTTACTTTCACATGGGCCTCCACTCCTGCTAGGCTAATACATCACAGTGATGAGGTGTGACACTCCACATTTTGAAAGGAATTGTAAGAAAGGCCTCTTGGTGCAGCAAATCAGCATGAATGGGGAATGTTAGCAGTTATGTTCTGGAGTATAAATCAAACATGGATACAGTTATCATCAATTGAACAAACTTTGATTTGTAAAATAAAGCAATCACAATTAATAAAGTGTCAAGTGGCCCGGTTTTGAGTCCCGATTCAGGTCACCCTACTCTCTCTTTCTTGACTTAGTTTCCTGACACTTTTTTCTATTGATTCCAACCAAAAATTTGATGTGTTTGAAATACTGTAAAGATTATAATTACTCAAAACTTATAAAACAATTTCTGAAGGATTTCTTTTGACTTATTTTAAATACAATATGCCCTTGAAATGAACCTTATGCTTGGTGTGCAACACCAAAATTTCAAAATGTTTACTCCACTTTGTGATTGCCAAAGCCACTGACAATGGGTGAGAAGTGGATGATCTCTGCTGTAACCTTAGTCCTAGTTCTGTATGGTTTTCCTTCTTACTATTGCACCATAGTTCTGCTTTTAATGAAATCAATGTGTAGTCTTCTTGACAATGCTAAACCAGTCATCTGCCTATGCCTTTGCCTTAAGTCTACAAAATCAATTCTAACACCTTTAAAGTGACTAATAATGCACACAATTACATTATTTTTTGTGACACCTCGACTATATCTCAGGGTCTGTAACTTTTGCAAAGCCCTGGTACTCACTGCCTTATACAATATGTCTTATAAGAGCCAGAGATATGAGTGAACACTAAGCCGCTCTTCCAAAACAGCCAAAGGTCAGGACACGCTGCAGGAAAGATTTATGTGAAACGCAGTGTGAGTATTGGCATCAGGGGGTCAACAGTCACACAGCAGGACGTTCTCTCTGCAGCATAGACATAAAAGCAAAGTGTGGACCTCAAGAAGAAGATTTGAAATATGGACACAAATTGTACAGGTGGGCCATCTGTATCAGTGTTTGAGATGATTTGTCTCATTCCAAGAAACTTTTTTTCCTATTGAAATACCCTGTTAAAACATTTCCCTGGCAAATGCAAGCAGGCATTCTGTAATACCAGTGTAAGTAGTGTAAGTAATGCATGTGTTAAGACAAAGAATCAGCTCAGGGCCTTCTCTTTAGTGTGGACAAAGCCTTAGATATAAACAGAAAAACATGGTCTTCTAATGCAGAAGCAGAATCACATTTGAACAAAGGGTTATACAAACGCAGCCCATGGCCACGTAAAGAGCCCTCTACTCATGAGTCATCCCTGGCTGAGCTTTGATTTCTATCTAATAAAAATAGTTCCTCAATAATATAACAACCATTGTGCAAACAAGCATGACCACAGTGACATAAACAATGGTCATGACGTCAAGGTCCCAAAAACAGTGTGACCGTGATCTTTAGGTCTTGATCAGACCAATGTGTGGTATGTTACGTCCAACTCTTTTTTTTTTTTTTTTTAACAGCAATGACTGCGTGGATATTAGCTAAAAACTACTGTTCAATTTAGCCAAAGAAATCCTGCATGGGCAGTTCGATATTCTGTAATTACACCTGTGTAATTCAAAGCTGCACAACAATAAAGCTATTGCATACACATAGAAACACCAGTTGTGTTGCATTGTAAAGGCATTCACTCCAACCCACACAATAAAACAAAGCTTCAATAGAATTGTATTACAACACTTACAGATGAGAAATCATCATACAGCAGTAAAGAAAAGTACAGAGGGAAAAACACAAGATTGCACCAAAAAAAACTTACAAAAAACCTATGAGAAAATTAAATTGTGGGGAAATTAAAGAATGTCTTTTTACCGAAAGAATAGATAAGATTCTATCTATTCTCTTATCTACAGAAAGGAGCAAGAAAGTGGTCATCATGTCGAGGAGTATAGACGTGGAGATAATGGGATATGAGATTTGTGATAGGATCAGAGAAAATGCATAATTTACACCTTCATCAAAAGCAAGGGTTACTTATATGAACTTCTGAGGAGAATGTCTTTACAGAGTTTTTTTAGAATAGACTTTGGTTCGCACTCAGGGCATATAAAAGGGAATGCAATCGTCAATGTCTTCTATGTTTCTGCCAAGGTTTACTAGTGGAAAGAGTAAGCCCCAAAGTTTTTGTCCTTTTATGTTTTTTTAATGTCTTCTTTAAAATTTGCTGATTTTATAACCGGCTTTACAACTGCAGTAAAGCCAAGTTTTAAAATCACTATCAAGAATATCATTACTTTCAACCTGCACTCATAAAATCTCAGTACAATAATAAAAAATAAATGCTAATGAACACATCAGTGGTACGTTAGGCCATTCTGAAGTCACTCTTTTGTACTCACTTCACACTCACAATGTACCCACACAATGTACCCTGTGCTTTGCTGCAAAATCGATGAGGAAAGTCAACAGAGCGCTGCGGTGTGCCAGAAGCCTCTTAGCCCGCTGGCTGCTTTCTGTTTGCCATTGTTATTACTAAGTCTTATGTACAGGCTGCTTAAAGTCCACCATTATTGGACCACCACATCTGCTTGGTACATTTTGTCATTTAGTTGTGCTGATTGAGATTTCAATAATAAAATCATCATAAAATGTGACTCAGGTAAAGTCATTTTTATGATTATCATCCTATTAGGTGACTCTTCTTGCCTTGTAATTAAGTTTGTTTCTCATCTTAAAAGTAGATTTTCCCTCTTCCTTTAATCTGTGGGCATAAACATGTGAGGTCAAGTCCATGGCCAATGAGCATCTGTTAGTCTTTCAGCAAGATACACAAACACACACCACAGGCAACCACAGACATCACACTTTATAGCCTTCATCTGTCACTTCAGAAAAAGTGAACACATCTCTATCACCATCTCCTATGATCTTAAGAAAGCGCGTTGCGTGTTTGTAGGAGTGGATGAGTCTCAACACTGAGCCGTTGCAGGTGGCGCGTCCAGAGTGTGCACACTCATGCTCAGACATATTTCTAATCCTCCATGTGTGCTCCAAGATGAGGGTAAATCCAGTCTGTTTGTTTGTGTGAGTCCAGCACAAACCTTGCAGTGTGACTTCCTGTGTGACTCACTCATCACTCATTCTGCCTTTGGAAAACATGTGACCTACCCTTAAAAAAATATTTCAGCAAAAATGCTGAAGGGAAAACTTGACTTAAGTCGTTTGGACAATGTCAGGCATGTCAGCTGTCGTCAACCAATTATAGTATTCTCTACCAATTTTCAGAGTCCTTCCATTACGTAAACATTAATACAAAACTATGTTCACAAAGCAAAAGAAAACAATAATTTCTATGTGATCTTGATTGGAATTCTAAACAAAGAAGTTTGACAATGATGAAGTCTGGTCTTTGTAGATTTGAGTTGCATTTCCAAGATGCAGTTCCAATTAACACAATAAACTGTTACTGCAAATGCATATACAACAACCAATCATATAAACAAAGCATTGCATATAAGCTGCTCCAATTTAGTTACTTAGCTGGTCAGGCTACAGTTTGAAAGTATTGGGGTAGTGTTTTGAGGAACCTCAAGAGGAAGTAACTTTGGCTCCAAGAAGCCTTGCTCCTAGTGAGTCCCATTTGGACAGCATTGCTAAATAAGTCAGTGACTCCAAGTTTTTACTTGAACTCTATATTATAAACAAATTTTGACCAGTGGGACTGACAGCTCGCTAATGGGGTGGACTACTTGTTATATTTGAATGTTTATGATGGTTACAGGTACTTGGGCGGAGGTGCAGATCTATGGCTATGTATCAACTTGATGGTAAAATATTTGGAAAGACAATGTTTTAGGTGAAATTTTTGAAACCCCCTTGTTGTTAGGGTACAAGTGGGCATTAAGTGGACTACAGCGTACTGCAGAGTTTATAATATTATGTTAATGCAATCAAGAAAACAATACTATTTACAGACTGAAGTTTATTCAACCAGGGAGACAGCCAGATAAGATGAAAGACAGCCAAGACTTTCATCCCAAAAAAAGACATACAAGCGCCACCCCAAATACAGCACACAAACAGTGCCAGTGTTATTTCAGCTCTTACCAGATGATATCAGTGAACCCCTCTTAACGCCCTGTCTTTATCACACATCAGCACTATCAGATGGGAATTAGATAAAAGCAACACAGATGTCTTACTGGATTAAAAAGGTCCAACCATGAAATGTCCCCAAAATGAAGAATTTGTGTAATAAACTCTTGCTGGTAATACCAGATCACTGTGTTTACATTCAGTCAAAGCTGTGGTTTGTTGGACAATTACAGACTTGACTGAACAGTTAATTGGTGACATCAGAGCTCTGGCTCCTTGACACTGCCTTACGCTGTAATTACAATGTTGATTGAACAAAACAGTCAACAATTAAGCATCAAGTTGAATGAATACCACGCCAAAGCACTAATAAAAAAGAAAATGTTTTGGTCCCGTCTCGTCACAGCAGCAGACAGTTTTCAGTGCATCAGTATTTCAGAACTGTACTTGGATCTAGTGGTACCATAAGGCCAAAAAGGCACCTTGAGACAATAGTTCAGTTAGCTGTCAAGTCTTAACATCACAGCTGGTGGAAGAAAAACAAACACCCTGTCATAAATTACAATTATATTCCTTTTGCAGACAAAGAGTCAAAACAAATGAGATGCTCAAAAGGATCCATATAAAATTAATTTAAAATGGATGCATTCTCTATGTTTGTAAACTTAAGGGGATTTATTATTCAGTTTAACAAGGTAAGCAATGTTGCTATAGAAATGTTTTTACAAATATTTTTGCACTTACAGTCTTGTTTCTATTCTGGTATTGTTTAGTTCTTTAATGGTGCTAAAATTGGTATTCATTTATTGGTCTTAATTGGTCATTCAATAGTCATTGATGGGTCTGGCCAGGGCTGCTGACAGAATTGATGGAGCCCCGGACAAACCCTAATGCCAGAGGCCCCATATATATTTTGGTCCATTTTACTAAAGCATAGGAGGGCTTAGTTTTGGGCCCCTCAGACCCTGGGGCCCAGGACAACTTTAATGGTTGCCCCCTCCTCATCAGCTGGGTCTAGGAATATAAATGATAGGGGCAGTGCATCGGTTTGATATTTTAAAATGTCAACAACCACCTGATACTTTAATGTTTATTAACATTTTGTCTCATTAATGCTATAACTGCACTTTAAATGTGAAGTACTGTCAGGTAGAGTACACTAAAGTGGATCCACATTTTAATCATCTTCCTCTTTTTCTACCGCTTGTCCTTGTAGTCTTATACTAAAAGAGGCCATCTGTAAAGCATTGTAAATGAGTGCTTCCTTACTACTAGCCGTGATATACTATAAATCCACCTACAAACTCCCCTGAGTGACTTTACGGCTACATTTACATACAACAACCGTCACATTTCAGCCTACACTCTGTACACCTCAGTGCATTAGTGTCATTTTTATGAGATGGAGCTGAGCAGTCTGGATCCCACTGAGTGACATGTGTAGCCACAGTAGGGATAGTGCATGTGACTAAAATGCATAGCCAAGTAACTGTCTGTACAGCCACAGAGCACATGACTGCAACCACACACCGAGTCTGATGAAACGCATGCTGACACACGTGCACACAGTCTGCACTCTCACATGCATCCCCTGATGATCACAAACTAGGTCAAGGACAGCTTCTACG
Organism: Neodontobutis hainanensis; assembly: GCA_024349245.1. Lineage (NCBI taxonomy): Eukaryota > Metazoa > Chordata > Actinopteri > Gobiiformes > Odontobutidae > Neodontobutis > Neodontobutis hainanensis. Next base: position 6,263,897 of record JALDNG010000017.1, on the reverse strand, counting down.
AGGGCAAGGAGAAAAATAAAATGTGTGATGATAGTTTGGGCTCTGGCTGCTGCAGAAAAAAGTGCCCATAGTAAGCATTAGGAGCCGATATGATTTATAGAACCAGACTGCTGGGAGTGTCACATGGGAGTGAAAGATGTCTGCAATCTGTCTACAATGCACTTATAAACTTAGTTAATGAGGCTTAATGACAGATATGTGAAGAGTCCAATCATAGTTAATCGAGTGTGTGCCCTTTTCATTTGCCTGACAAATAACTCGACTCATATTAGTAATCAGTGTAATGGCGTCAACTGCCACTGTCTGTGGTAAACAACCCCATAATACTAGCTATAAAAGTTGTCCCAGATCAGTATTCATGTATTTATATATAGCTATAAATGTATCTTATTTTAATGGCCTTAATAAAACATATCATTAAATTCTGAAAGAGTGAGCAGCATTGTATTCGTCCTACTCATAGGCCTAAAATAAATATATAGGAGCTTAAAACAGGCTTAAACTAGTCAGTCCTAAAGATAACCTGGGATATCTTTGTGTGATTTACTCTTCTCTTTTATTAGCAATAAGGAAGGTTACAGATGTTAGACAAGTGTAGTTACAAATAACTACTCACGGCCAAAGGGAAGTGAAATTGTAAACAAATACAAAATACTAAGGTTTTCCTGATGCCAATACTAGAATTAGACACTTTATGGAATCAAAGCCTTTTTATCCAATACTATATTTTCTCTTTGCCTACATCTATACACATACATATTTACACAACCACATGTATCTCTCATTTATAAATCTTTTCACTGTAAGTCAAAAGGGTTAAATCTGCAACTAAGGTGTCAAAATGCATAAAAAAATGTCTCCTTCAAAAGACTTCATGGAAACATCAACATAGCACTGCAGTCTTTGCTGGTTCATAAATATTAAGTAGGTCTACACATATGAACGTACACATGATGGCTGAAACAGAGGATATTTTAAACTTTACAAATACATGATGAATAAATGTAAAAAGAGTGAAAATGTTTGAATGAACATCTTCAAAATCATTTGAAGAAATCCCATAATTATTTATCTGTGTGTAATATGCTTGTATTTTCAAATTTCCTAATTAAATTGTCAAGTTTTTTTCAAGATTTGAAGTCGACAAAAAGAGTATTTGCTAGCTCCTGTAAGTGCCAGCTTTCATAACAACTGCAAACACTAAAATATGAACTCCTACATCATTATGCTCTGTTCTTAATCATGCAATCATTTCAGTCACCAGAATAAAATACATATTAAAGATCATGTGCAAAACAAGTATTTGGGTACATCATAAAATCCAGAAGTGATTATTATTCAGTCATAAAACAGTCTCTTCTCATTTTTGAAGCACCATCTCACGTTGCACAGCTCTCGACAGCTCTTCTGACATTGCACTGAAGGATCCAGCCGACCCGCCCTCACTCTTCCCCCATCCTCTAATAATAATAACCATCCTCCGAGAACTGAAGAGGAGTGGAGAGGAGGCAGAGCACAGCCGTCCTACATCAGCCGGCAGCCAGTGTCGGAGTTCCCTTCTCGCTACAGCTGCAGTGGTCGACATGCCGCAGTGATGGGCAACAAGCGAGTGAACAGCTGTGTGATATGACCTCAGATCGCTATCACAATTAGTTATTTTCAAAATGTTTCCTTGATTCTGATTACTAAATAATTCTTGTTGAATTCTTGTTTTGTCATTATATTTAATTTACTGGTGTTTTAATGTAAATATGCTCAACTATCACAGGAAAGTAAGTGGGTATAGTAGTCCAATTCTTTACAAAAATTAAAGTACTAAAAGTGTGTCAACAAAATATCACTTGGTATCCTGTCTGCTTTTGTCCAATCAGAAGTGAGTACATCACTCACCATTCTGCACGTCACAGAATTTTGGACCAGGATCATACAAGTTTCTTACTGTCCATAGGCTACTGCTTGAATTCAAAACTACTAATTGTTTTGAACAGCGCATATCATGTAAATTTTTCTCAAGCCTATTAAAGATATAAGGCAGGGGTTCCCAAACGTTTCCGTTCAGGGAGCCAAAACAGAAATGTGTTAGTGGGCCACGGGCCACAACACAAAAATCTTTTGCATGGAAATAAAAAAAATACTAAAAAATTCTGGGATATATACCCATTGGCTCCTCCTTCATTGGAATAGGCCATAACCTTACCAATAGGTATACTTGACTGTCACTGCAGATTAAATCAATAGTCAGACTCCTGGCGTGCCAAATCAAACCCCTTAATGGGACAATTTTGGCCCCCAGGCCCCACTTTGGGCACCCCTGATATAAGGTGTAGGATGTCAGAGGTGCTGCAGTTGTTGTTAAATATTGTGTCAAATATCACACCAAAATTCAATTCAGCAGTACTCTCAGACACTAATCAGGCCCTCCGCGCTCAGGTGCTCTTTTAGGGGGCCTCTTGTCTATTGTTTCATTAGAAGTGTTTGCTGAGGCGTGTGATCTAGGACAGGGCTTGAGAGAGGCGATTAATAACTCGGCAGAAGAAGGAGCTGTCTTCAGGGCCAACTTCAAAAACTGTGCCACTTCCTGAGCAGGAATGGGAGGCAGAAACCAGAGCTGCAGCTCTGACAAATAAGGCCAATAAGGTTGTGTGCTGTGGAGGGTTTGTGTAAAGTGTGTGTTCATGTATTAAACGTCTCACCTCTGGAAAACACAGTTGTTCTCGGAGTGACGTCTAGATCCAGGGAGGAACTGAAGGGGAAGGCCCATAGCCGTGTGTTGGCAAGAAACATCAGGTAAAGCAGCAAAGGTGGAAGATCTTGTCCCATATTGAATATAGAGTCCCAGATTAAAGCTTTTGTTCTGCTCAGTTTGACAGACACAATAACAAGTGTGTCTTTTTTTTGCAAATCAAATTACTGATGCAGGTTTGGCAGATCTCAATTATCCTCCAGCAAGAAACAGTCTGTGCAGAGAAAGAGAAAATTATATATTTAGAGATTTGCGTTTGAGAAAAGAAACGTCATTAAACAAACAAGAGTGACGGTTCTGAAATATGAGGACAACTTCATAATAATATCAAGAGCATCTGAAATTGCCTACCTGTGCTACAGAGTATTAGAATTAAATTAATGATATGTTGTTTATAAAATATGCAAAAAGAATATGACAAATGTTAGCTTTGTTATGTGTAAAGTTTGTTGCTTATCTACCTAACTGCGTAACTTGAAAATTACTTCCTGATGTGTATCATCACATAACTAATTAGCCAAAATGAAGCCCCTGTTACATACAGTATGAGGCTGTGGTAAAAGTTTAGGGAGTTAGATAATGCACCCTTGTAATATTTAAACACTCCACATAATAATTAGCTGCCTGCCCCTAGGATTATTGTGAAGGATAATCTAAAGATTAGGCACCGTGCCATCAGTTTAATCTCTGCGGGCTCTGTCACTGTTCAGAGGGTCAGCACAGTGAATCCCTCCTCGCTGCACCGTGACTCTGGAGAATTAGGGGCTGGATCTCTTTTGCAGTGGCGGCTAATCACTTGCGGTCTGAAGCACAATGAGGGGAATGACCTCTGTGTTATACAGTTGGGTGCTAAGCCTTGAAACGATCATAGCATGACGGAAATATTTGAGTGCAAAAATTCAGAAAGATGCTCCTATTACCTTGCATTAACCTAGTAGATATAGTGGATATCCAGTGCTGGATTTAAAAGTGTCATTTATCTGCATTTATCTTATTGTGTGGATAAGTGATGCAAAGTATCTTCAGATGAAATAGTGAGAAAGTTTTTGTACGTTCTGTTTATAAACATCTTAATTTGACACGTACTGCCGTGAACATTTATCATCAACCACATTGTCTGCTGGTGAGCAGCCCTTTGGTGTGGTATTGTCACCTGCTGCCCACATAGCACACATCTAACACTATTGTCACAACACATTTGTATTGTGCCCCCTGTTTACATGGGCTGGCAGGACATTGAAAAAAAAACATTGTGTTGCTTCATTGACGAAAGCATGGAAACTCCACAAGGAAAGGTAAACACATCTGCCTTGGCATAGCCTCAACCAATAATACATCATGCATGAAGAAGAATCCAACAACAGCCCCAACTGCCCCACTGTAACTTAAACCCTTTTCGTTAATTGATTGAAGGGCAAAATCTATATCTGTCAAAAAGAAATGTTTACAACAGCAGGTTCATATGTCTTTGTTAATGAGGATGTAATTACACTGTGTGGGGGCAATTATTGAGAAAGAAAAATAACTTAATCCTTATTCTGCCTGTCTGTGAAGAAATTATGTTTAAAGATCCAATCTTGATTAAAAAAGAAGGCAAATTATCATTCACTGTTCAAGACCTCATGTAATGGTAATATTTACAGCACAATCGTTATATTTTTCCTCAAAATATAATTAAAAAGCAGTCTTCTTTACAGCTGAACTAGATGGAGAAATATGACCTGTCCATAATTTACCCAATTCACTGAAGGAATAGTTTAAGACATCCATTATTCAGTTACACATTATTTATGACATTAGGAAAGATAACATTTGGTTTTTTTTTATCATACTATCAGAAAGAAATGTATTATCGACTTTTCTTCATGTCAAACAACATACTGTATAGCTACTGTACATTACACCACTCAAGTGTTATTTTCTGAAAACTGCTCTAGGTGAATTCTTTTGCAAATTCAATGAGAACAATTATAGAAAACAACTTTGACAACTTGACGACTCTCCAAATACTCCATGCATCCGTTGCCAATCTACTTTCTTAACTTTGCTAACTCGTCTTTAACAACCTTAACCGTGTATCCTCTGTAGTCTTCGCACAAAAACGTGCTCACACCATTTGCACCTGTCCGAAGACTGCACCAAAAACACACAGCACGCACACTTTGTCTACGCTGACCTGCTCGCTGAGAGACACTATGCAGATGAAAAAGTACTAGTTATTACTGGAAACGTTCAAAACTGTAACTGTGACACGATTAAGATTTACCTGCGAGATTACTGGAGCCCGAACATCTCTGAGGGGGCGTCCTCTTCCTGACGAACACAGAGCCCTAATGCTGCAGCTTCTCTGCGCGCACTCCTCCTCCGTGTCCCTCTCTCCCTCTCTGTGGTCAGCTAGTCACAGCTCTTCTTTCAACCAACCTAAGGATTCAATGTAAATTACATTTGTTGCTTTCATATTTAGCACGGAGTGAAATAATAAATAGGCTATTCAGTGATCTGTGGCCACTGCAGCAGCGTAAATCTGTAATTTAAACATCTCCTAATAACAAATTAAGGCTATTACATGCCTAGATGACAATTACAATAAATAAATAAATTAAATTTACATTTGTGTCTATCTACTCAGTCCTAAAAATTGTAATCAATTGTAAAAGTCGACATATTGTAAGTGAATGTAGGCTAGTTCATGGACTGTGAGTCATTAGTGACCCCTGCTGGAAGAAGGAATTAAATTACCAAAAATACACTACCCTTACACAATTTTCTTCTGTTTTAAAATGTTGATTCAAATGTAGGCTATACTATAGGCCTAAGCTTCCTCAATGTAATAAAACCCCACTTTAATCAGGCAAATGTCGCAAGTGGCAAGGCTAGGCACCAAGACAGAAACTGAAAGCAGCCTAATTAGGGGCCACTAAAAATGGATTTTGAAAACAAAAAATCATTAAGATATTTGTTATGGCAGCGAGAAAGCCTTTTTTAGGGGGTTGTAATGACAAAGGATAAAATCAGCCTTAATGTTATGTTCAAGGCTTGTTAATTGTTTAAAACATTGTGTTTCTAGCCCTATTCAACCATACTAAAAGTAAAACCTTTAGTTAGCAATACCAATAAATAAATAGGCTATCTTTCAGAACCATGTATCATTAGGCTGTAGATCTTATTATGTAGGTGGCGCTCTTATCTGATTTTAGTTCATCTTCTGAGAAATCCTTTTACAAATCAGACGTCAGCGGGAGGTTGTCGTGACGTGAGCTCTTTCCCAGACGCAGCCTTTCACGACGGAACCAACAAGTTAGCTTCTCGGTGGACCCAAACACGATTCACATAGGCTAAAAAAGAGCTAATTTTAACGGTATGTGGGAATTATTAATCAATATAATGCTGGTTTTAGAGTAATGGTACTAAGCCGAGTTGTTGTATACACATGCCATTTGTAGACAAGAGGCTAGTTCCTAGACTAGTTAGCGATCACCAAATCTGGCTAATGCTAGTAACGGCTAATCTACATCCTACTAACTATGAGTCACAGCATAGGATCAGATTATTGCTATGGTTTTACCACACATCATATGACATAATAAACGAAGACACACACTGCCAAGCCACTGTAATAGCTGAATAACCCAGTCTGTAAAACCTTTCCATCTAAACCAGCGCCTGTTTTATCTATAAACCTAAGGTGGTTAATGTTTAATTTTCCGTCCCGTGTGTGTGTTTAAAAAATGTCTTGTACTTAGTTGGTACATTTCTATAAATATATATTACAACGGTATTGAACGGTAATAGCATGGTTGCCTAGATATTTGCTTTTTTTTAATTTTTAAAATTTTTTTCGTTTGAGTTTAATCATGAAAGCTGACAAAACCCTATTCGTCCTTTTCAATCTCCATGTTCATCGCTGTATCCGTTGACATCAGAGAGAGAACAACAGGTGCACAAGGCACACAGCCAAGAAAACCCTACACAGGTGGAAACTGCCTTGAACTTGGCCAGTTTGAAAGGTTTGTGCCTCCGTTTTGCCATATCTGTAAGTTGCGGTAAAGAGTATACCAAAATAACACATTCTCTGCTTTCCTGTCTTCTCTAATATGAGCTTGTTTTGAAGATTTTGGTCACAGTCTAGGAAGTCAGTATTTGCTACATCCTGATATGAAGTTGTTTGTTCTGTGGTAGCTTATAACAATAAAACTGTAGCCTGCATGAAGCATGAGCATTTTTATGACTTTAACCCACACCAAGATCCAAGATGCAATGATAAGCAATGTGTAAAGTAACCCTCATGGTTTGGTAAAGTGAATACTTCCCCCCAAGATAGTGTTTTTATACCCACAGCAGTGGCTTCAAAGGAGAAGGGATAGTTTATTTTATTAAATTTATTTCAAACATTTAAATAAAAAAATATAGATAATAATGAAGTGTGAACGTATATCGTTAGCAACTGGATGTCAGTAATTCTGACCACATAAACCAGCATCACTATTACAAAGATCCTAATACGTGCCATTTGTTTTTTTTGCCTTTAATTTTTCTTTGTGCACACCCTAAATTTGACACCAGATGACAGTGACACAAAGTTCATTTATCTTTATTCTTCTTTTCTTACAACATAATCAACACCAAAGTACTTTATCAAAATAAGAAGGTGAAACATCACAATATGTTTTTGTAAGTGGCTTTCCCAATGCCACGGTGGAAAGGAATAATGAGTACTTTTGCACATTTGTTCAGGTGATGAAGCAGTGGTGACCCTGGGATGGCCAGGCTGTGAGATGGTTGCTGCTTGGCACAAAAAAACGAGGGTGCAAAGGAAAGAAAAGAATGGGCAAGAGCATCTGGAGCTGCTGGACAAGATTCTTCTCTACTGGAGTCCTCTACGGTTCTTTGGCCCTATTTATCTCTATACTCCACAATGTCTTCTTACTTTATTATGTTGAGACATTTGTGTCCGTCTACAAGATTGATAAAGTCTCCTTCTGGGTGGGAGAGGTGAGCAGACCTCAGATTATCTCAAAAGAACAGCCATCTGTGTATGTGGTCAAATGCTTTGTGCTCATTCATTGGACTCTTATAGAGACTGCAGCTTCTGGCTGCTTTAAAATTTCATTTGTTTCACCCTGTTAATTTTCAGGCGGTGTTTCTGATATGGAACAGTGTGAATGATCCTCTTTTTGGTTGGCTGAGTGATCATGCATTTCTTAGTTCCCCTCAGTAAGTATTTAGTTAGTTAGTTACAATGATATCTATTGTAATGTATTATAGAATTTCTTGTTTAACGACACTTGTATAACTGGCTTTTACTGTCAATAGATCATATTGCAACACCAACATTCGTGTTTTTATTGTTCAAATAGAGTATTGCACAAAATGATTATTCTACCTGGTGTCGGCGATAACAAGTACTATCTTTTATTATAGAAATTGTTAGCAATTACTTGCAATTTGTAAAATTTGTTTGTTAGAGCTATAATTATGTGTTAGAAATGCAATGCTGTTGTTTGAGATTAATCTGACCACCTTACTGTAATGTATTGTGACCCCTATGCTGTTTTCCACCACACAGGTCAGGATCCCAGATTACATCACCAGAAGTGGTGTTAAAGCGACTCAAAGCCCTGTCCAGAAATGGCCCTCTCTTTGCCCTGTCCTTTCTGTCCTTCTGGGTAGCTTGGGCCAGTCCGGGTCTACAGTTCCTGCTGTGTCTGTGCCTGTATGATGGATTTCTGACCATGGTGGACCTCCATCACAGCGCCCTGTTAGCAGATCTGGCTGTCTCTGCCACTGACCGCAATCGCCTCAACTTCCACTGCTCAGTTTTCAGTGCTGTGGGCTCAATCTCTGTATTTATGTCCTATTCTTTCTGGGACAAAGAAGACTTCTACACCTTCCGTTGGTTCTGTGTGGCCTTGGCAACTTTTTCTGTACTGGGTTTTTTCTTTGTCTCCCGGTTGCTACGCCAACGTTTTCAAAATGAAATCCGACCAAAACAAGATGAGGCCCAAACACTAAAAGAGTAATAATTAATTTTTGTCATTTGTTTATTTTGTTGGTTTTACTTGTGTCCTTATGGCTTCTTTGTTCTGTTCTGTCCCAGGCTAAGTGTTGGGCATGCTCCCGATACCCAGCCAGAAAAGCTTGTCACTGTTGGACAATACCTGAGGCAGCTCTCCAAACACAGGAACTTCATGTGGTTTGTGTCCATGAATCTTATTCAGGTAATGCATTATTCTCAGGTAGCATCTCACACTCCTACAGCTTAATGTAGAGATTAAGTCAAACTTCATCTTTACAATATTTCGTTTATTTTAACCTTTTTAATTCTCAAGGTATAAAAAAATACTTTAAAATGTGTTTTTCCACTCCAGGTGTTTCACTGCCATTTCAATAACAACTTCTTCCCTCTTTTCCTGGAGCATCTCTTGTCTGATAATATATCTGCCTCTACAGGTTCAATATTGCTTGGTAAGATCATAATTAATCACAATATAATCACATTATTATAATCACAATTTTGGCTTCCTTTAGTCACAAGAATGTGAGAGATACAGACACTAAACATTTTTATTGTTATTTTGAGAATATGTGATATTGTTAATTATTAATACAAACGGTAACTGGGTCTTCAGTAATTTGTGATCATAGTAGAAGCTGATCCCATATGCATTTTATGACAACCAAAAACACATATTTAAATTTGATTAAAATTAATTTTTGTTTTTATTTTGTATTAGATTAGCTTTAACCCATCTTTTCTCTTTGATTTAAAATTTACTCCTTTGGTTATTTTTTTGCCTTCTGCTTTTTGCTTTCTCGCAGGGATCTCTTACATTGCCCCGCATCTGAACAACCTGTATTTTTTGACATTATGCCAGCGGTATGGGGTTTACCAGGTTATTCGTTGGCTATTTATGCTCAAACTGGGACTTAGTGTGGTTATGCTGCTGGCAGGGGCTGACCATATTTATCTGCTGTGCTTCTTCATTGCTAGGTATGGCACGCACACATTAAGCTCACGCACACTTTAGCTCACGCAGTAGGTTTCCAGTGCTTTTCATTTGGTTTGTTTGTTTTGTTTGGTCATAATTTCCAAAGCTAAATGCAACACACAGCAACATCCAAATATTTGCTTTGTGCATAGCAATTACAACGACACAATCTTCCTGCCCTAACCTGCTTACAAGGTTAACTCAGGAATTATTGCATATCTCGTTTGTGTTACTTGAAACTGTACCATTTACTATGATGTCACAGGCAGTGTCTGGTACAGCTCTTGGTTAAATTGTAAACTACACTTGCTGTTCCTTCTTCTAAATCTGCAACCTCTGTGTCTTACGCTTTCCTTGTAGATGCAGCAGATTTTTTTTCTTGTGTAAATGATCCTCATTGTAGCATCCATTAAAATAGTGTAAAATATAGAAAATCTCCAACAAATACAACAAAAAATATCCAAATTGATAGAAAATTTGAAGAGCTCCTAACATTTGCCACCTTCATGGAAGGTGCATAATTTGAATTATCATTTTCTATGTAAGGACGACTAGATTTCAACATTTACTCATTACTCATTCTCCGTTGGTTTCTCAAAAAGCCTTCATTAAGTGTCATAACAGCCACAATTGCATCCTGCTTGTGTTGTTGTCAGTACCGTATTCTTGTTCTCAATCTACTGTATTCTACACTTCAGTCTACAATGTAGTCAATCTACTGTATTCTACACTTCAGTCTACAATGTAGTCAATCTACTGTATTCTACACTTCAGTCTACAATGCTATGCTGTGCTACAGCATAGCATTTCAGGCTGAAGTGGATACAATGTCATCTCTATATTTCACTGAAAACCACACTTTAGAGCACATCAAATCATTTTCTCTGTTTTTTTTATTCATTATGGCATGCCTAAAACTCGGTGTCATTTTTTATTTGTTACATTATGAAAAAAATTAGATTTTGCAGTGGTGAACCATTTTTATTGCTGCCAGATGTCAAAACTTTACATTTTCTTCCTCATAGTAACCGGGTGTTTACAGAAGGGACGTGCAAACTGTTGAAGCTGGTCGTTTCAGACCTCGTGGACGAAGACTTTGTGCTGCATCGACGGCAACAGGCCACTTCTGCACTCCTTTTTGGAATGGTTGCCTTGTTGACAAAACCTGGACAGACATTTGCCCCACTCATTGGCACCTGGCTGCTGTGTGTTTATACAGGTACAATGACAAACATGCTGACAGTGTACAGTGTATAATATAAGAGGTTACACAACTGTCTACAATTACCACTTACAACTTTACTTTAAAAAGATCTGACAAAAACAAAAGGTCATCAGATTTTCCTCAAAAGTGGTGATTGCAAATTAAATTAAATGGCTTTTTGAGTGGTTTTGTACTATCAACAGGCAAATGTACTATTCTTGTTCAAGATGAATATTTTGCCATGTCCCTTTATTGCTATATTGTAAAGTAAAATACAATACACATTTTCCCTGTCCAGGTTATGATATTTTTCATAGGCAGCCAGAGAAAGACTCCTTGGTCTTGGTGCCTGATGTTGCCACTGGTGCTGAGACCCCACCTCTGCGTATTGGCTGTTTCTACATGTTGGTGTTTGTGCCTATCACCTGTGCCCTACTCCAGCTCACTGCCTGGTCTCGCTTCACACTTCACGGGCGCAAACTACAAGGAATCAAGACCCTGCGGCAAGGAGCCCACATAATTGATGTCAAGGCCATATGAAACCAAATGAGCTGAAGAAAGTTGCACAGAGACACTTTTAAATTGTCACTTTCGTCCATTTCTTATAGGTTTGTCTCAGAGGATAAATTATAAGACTGCTCCTTGGTCAGTTAGCTTGGCGGGTAAAGATCCAGCATTACTCACAGAAGGAGACATATTGCTATGTTTACAACCAGAAGTCCCACTACATTTTAAAAACTAAAACCTGCCTTATTTTTATACTAAAATATGGACATATATTTATATTTGAACAGATGACCAAAATATAAATGTACAATCACTTCCTTGGATGTAGAATAACCACAACAAGGATCTTTTATCATGGGCGGCCTTCTTTAAAACTGGATAAAAATATATATATATATATTGATACAGTCCAGCCCATTTTTGTTTGAGTAACATTAATTGTATTTAGAAAATCAAGGCATTTGCCATATGTCTGTGAAGATGTGTATGTGTAGAGATTGAAACTTCTGCATGAAACGTTTTCATTACAGAAGAATTACTGTTTTCCTATTTATTTACTTAAACAATGATGAGTGTAATGATTTTTTTTTCTTTCTACATCCAGTATTGTTTATGTTTTTATACACAACTGCCATTTTCTGAGAGACTTCTAACGTTCTTATTTTTACATATGTACTATTTTAAAATTGTAATGTTATAATTTCTATTTTTACAAGGAGTAGCCAATGTGGTGTGACAAATAAACCATGCTCAACAATATTTGCTATTCTTTAGTTTAAATAATGTACAGTATAAACAATTGCTTATGAGTAGTTTATTTTGCCATTTTCAAGTTTAACCACTAAATGAAACTTCACAACTGTGGTCTATGCAAACCATATTTTATAAGAGCTACCTTGCTAAGTGCATATGGAAAAAATGATTTAAAGGTTATCAACTTCATCTTAAGATTTTAAATACCTAAATGCATTGTATTTTCCGAGATTAAATATGCTTAGTAAATGTAAAAATATAACTTATAACGCTCTCATCAATATTAACCATACATTAAAAAAAAAAAACAAAAAAAAAAACATTGTGCTTTGTGGAGCCCGACTGCCCATACAAATTGGCTTTAACAATTTGTTTAGCCTTGGTAGTTTTTTTTTCTGTTTTATAAATATTAACTCTGGCGCTAATGTTAAATGTCTTAATAAATACTTTAGGTCACAGGTACAGTGTATTATACTTGCCGCTTCTTTTACAACGGAAGTAATGCGTCGCTACCCATGATGCACCGCTTTCCTTTTTTAAAAAAGTTGCTACTAAATATTCCTTTGAAATTTACACAAGTAAAAAAACGATGGTATGTGTTCACTTCTTTGATGTAACAAAAGAAAATGAATGGATGTAACGAAGTATTTCACCAGAACCATGACTGTACTTCGCATGTCTGTAAAAGGCTCTTCCCTCTGGAACTATCATCAGTCAGTAAACTCATGTTTCTCTTCAGATCGTATAAATCTTTCGCCTTTTACTAAAGATTTCCGTGGAGAGAAACAACATGAGTATAAACTAATTTTTTGATGCCCTGCTTAATGCGGGGCCTCCTGAATTGTTAAAAAAAATGTACAACGCAAACTTGAGATCATCATGATAGAAAATTTATTATATTTGTAATATGAAAAAAATTAAATCTTCAATAAGAACTTGCGGATGTTGCACGCATGCGTATTTTAAATCCAGACAAAGGTCATAAACATTACCACATCTTGTCTGACAATAACTTTGAATTCTCTCGGTATGCCCTCATTATACTTCGAGAAGGTATTTTAATTGTAACGTGCAGAAAAGTAGATTATGTTATATCAAGCTTTAAGAACAGCTGGTAGTATCCTTCTTTTTTCAAGCAATTAATCTTGTGTATTTCTGTGTTGTAATGTCAAAATAAGTCATCATCAGCTATTACGCATCCTGTCAGGTAAAATGTCAGTGAAATGCCATAAAAGGAAATGCAAATATTTAGAATACGCTGGGAAATATGGTTAATGTCATACTTCCCATTTAGTGTGGCTTTGTGCTGTCTCACCCACATTGTCAATAGAACAGGAAACAGAGACAGCAGAGCAAAGACAACACAGTAGACGACTTGTAAGCTTCACAGCTGCAACTCTTAGATTAAGTACTAGGTGTGTCAAGCCAGGCTAGGCGTACTGGAGGAAGAAATCAGGCAAGTAAACAATTGATTTATTGAATTAGCTACATTTAAAGCTCTATGTCTAGTACGGGAGATAGATTCACGTAGACTCCTTTAAGATGTCATTTTTTAGGCTACTTCTTCTAGTGACAAAGTTGAATTGCTACAACTTTATTGATTACTATAGATTATTGCAATATTGTTATATTATTATTATTATTATTGTTATATTCTCAATGTGTATAGATTTGAGCTTTATTGTGACTGCATACAGTAGATGTACAAAGCAACTATGGTTTGGCATTTATCACAAAATAAATAACTGCAGTTAGAGTTTCTGTTACTTTGTGATAAAGTAATGGTAATATGTGACTTTATATACAGTTGTGTTCATAAGTTAACATACCCAGGCAGAATTTGTGATTTTTTTTTTTGGCCATTTTCCAGATAATATGAATAATAACACAAAAAAAACATTTTTCTACTAATAGTGTGTGGTTGGGTCAAGCCATTTATTGTCAAACAACTGTTGTTACTCATTTTAAATCATAAAACTACAGAAACTACCCAAATTAATTCTCCAGTTCTTAATACCATGTAGTGTCACCTTTAACATCAATGATAGCTTCAGTCTTTTGTGGTAGTTGTGGATGAGGTTTTTCATTTTCTCAGATGGTAAAGCTGCCCATTCTTTTTGGAAAAAAGCCTCCAGTTCCTGTAAATTCTTGGGCTGTATTGCATGAACTAGACATTTGCGATCTCCACAGAGTGGCTCAATTTATTTTATTTTATTTATTTATTTCAGGGACAGTGCATATTGATAGACAGAGACAAAACTGTAAATATGCCAGAGTTAGCCAACAGGCTATTTTTCATCTGTAGTCCCATGACAGGTGTTAAAAGTCAGGCTAAAACATAAGGAATAAAAATGTTTAGCTACTAAAAAATAGCACACAATCTATAAAAGTATTACACAATGTATACAACAGAAGCGCGACAGAGAAACACAATCAATCAACACAGAGAAACACAGCATAAACAACACTCAAACATCAGAGACGGGACAAGAAGCCAGCAGGAGCAGAAAGAGGTAGAGTCAGTGCTCACAGCGCTGATTGTCAATAAGCCATTTCTTCAGCTGTAACTTAAATGATACTGAGGTCAGGAGACTGAGGCCAGTCCAGAACCTTCACTTTATGCTGCTGTAGCCAATGACAGGTCGACTTGGCCGTGTTCTTTGGATTGTTGTCATGTTAACGTCCAAGTACGTCCCATGTGAGGATGGTTACCTTTAGTAGCACTTCAAACCCGTTTCTGTCAACTTGTGTGCATGTTATTAGGCCAAAATCATCAGGGTCGATCAGGGTCCTTTGGGTAGTTTCTGTTGTCATTATGATTTAAAAAGAAGAAACACAATTTTTTTTAAAATTCTGCCAAGGTATGTAAACTTATAAACTACATACAGATTTGCTGTGTTCATATATAAATTAAAAAGTACATACAAAGTAATTAGGCATTATATTTTCAGTATGTGCATGTATAATTGATAGATCATGTCCAACAAAACTTGATGTTCAACATGTAAATAACTAATTAACAAACTGCATTATAAGATATATTTTTTTAATTTTATATGAGTAATAGAACCAATTTTGTTTGCTTAAAACCCAGTGTAGATCTTAATACAGATTGCAGTAATAAACTGAGATTGCCAGATGACGACTGCCTGACGTTCAGATGAAGTTGGTGCAGACTTCCTGTTTGTGGCTAAGCAGTTCAGTCTGCTTCTGCAGTGGTATTTAGCTTTAGTTTAGCAGCAAATGGAAGCAACTTCCCGTCTATTCCTTTGCACACAACACAGCCACAGTAAATTAGTTTCAACTTGCACCAATCTTAGCAAGTTGTTGAAAACAAACAGATGTCCTTTTGAAAGTTCCACTAACTTTTTCTCTTTTCCAATTTCAGGATGTTGTACCAGTTTCCATGATAATGCTTTAACACAAAGACGGACACAAAGGTGCAGTGGAGCATGGAGCTTGTTTCAGTGGCGTATGAGTTTCAATACACATCAAAAGATGGCCGCCTTGTGTCAATCAAACCTAATGAGAGTTACATCCTTATTGCAAAAACCAATGAACACTGGTGGCACGTGCGCAAAGACCTGGACTCCAAACCTTTCTATGTCCCGGCCCAATACATGAAAAAGCCCTCATGTGTCACTGAAAACTCTCTGGATACAACCTCTCTGAATAGGACAGATGTTAAACCAGAAAAAACAACAACAGTGAACCCTGCATCTGTCAGAAATTCAACTGGAGAACAATATCGGTTCTCTACATTTGGATTATGTGTGCTAGATGTAGACCCTTGTGAAGCATTTGTTAAAATTAGGACCCACAGCGGTAGTTTTGCACCTAACCCTGGAGACTTGAAGACAAACTCTTCCTCAACTGGTGATACTAGTAACCTCAGCCTTTATGCTAAACCTCTGTTGAAGGTTGAAAACAGGACAAAGTCAAAAAGTTCACAACACGAGGAAACACAGCTACAAGTTAGGACTTTTCAGACTCAGATACAAACAGTGGATGATGATGATGATGATAGTTTTGAGTTCCCTCCTCCTCCAACACCAACTTTATTTTTGTGCAACACAATGCCAGCACTAAATGGCTCTGAAACCACATCTGGATTAACTGAGGCCCCGAGTGATGGCAATACAAACAACACAGCTCTAGATCAACAACAGAGTGACAACCAGAATGAAACTACAGCTTCCTCTGGAGACCGGCCTGTCAGCGAGAAGGTACGGATATGGTAATGTGCTGTTTTAAACACAAGGTGGCGCAATATTTTCATGACCCTGCACCAGATTTACTTTACTGGTTTTGTGCGTGAAAAGGATTTCTGGTGTTAGAGATTTGCTGTGACCCAGCTTTAACAGTGCATCCAATGTCAATGTTCCTGCTTCAAGTCTATAAAGTTTGGTCACATGATGTTTCGTCTTAATGACTTAATTGTAGCAGATAATTAACTGTATGAGATAACCAATGTATTTCTACCATGTTTTGTTATTTTGACATAGATTAACATTTTTAAATGACATGTCAGAAAATGCCCTAAACTATTTATTTTAGTAGTTGCTGGGATGAACACATTGCTTTATGTAAAGGCACTGATACCAAAAATCTTGCACAGAAATAACTTGAAATCCACTTTTTTAAATCCTGAAGTTACATTCTTTTCAGTAGATTTCAAACGTGGTTTTCAAAGATCTGCTGCCAGGTAAAATGTGTGTACTGGGAACAAATGGCAACATGATATTATGCTGGCTTCAGCAGAGGAGTGGCTGAGTTAACCCAAAACACCCAAAGGCAAGTGATCTATAATGTCCCCTACACGCACTCTTTACAGCAGTGGCCTATCACGTTGAACCCTTTCAAGGTGGATAAAATAACCAGATTCCTCTCGGGCTTGGACTCTTAGGTCCTGGTTTGGATTTGGTTGGACTCACAGTGGAGTATCTGTGCCAGCTCATCAGCATATGAATGCCTTTTCAATCAGAGACGAGGTGTTTCTGAAATACCTCAGCAGAAGCAGCTGATTCAAGAACCCGGTTTTACTTTGCAAAACTTTCTTCCGATTGTGGACTCGCTTCGTTTGAAAGGTTGTGTATGCTTTACGTTGTGTTTGGTCTCTTAGGATGAGTGTGAGCTTTGACTACAACAACGCATTGTTTGGTAAAGGCTAAAGGCTAAAATTGTGCAGGCAGACGAGCATGAAAAGGTCAAGTTTAGAGTTACTTAAATGCAGTGCGGGACAGCACCTATTTAAACTCCCAAACTGGTAGGAACAGGTTGTATAGGCTGGGCGAGGGAAAGGAAGGAGTTAAAGAGAAAGCTTTGACGGCCACTCCCAAACTTCCAGCTGCTACCTGCTTTCCCATGCGCCGATGTCAACCCTGGGAATGCTTATTACGGCACCTCCACGAAACCATGTTATCTGTACAAATATATAGGCCATTTATATGCCACAACTCTGTTCCTGGACACATATGGGACTAAACCTTGGTTCCAGGTAAGTTTTGCGGAAGTTGGCGCTCATGTTTTGTTTTGCACCTGTTGCAAGGTTTGCTCTATAAGAAGCGTGACGAAAGACGAGTCGAGTATTTCGTATGAAAAATGCGTAAAAACAATACGATTTCTACACTTTCGGAGTTATAAAGCCGCTGCCTAGTTGGTGATAATAGATTTGTAACCAGCGGGGTTTGGGACCACATGCAATTTCAAACTTCATTCCTGCATCTTAAGAACTGCTCGTTATAATCGTTCCCATTTAGGGGAAGCCTCAATAAAAAAAAAGCCCGTACTCTTAACAGGATTGTAGACGTGCCAGAACCCCTCAAGTGCAGTTAATTCTTACCCCACAATGGAGGCTCATCTCCATGGAGATGTGCCGGCTCTGGCCCTGCTCCCAACCAGCAGAGCTCTGGAGCCTTTTGGTGCCAGCTCCTGTAGGGCTGTGGGCATGTGTGTGCATTTGTAATGTGCAGAGGAGCAATTAGGCTAAATGTAGGTCACTTCATATCAAGGGTGTGTTGGTGGTCTCAAATGGGACAGTCATTCTGGTAAGTGGATGGAAGGAATCCAGATGAGAATGAGAAGTGTGGCGTGTTTAACTGACAAATGTTTTTTGACAAAACCTGATTTCTTTGCCTTTACTTTCAATGTAAACTGTGCAAGGAATTTGTCTGCCTGGGGTGATCACTGATTCAAGACTGGACCCCTCTTTTTGCTTCAGTTGAACTGCTGTTCTCATAATAAATGTAGTGTGGGTCACATCCTCCAGTCTCTCCAAGCGCAGGACTAACCACCTAGGACCTAGGAGCAAAATTGAACTAAATGAGGAACTACATTCTGTATTTTAACAAAGCAACCAAACCCAATGCTAAGCCAAGACTGACCCTGAGCTAACCCAGGCCTAAGCTGTAGGACTAACAGGACTATACAAGGGCTAAACAAAGGACTAACCATTATACCAGTGCAGAATTTAACACAGGACTCAATCTAATCCAAACCTAAGAATAAACCAGGCTTCCCTGCTCCAACAGATTTTTTTCATCCTCACTAGACCTGATTGCAGTGAGTAAGAGGCATACTTTCATAAGCCTGACTACACCTGCTGCTGAGAGAAAAATCAGATGCCTGAAAACTGCTCCGACAGGTAGTGTGAGTGCATCTCGTTAGACCAGGACTTACTTTTCGTTTTTGCTTGCTAGAACAATACAGATGTATCTGTATTATGAAGGCAAACGAGTGCATATTGAACAGAGAAAGTTTAACCTGAGACGTTTTGCTAGTGCTCCGTCTAGTAATTTATTAAAAGTTTGAAGGAAGTCCACAGTGATCTTTGTCAGTCTTAGCCAAATGCGTCACATACAAGGGAATGCCTTTGTGTTTTCTCTGAAGTTGCACATTTAATTACAGCAGTGTTTTTTATGGCCACTCAGGCTCAATTGTTCAGAGTCTTGAACTTTGAGTTATTTTTAGTCTGGGTGTGTGCATTCATATTATTATTTGTTCCTCTATTCACATGTTATCGTTTGGTTTCTATTATAAATGTTTTACGTACAATTCACCAAGTGGTACTTTAACTCAGTCCCACCTCCCACAGATAAAAACACTCTGGAATAAATCTGTTATCATAGTCATAAATAAGCAACGTCAAGTTGAGTTTTGCCCCCAGCACGTGAAGAAGTAGTGCCAGGATCTGAAAGTGAGAAGCACTAACACTATTGGACTCCACACGGAGCTTTACTGGAGCTGTGAGGAGTGTGATGTAACTCCTCACAGCTCACATTTATTCAATAGCTCAACTGTGTGTGCTTTGTAGCGTGATTTGGGCCCCAATTTGGTTGTCCATTGTTTGATTGGATGAGTGCTAATGTGGTTAAGTAATCAAGCAGAGTGCTGCTTCATGCACTGCTGAGGGCACCGAGTTGTCGCAGCTAAACTCCAGGAGCGCCACATAAAATAAAAATCCCGTTATTCACAATCATAAGAAAGCAACAGACAGCAACCCTCAAAAACAGCACACAGTGGTTTGCTTCAAGGATTTTTCCTGGAGCATTTGATTAGCAAATTATCTACTCTTGCTGAAAAGGTTTGGCATTTTCCAGGAAGGATGTCTATGTCCGAACCATTAATATATTTCAGACCTTGAAAGATTGAATCTACCTCTAAAACTATATTATAATTTTTGTGTTTTTTAGGTTTAAAAAGTGCATAAAATGGTAAAGAAATCACTAGCTATTTTGAATATTTGGCTTGGTGGGTTTAGAATGAATCTACACAAATATGTAATGCTACTGTAAAAAATTGAAAGGGCAAATTTAAAGGGCTCATTTGCTTAGGGGGGGAAAAAATTCTGAATATTTGAATAACCTTTGCCAACCTTTTGCCACAAATGCTTTGGCCTGCAGACTGCATAACTGTCTGACAAGCAGAAGGAAAGGTTCATTGAAATAGACTTCCTGCTTTAGACACTCACCCAGTGTAGTTTACAATGCTTCCTACTGTAACGTTACTGGCCAAATCACCCACTTGGACTGGATACCGTAATGATAGAACATTTACCTTTGCTTTTTTTATTCAGCTCTTAATAGATTCTGTTTCATAATAATTAGACATTTTAATTTATAATTTGAATAACTGATCTGTTTGGATGCAGAAAAATAACACATGATGTTGTCGTTTTAAATCCAGTCTTTAATAGTCTGATAATAAGCACACATTTGATCAAGGGCTTGTACAAAGTTCAGCCCTGCTGTGGCCTTATGTCAGCTGGTAGTTCTTATGAAGACGCTGGTCTGTTTGAAAATAAAGCCTCCTTGCATCATTTAGGTTGAAAAGGAGGAAGTATAGCCTGGACTAAACTGTTAACACTGTGCTTCTCTTTAACACTCATCTGTCATGTTTTCATTGTTTTACTGCACACAGAGTGTTGCCCTCTACCCGCTTATCCTGTGCACTGCTGCTCTTGCAAGTGTACGCACACACACATATACACATACGCACTCATCTCTCTCACAGCCCCTTCCTGCTGCTATTGTAACCCAGAGCTACAGTTCTCCTTTTCATCTGGGCTGCAACAGCTGCTGCACAGTGAAGATGGCTTTTCTCGAGCTCTGGACACTTTAACTATTCATCCCATCGATAGTGGATTAAAAAACGGATGATTGAGTTGGTCTAGTTCTGCGTCGCTTAGTTGATGTGAATGTATGACTCTTGTAAATAGAACATAAACATGGTAGATATGTACTCCAGGGCTTGGTCAATTCATCGGCCCAAAAAGAGCTTGACTCTACCAGTGGTCCCCCAGGTAAGTGCTCACTAAACATGGGAGGACGTTTTATTTTGCATATTTTATTTACAGCCTGTGCTGTCTGTGTTGTTGTTATGATAATGGTCTTGTTTCCTGGTTTGGAAATGACACTGCTGCACTTGTTACTTTTCCTGTGTGACAATAGGTAGTAATACGCCAATTGTAAAAAATGTATTGGCACTTCAGCACTGTTGAAAACTAGGTTAAAAGACTAGACTTGTGGTTTATACACGAACAATATAAGATAATATCTTTTTAGCCACTAGCCTATAGAGTGACTCTTGCCTGTAGATAAAGATCACAATATCTACAAATTTTTTTATAGCAGATATTGTCTATGTTAGTCAAAACACAAATAACTAAAAGCATCTGTCTATATTCTGAAGCTGCTTTTTGTTTTTCATCTTTGGCAATGACTATTCTTCCACGTGCTGGTGAACATTTCAGCACTGACATGGTGTATTATATTCAACTTCCTTTTATCACTTAAAATAAACCCAGTTAACCGCCCTTATAATTTCACTCGGCTTGGCTCTGTATCTCTTGCTTCTTTACTTGACATTTGTCAGTCTTAGTTTGTAAAGGTATTCTTTTCTATTTATTGCATGCAGTTGATGCAATAGTCTGTACCCTTCATTGATGGGGTTATTCCAGTGTAACTTTCAATCAATTCAAATCAATTATGCATTTCCTCTGAGTGTCTCTGTGCATGTTTTCATGGTTTGTTTTTCAAAATCAATTGGGGTTTCAGGGTCAGTTGTCTGGTTGTCGACATTGATTGGCTCGTGGGTTTTACTGGTATCAGTTACCCAACAAAGTGCAAATATCTATATACTGCATGAGTTTGAGGGCTTTTCATTATGATCCAAAAATGGCTTGTTTTTATATATTTAGGATATATATGTATTTGTTAAGTAGTTTCAAGTTTCACAGTCTGAAGTTTCAGTCTGCACATCAAAGACTTTACAGTATTGACAAAAATAGTCATTAATTCTGATAAATACGCATTTGTTTGGCTTAAGTCCCCTGTCAAAGTCCAGACTTTAAAACTAAATGAGCTAAGAGGAGGAGTATAGAGTCCAGTCTTTAGATGACGTTGTTTATACAATCCGTCTCAGAATTCAACCCATATTTCTGTGTCTCTTGGTCTAAGAGGACTTAGGATTTTGAGGCAAAACCAGACAAGCTTGATACATATACATTGTCATGGTAAGATTAGACTTAAAGCTTTTGAATTTTAAAACTCTTACCCTGCAGTCATGGTGATGGCATGATTCTGTCTCACTGCTCGGTTTGGGGTCTACCTTGTTAGTTGCTTTTAGTGTCTGTGGTCTTCACTTGCATTATCATTCATAATTGTTATGGCTCATGACTAATGCAAAGTATCATTGAAAACAAAGCAAGAGAGCAGCATGGATGGTCAACATGCAGTAGATCTGAGCAGCAGCTTAGCATGCAGCTACTATAGGCTAACGAATGAAGGACATTCTTCAAAAGGCACCTACAACTAAATTTAACTGTGGGCTTGACTGCACTAAGTTTGTATTGCCGCTTCTCTTCAGCACCATCTCTTTCGGTTACTCCCTTCACGTGTCGCCACAGCGGATTATCTAGGTTTGCATGTTTAGTTTGGCATTGGCTTTTACTGTGGATAATGCCCCTCCTTACTCCCCTTGTGGATAAAACAGATATTTGAATTACTGAATTTTTATTAAATGTGAATGTTCCTAGTCATCCTTTCATACAATGGGTTTGAAGGAGGCATTGCGTTTGTGCAAATATCTTCTCCTGAACAATTTTCTGTTTTTCTAATCATTTCTTTGCCAGTTTTTTTTTCAATACATGACACATTGAAGTGGACTAACTAGTTATTAGTGCCTACAGAGCACTGTAGAACCATTATAGCCTGTGACTCACTCTGTTGTCAGACAACATGAATGCTATTTATGCTGAATGACACAACAACTATAGTAGGCCCTAAAAACCCAATACAAAACAGGTCATATTTGTTGCAGTGACGATAAGTCACAAATACACGTTAGTGCTACGGAGGCAAGCGGATATACGTTTAATGGGAAATATTTTGCAACAACATGTTTGGCGTCACCCCACATGTTACTCTTTCAGCAGTTTCAGGAGAGCTGAGGACAGTGAGGCTTTCATAAAAACTTTAGTTTCACTCACATTGGTGTTCTTTTAAACAAATGAGTTGTGTTGAACTAGTGTATTTGCATGTTGTGTTCCTGTATCTCTGCAACTGCACATTCTCTGTTCTTTCTATGTAAAAAAAAATGAAGAAAAAAAAGGCTAAATGTGTTGTTCTGAGAAAGCTTCTTTGTTTTTGTTGGTTTCAATGATTGTGGTTCTAGTTTTTTACTGGTTTTAGGCGTGTGGTCAAATGTGTCACTGCTTAATAGTGCTTTGTTGTGTATGACTGAAGGAGAGAAGTCAACATTTTTCAACAGTTTGGAGAACTTTTCTGAGGGCGTTTTGAGCAACATATGACAAATGAATTAGGTAAAAATCTTTATTGTGGGTGGGGTATTTCTGTGTAATAAGTGTTTTCTGTTTCCTGTACAAGAGATACAGAAGGCTGAGTTTGAGAGCTCTATAAAGACCAGTGGGCTGTGAATTTACACATGTAGCTCACCTCTTCACAACCACACCCTCATGTTGCCCACATCTAACTTTATGAAGCCTAAAAGCAGTGGCAACAAAAAATAATGTGAAAAGCCTTTACTATGTTTAGGATCCGATAATTGATCTGCCTTGAGGTTAGACTGACCTCTGACCGCCGCTTAAAGTTTGTTGGTCCAATATTCAGTGTTCAAAACGACTTTAAATGGGTTATCTCATAATGCTACTGGTGAAAATGGTGCTATTAGACCTTTTTTTTTATAAATATTTATTACTATTTAACCCAAAATGTTTGACCTTTTTTTTATTTATTTTTTTGTTTGACTAAAGAAAAGCAATAAATAGCCAGACATTTGGAACCACAAAATAAAAACAACATGGCATAACCTTTCAGATTGTGCACTCACTAGAGTATATTGTCTGCTTCTGCACTGCTGCAAACTCATATGGGCTTGTCAGGTGTTAATATGAATGTAGTATCTATAAGATCAAGAATCGTTTTTGTCATTATGCATAGAATAACAAAATTATTCAATTTTATTATATTTATAATATTATTTGGAAGCTCGGGCTTACACTTAAATAACAAAGCAAGTAAAATATAATAAAAAAAAAAAAAATAGTTTAAGACACCCGGGCTGAAGCATTTTTGTCCTGTGCAGGGCAGCTCCCATACCACACTCGCACTGAGACAGAGGATGCTCTATACTGTGGCGCTATAGGTTAGTTTAGTTTGTATGTTTCCGTTTCAGCTTCCTGAGGAAGAAGAGCCTCTGTTGGGTGAGAGGTGTTTATAGGCTAGGTTAGGTCAGGTGTGATGAGAATGCCCAGGAATTTGATGTTGTTTACTTAACACTTTCTACCGCCTCTCCATGTATGATGAGAGGAGCGCTCCTCCTGTAGTACACAATAACCTCCCTTGTTTTGCTGTGTTCAGAACAAGGTTGTTATCTGAACACCATCTCATCAAGCGTTGGATCTCCTCTTCAGTGAGTCTCATCACGGTCCGATATAAGACCCACTAAGAGGTGTTGTGGGTAGATGGAAGGCCTGCGGTGTGCCTGTGTTCAGGACCAGTGGGAATGACGTGCAGTTCTCAATTGTCACCACTTGAGGCCAGTTGGGGAGAAAGTCTTTGACCCAGGAACAGTGATGCAGACCGTCCCAGGCTGGGGAGCTTCATTGTCAGTTTGTAAAAAGCCAAGAGCCCCGAGCTGCTGTGCCCTCATGCGCCGCCAGTCAAGGCATATTGACGTGTGAAAAGTTGTCTTTATTTAGTCAGAAGTGTTCTCGCAGAATGGCAATGTGCCTTGTGATTCTGAATTGTGTACTGCAAGTATCTGCACAGTCTTTATAAGTTAGTGGTTAGTCGTTCTTTTCTCATGTCAAGTAACTATCAAAATGAATTTGAGGCTTTATATTCTAATGATTTTGAGGCGATGTATTTTCTTTATAAAACATTATGTAGTGTTAGTTTTGAGTTTGTATGCGGTCATTAGAAAGTGCAGAATAGGCATGCCGGTCCTATTTCTATCAAAGTGGATATATCCTTTTTGTTTTACACTCTTCTCTAATTGTTTTCCACAGGTTGAGAATGACAGTCTCCATTCGGCCGTGTACGTCAATGTAGCCCAGCTTCGCAAGAGCATCCCCGAGTCTCCTCCTTTAGCCCCTTCTTCCTACTCTCCGTCCTATCTTGACCAAGAGGGATGGGAGGTTCACTTTGACGAGGACAGTGAACAGGAGTACTACTACCACCCTGCTACGGGCCGCACCACCTGGGACAATCCTTTCATAGAATCCCCTAAGGACTCTAAGCCCGGCCCCTCAGAGGAGCTTTATTCTCCGTCTCCTTCCCAGTCTCCGTGTCTGTCTCCGTTCACTGCATCCCCCTCAGCGTGGACGTCCGAGTGGGAGCAGTTAGTGGATGAGAGAAGTGGTCAGCCCTACTTTTACAATCCAGTGTCTGGGGAGACGTCCTGGGAGCCTCCAGAGCAGCTGAGCCCCTACCCCCCTCTGATGGAGCATATGAGCGTGCACAGGTTTCACGAGGACGAGCCGGTAAGAAAAGGACAGCCTGCTGCTCCACTTTAGCACTGTCTCCCGTTTTAGCGTTGCCCAAGGGAAGGCTGTAAATACAGACCGCTTTAATGGATTAAAATCTCTTCCACCTAGATAGACATGACTCCTGTTCTTTTAAAAAGCTCACTGCAGAACCATTGAGGGCCAAAGCTTTTAAACAAAGTTTGTCCTGATTTGGCGTGCCAAGACTTTGTGAAGTCTTGGGGAAGTCAGGTTATAAGAAAAGGACAAAAACAGTAACAGAAAAATGGTCTGTGCTAATTGTTCACACATCCACATCAACTTTCCATCTGTCAGTACGACAGCAAAATAAGACAAGACTTCCTCTTTCTGTTTTTTGACTTTAGTTGGCCTGGAAAGAGAGGGTTATCAGTGTAGAAGTAATGTTTTTTTGAGGTCACAAAAATGCTGTGACTTATTTCTCAAAGTTATAGAAAAATCTGCGAAAAAGTCAGCTCTGAGTGAAGTGACATGGTCCATTTCTGGACTGGACATAACACATACAGTACATGCACATACAACAAACTACTCCATTGGTCTGGCCTGATTGTTTGTCACAGCTAACTTTTTACTAAAACTAAATACTTAAAATTGATATATACAAAAGATATACACAGAAAATGACCTGAGGCTTGTTAGGTAGCACTTTTTACCCCAACCCCTTAGATGCCATAATGGCACAAACCCACTCTAGACCTAACTTTGCATCAATATATCTCACAAAGGAACATAACTGAATGTTTTAATGAAGGAAATCCTTGGGAAAATACTTCATTTTACAGCTATTTGAGCAACATGGCGGTGAATGTCCCTGTAAACACATTCTCTATCAGTATTTTGCCATTTAACTTCTCTGTTTACATGGGAGGGGCATTTGTAGTGAGTAATCTCACTACAAAGAAGAACGTTTATTGGAGGAGGCTAGAGTTTATTCAAAAGTCAGAGTAAACCTAAATTTGTCTTCCTGATCAGAAATGTTTGTTTACAAATTCTGCGTAGTGGGCCTTTAAGTAAAGAAGACTTACTTACTTCTTGGCTTTAACGAGAAAACCACCAAATAAGTGTGTCTTATATTTGTTTGTTGATCATATCTGTTGGAGCAGCCGCCTCTTCCTGAGGAGGACTACCCCCAGGAGGACTATTCTACTCTCGAACCACCAGAGCCATACGGAGAGTCTGTTGCCACTGGACCTCCTTCCACTTTCCCAAAAGACTTCACTCTCAGTCAAGTGACCCGCACCATCATCCCCCGTGCCTCTCTGGACCGCAGCACGCCAGCCGGCTGGAACCTCTCCGTCGAATCCAACGGGACCTGGGTGTTCACCAGTGAGCACACGTCTGAGGAAGTAGGTCCAGCTTTCCTACAAACCATATGCTTCAAGAGGTGTCTGCTATGCATAGTAAAAATGTAGTAGCTCTGTTGCAAGATGACCACAAATAAAACATTTTATTGTGAATACAATTTATGAACAGTTAAATTAGTTTTTGCAACAGTTCAGTGACATGGTTACTCTAACCCTGCTCCACAATTAAAGCGTTATATTTTATTTAACTTGCTTATCTCATTTTAATTCTGATGTATTTGTTTTTCAAATTATTGCCCAGCCCTCCTCCTGCCTTTTTATAATACGTTGTTGTATGTTGTGTATCAGTGGATAAAGTCAGTGGATGAACAAGGGCAGACCTACTATTATCTCAGAGACGGCTCCAAATCCCAGTGGAACCTGCCAGAGGTAAACGCAAGACAGTCTTTTTTTTACATTTAAGCTGTGATCTGTGATAAATGTGATTATACTGAATAATAGTCCATGGATGGAAATAAAACATAGCTGTGTGTTTACAGGCACCTGTACCTCCAGGCCAGCCTCGGGTAGAGAACGGATTTGAAGCTGAGAACGTGAATGTTATTAAAAACTGGAGACAAAGCATGGGACCAGCTCAGTTCAGCTCGGCCCAGGAAGATGCGGTATGGACTCACTCCACGCATTCAAACGTGCGTGTGCCTGCTGCACAAAGGCTTAGGGCACAGGGTGTGGTCAAACTAGTAACAAGGGTGTTTCAACTGTTTAGCAAGGCAAATCAACATCACAGCCTTTTTCATTTTCAGTGGGACCGCCGGGAAAGAAAAGAGAGTGAAATAACACTTGGGAGCACAACTGGGACAGGAGTTTAACATTGGGCTCAAGGGCAAGGCCTGTTTAGACTTAAATAAAAGTACAAGTAACCTGAATAAATGATTCCCATGAGAGTTATTTCCAGTTATGATAATTCTATGTGGAGGTAAGAATGTGTGTCCTGATAGAAATGTGCTTAAAATAAACAATCCCTCTTTATTGCTGTATTTCATCGGTTCATTCGTTTTATAGCTGTAAAGGTTTAGTGTAGTACAAAGGGAAAACAATGTCGTACAAATCTCAAAAGAACTATACGTGTCGCCCATTGACTTTAGAAATAATAAACAACCAGTCTAATCTTATTTTCTCAGAGGTTTGTCCCCACTCACAAAAGAACCACGTCAGACTACAGCAGTGACAGCTCTAGCACTGGAAACTCCCCCGAGATGCAGCATAACGTGAGTGTCCGAATTCAGAGTTAAAGCAACACCACCTCCTTACTCACACTATCCCTTTTCTCCTATGAACTGTGTGGTCTCTTACTGCTGTTTCTGTTTGTCTTCCTCTGTTTCTTTTGTCAAGGCTTTTGGGTTTAGACCCTACAGAAACCCCTATTATCTGACCTCGAGGTGGCTGCGATATAATGTGGGTGGTTATTTGGAGTTTTCACCTGAGCTCAGGCTATAGATAGAGTCTATCTATGATGGGCAGAAGGTGCAGTTTCAAATAGCCTCAGGAACTTATCCACTTCCACTTTTTAACTCACACCATTCATTTATATATGTTTTCTATTATTTTGTGTTGTGGGGTTGTGAGCTACAGTCTGGACAAGATGCAGTTGTAACCACTGCACCACAATAACGCATATTCATTTCTACATTTTTTTATATGCATTGTCTTCACAAGAAGTTTATTTAAGACAAATGTGATATAAAATTGATATATCAAGTGACACTCTGTATGTTTAAATTTTTTTTTTGCGATGACCATGTTTTTTCATAATCATTTTTTTTTTTTATCCAGTTGCTCTATAGTGTGTCTTACTAGCCTTGCATCGACACCTAGGTTATAATTGTATAACTGTTACATTTCCAGGTGCAGAATTTGGAAAAAGCTGGAATTCTGAACAAAACAAAAATAAGTGAAAACGGCAAAAAAGTGAGGTGAGCCTAAATCCTACATTAAATAATTATAACACATCATGCTGTGCGTATGGAGAGGACTCATGTGTCACTTTGCCCAAAGCGGTTGTTTTTTTTGTATTGTTGCTTATATATATATATATATATATATATATCTTTATCTTAGGAAAAACTGGGCACAGACCTGGACAGTTCTTCAACACGGAAATCTGACATTTCACAAAGACCCAAAGTCGGCTACAACGAGCTACTCGGTACGATATAAACCCATAAATCTTTGTATGTAATGACAACCGGCTGCACCTCTGAGAATCCATGACAGTGCAAACATATACACACTTCTTTGAAAGAATTATACCTGGTGAATGAGGGTTTGTGAACTCTTTTTCTGGTAATTATGATCTCTATAACCTTTTACCTACACTCACCACCACATACACTCTGTAGTATCATTTTCAATTCCATTTGTTTAAAAAAAAAAAGGAAAAAAGTCAAGCGGATATTGGCAGTCATTGCCTCAGTCTGAGAAAGCAGTGGTTACACTTTTATCAGTGTTTTAACAGTGTTGTTTTCTATTTGCAGAACAAGACCAATCAGATTGTGCCTGAATTTCAAGTTGATCTGAGGGGAGCAACCCTTAACTGGGCATCAAAGGAAAAATCCAGCAAGAAGAATGTTTTAGAGGTGCGTTCTTGTTGCAATATATTATGTGTAATGCATTTTGTTTATTACATGGAAACATTTATGTTCCTCTATTTCTATTTCCCAGAGTAATTTCCAGGTTTTCTACTTTTGTTTCAGTTAAAAAGCAAGAACGGTATGGAGTTTCTGATCCAATATGATACCGAAAGCATCATCAGTGACTGGCACAAAGTCTTAACGGACACTATACGACAACTTGTTAGTACTTCATTGTCTCTCAAGTATTTTCTCAACACCTTTATCCATGAACTAACCAAGAATAAAATGAACTTTAGTTTACCCAGCAGAGTTTTTACATATTGTGTAGTTTTATTTCATCTTATACTGTAATATAGTGGTTCCCAAACTGGGGTCAGGGACCCCCTAGTCGGCCACAAAGATACAGCAGGGGTGCCGTCAGAGGTTGTCCACATAAGTACTGAGAAATATTTGGCTTAGTCTTATATTAGAGTTAAAGTTGCGGGAGCCACACATATTTCTCTGACTTTGGGAATGGCTGCTTACATGATGCATACATGATAAGAGATGATTGTATGTTTTTATAATATTGTCTCATACAGTGCATAATATTAACTGTAAAGCCTTATGTCTTGGTGCCAGGAATACCAGGAGCACCACTCAGAGGAGGAGGACAATGACCTATATGAGAAGATCCCCGCCATCGATCGAGATGACAAAGGAGGCAGCGTGGAAAAGAAAAGATGTAAATTGAACATACATTTTGCAAGTTCCTTCCTTTTTATTTATTTTTTTTTTTTTTTATCAGCGCGGTTTATTCCGACCCAGATACATTTATCCAGGTCATCTCTGTGCTATGAATACATCGTTACAATTGAACTTTGATTGAATGATTGCGTTCTGCAGCCTCCAGGCAGAGTGTCACTCATTCGACGAGCTCTGCAGGAGATGCAGACCAGAAGAGGGTTCGCACAAAGTTGATGAAGTTCCTCCTGAAACGACCCACACTTCAGTCGGTCAAAGAGAGGGGCTACATCAGAGGTACTCGCACATCAGAGACTTGGATCATTTTGCATTTCTCAATCTCATCTTTGGTTTGTCTGCAGACAGCGTGTTTGGTTGCAATCTGGCTACACTGTGTGCCCTAGAGAAAAGCAATGTGCCTAGTTTTGTGGAAAAATGCATCATTGCTGTGGAAAGGAGAGGTAATCCATTTTGAATATACATAATTTTATTAATTTACAGTATTTGTTGGTGCTCTGTATAGTTTTTGCATTGTCTTAATGTATTATGCTCAACTATGTTTCTTTTACCTTTAATGCAAGGCAATAGCTATGTTTTTTTGCATTTCTCCTTTAATCAGTTATCAGGCTATTTAAATCGACTTTAGTTTTAGTTTGCTTTATATTAATCGTGTTGTTTTTCTGCATTTGATGTTCTTGTCTTGTGTAACTTACAGGTCTAGACATTGATGGTCTCTACAGAGTTAGTGGGAACCTGGCTGTTATTCAGAAACTGCGCTTCAAGGCAGATCATGGTAAACTATTATTATGACAAAAAAAACTATTTTACCACATGTAAGCCCTTAAGCCTTTTGTTTAGGAGAATCCTTGTGGCTTAGTGTAGTCAGCAGCACCCCCTGGTGTTGTGCAACCATACTGTCAGTGGTTTTGTGAAGTTTTTTTTATTCTTTTTCCTTTTTCAACAGAGGAACTGGACCTGGAGGATGGTCAGTGGGAGGACGTCCATGTCATCACAGGAGCATTAAAGCTATTTTTCCGAGAGCTCCCAGAGCCACTTTTCCCTTTCAGTCACTTTAATAAATTTATAGACGCTATCAGTAAGTTTTTCACATCTTCTTTTAAAGGCAATATTTTTGATTCACTGTGAAAAATATATATTGACATTGAACAGCCAATACATTATGATGAAGGTGAACATTGATTATCCCATTACTGTAAACTGACTGGGTTTGGGGTATAATATTAAGCTCAAAGGCTAATGGAGCTGTGTTTTGAAGCAGGAAAAAAAATCAAGTGTAAAGAATTGAGTGGCTCTGAGCAGTGGAGGTGAGGAATAATATTGGTTGGTTTCCATAGGATCAGTGTTAAGCAGCAAGTGAACATGTTATCCTTTAAGTGGGACAAGCAAGAATATGTTAAATTTGGAACTAAAGTAGGCGTTCCTGCTCCACAGCAAGAACTTAGTAGGTTCAGTCCCTTCACTGGGTGGATTTGATGCAAGATGCAAAAAAGGACATCTAACATTCGTTACACTATGACAGGTGATGGTGAATAACAGTGATTTATCTTGTTACCATGGGAATGTTCAGTAAGTGTAATGAACATTTTGAGCTGAAAGCAGTGCAATGGTATTACTGTGAAAGGCGAAACAGTGATAACTAAAAACTAGGTTAATGCTTCTACAGAACTGTGATTTTTCTGGACTGTCCTTGGGTCTGGTCAAGGTTGAAAGTGGTCCAGAAGTAACTTTGGGCATCTGTGGTCAAGCGAGACTTCCTAAAAATCCAAAGATATTAGAAATCTGCTAACATTTTGGTGCCAGATAGCATCACATCTTATAGTGGTTGATTGGAACCTGCACACTCTTACATGGTTATAATGTAATGGCTGATCAGCGTAAATTTGGTTAAGCTCCTTATTTACATTTGTCCTCTTGCTCCAGGGCAGCTTGATTATAACACAAAGTTGTCCTACATTTGTAACCTGGTCAAGACGCTGCCTCAACCAAACCACGACACAATGAAGCTTCTATTTGGGCATTTACGCAAGTACGATTTTGCTTCACTTATTACATTTTTTGACTATGACTGGGTTATATGAATGAGTTTTGATTTTTGATTTCCTGCCCATTCCTACTTTTTTGGGGGAACATAAGAAAGTAATATTTCTGACTGTGCTCTTGTCTCTTTTCTCTCAGCGTGATTGAATATGGAGGAGACAATCGCATGACTGTGCAGAATGTGGCCATCGTGTTCGGGCCAACGCTGCTGCGGCCAGAGATGGAGTCAAACAACCTCACCATGCACATGGTCTTTCAGAACCAGATAGTGGAATTCATCTTGAATGAATATGAACGAATTTTCCACTGCAGCTAGTCTGAATGAGCATAAGAATGTGATTTACCTAACAGTCTTGTTTATAACATTACATGAAGAGTCTTCAGATAGCACACATAACCACTAGTCGGTCCAGAGTTACTGTGAAAGAGGCTGACAGTATTGTACAACTAAAAGAAAGCCACACACTCTTGGGTGAAGGATTATCTTGAGATTGTTGCTGTCCTACTCTCACAAGTCACTTTCTGCAGAATGTTTTAACTTTTTTTGTTTCCATTGCCTAAAAGAATAGCAGTGTGATATTCAAACACAGACCAATGCATTAATTTTCTTTGTAAAATAAAACAATTGATGCTTTTTTATTTTAGATGTTTAATAATGTCTGGCTTTGACTTTACAGTGAAGTACACACTGTATTTTGTTGACAATTTTATTGCTTTGCCTCTGATTTACTTAAACTGTTTGCTGTAAAATAGGAATGTATAAAAGGAAATATTAACTTTTTTTTTTTTTGTAAAATAGACTTCAACCTATAGATTTATTTACACAAATATGCACATAAATAACTACAGTCATGTTGTACTGTACAGTAACATAGAAAAATATAAACGTAGATTATATTTTGGTCATGAAACAGAGAACATTAACTGTGGATTTTAAAGAAATGTATCTCCTGTAAATAGATATAGAAGGCATATATTTATGCTTTATGTTGTGATAATGCAGATGCCAATCCATAATAAAGTAACTTTGTTAAAAAAAAAAAAAAAAACGTCAAATGATGTACCCAAAGCAGCAGCCTTTATTGATTTTGCTTCAGTTTTAAATAATTAAAGTGTGACTGTGGAAACGATATAAGATCAGATATCTGACAAGAGCATCAGCCAAGTGTAACACAGTATTACCATTACTGCATTATGAATGTATGAGTATTAGTCCCACCTGCCTTAACATTATGACCACCTGCCACATACTGTATAGCCCCCCCTTGTGCCTCCAAAACAGCCCTGACCCGAAGAGGCATGGACTCCACCAGACCTCTGAAGGTTTCCTGTGGTATTTGGCACCAACATGTCAGCAGCAGATCCCTGAGCTCCTCTAAGCTGCGAGGAGGGCTCTCCGTGGATTTGACTTGTTTGTCCAGAACATTCCACAGCTGCTCCACTGGGTTAAGATCTGGGAGTTTGGGGCCACGTCAACACACTAAACTCACTATCGTGTTCCTCAAACCATTCTCGGACACTGTCAGCTGTATAGCGTGGCACATTGTCTTGCTGAAAGTGGCCCCTGCCTTCTAGGAATACAGTGTTCATAAAGGGATGGACATGGTCTGCAACAATGTTTAAATAGGTGGCATGTGTCAAAGTATCTTCCACATAAACAACAGGACCCAAGGTGTCCCAGCAGAATATTGCCCAAAGCCTCACAATGTCTCCACGTGCTTGGTTTACTCCAGGTGCGTCCATCTCTCCAGGTAAACGACGCACGGTCACACTTTCATCCGTGTGATGCAAGAGAAACCGTGATTCACGAGACCAGGCCACCCTTTTCCATTGCTCCGTGGTCCAGTCCTGGTGCTCAAGTGCCCACTGAAGGCGCGTCTGACGATGGACATCAGCCAGCATGGATGCGCTGACTTGTCTGCGCCGAAGCCCCATGCGCAACAAGCTGCGATGCACCGTGTGTTCAGACACCTTTCTTTGTGAAGCCGCGTTAACCTTTTCAGCTATCTGAGCCACAGTAGCTGTTCTGTCTGACTCGACCATGCTGGCTAGCCTTCGCTCCCCAAGTGCATCAATGAGCCTTGGCCGCCCGTGACCCTGCCGACGGCTGGCCGCTTCACCTTCTTTGCACCACTTTTGGTAGATGCTGATCACCGTGGACCTGGAGCACCCCACGAGAGCTGAAATCCTGGAACTGCTCTCCCCCAGGCGTTTAGCCATCACTATCTGTCCCTTGTCAAACTCGCTCAAATCTTTACCTTTGCCCATTGTTGCTTTTTTAAATACCCGTCATGAATATAAACCGCTGGATGGAAACTGACTGCCAATATTGTGAAAGTGGACAGGGACAGAGAGCGGTGGGCGGGGAGCACAAGCATAGACATACATAAGAAAGGCTAGATGTCTCACGGCGCAGTCTCCGACGGCATCACCGGCGGCCATCTTGAAGCAGGCAAGCTTCCTATCGGACTCCATGGTACCTGATGTAAGGTGAGTGATCTGCACGAACATAAATACTTTTATCTCGCTGAAATCTTGACGGATTTACAAAATGTTTGATTTCTTACAAACGTTAATAATGTGGCTATAATTCTGGATGCGTGAACATGTTGAAATTGCAGCTTTTCTTTTCGAAAGACGACTTAATCGTGCAGCATAGTTGTGTATCACGGCTAACGTTACTTGTGCAAGTTATCAAGGCTGAGACCACCATCGAGCTGTTCAGTTATAGTTTTACTGACACCAATAACGATTTTATGACAACCAATTTTTTTATCTATATTACAGTCATTGTGAATGTGGTTGTAGTTATTAGCTGGCTTTGAGTGAGACCTAACGTTAGTAGTTACAGTTTAGCTGCTACCCAGCAATTTTACATCAGTGGGAGAGGCAGAATTGCTCTTTCTTTTCAATATAACTTAAGTTGCACATGATTTCCAATCGGTTTGGTTTGTTAAAAACATCTTATTATTTTTATTTTTTGTAAAATGTGTTTTCTGAAGACATGCACATTAACCCTAACCCTAAGACATACACAGTACCTGGAAGTGTCACAAACCATTTTGAGTATATAGAAAAATGCCTGTATTTGTATCTGTTTGCCGAATTTATCACCACTGATACAGTCTGAACTGTATGATAATGAGATGCAACTTAATTTATATGGAAAGATCATTCAGGGGTGGCTAGTTCAGTTCTAGTTTTTTTTTAAGCATAAAACATTTTTAAAGCATGTATTTAATATCTGTGTACTATACTCCATATATCTTTTTTTTTTTTTTTTTAAGGTGGCTGGAATAACAACCCTAATGCCAGCCAGTTCAAGTACATCTTCAGGAAGCTGATGGCCCGGTGTGGGGTTGTTAAACCATGCAGAGGCAATGTGACAGCACAGGATGACACAGAGTCCCTCCCAGCTGTCATTGTCACCTCTACAAGCCTGTCAGCTGTAGATATGTCCTCTGCAACAAATGAATAAATAGACTTTTGTGTAATTATTCCATATTTTGTGTAGTAATTCTATATCAGAACCCCTGATATACAATCCAAATAGTCTACAAGAAACTTCAGAGTGTTACCAAGAGGTTACCACACAGTAAGCCTTTATTATGTAGCCTATGTCTATGTTTTGGGTAACCAAAAGTCCTATGGGGAGTTTTGATAGGGCATTTTACAAAACGCATGAGCATACCTTGGCAAATCAATGGTCTAAAGTACTCATATTTCATTCTATATGGATCTGCTTTTGTACACAGCTTTACAAGACCTGGTGCTTGGACTCAGTTGTGTTTCTAAAGTCATATCAAGAGACCTAGAAGCTGAAATGTGGTCAGATGAGATGCTTGTTATCCAACAGAAAGAAAAACAATATTCTAGCCTCTATAACTCTGTGCAAGTACTTCACATAATTATTCTGATTGTTTCCTAAGAAACTACAGGGTCTCAGTTTTCTAAAGAGGTCAGGCATTTGATGGTAGGCAAAAATAGCTGGGAACAGTGATCTCTGAAGTAGGCGCAGTGCAATGTCAAGGGAAAAGCCTAGTAAATGGCCCAATCCTCAAGAAGTTAAAATAAACATAATAATTCAAATTATTTTATTATAATATTAACATTATAAAAGTGTGTGTGTGTGTGTGTGTGTATATATATATATATATATATATATATATATATATATATATATATATATTCATTCATTCCTTGGCGTGTGTATATTCATTGCATCTCTATGTTCTGTTCAATGTTATTTTCATATGGAAGTCCATGGTTATAATTATTCATAAGTATGCAGTGTCATAAGTATATCTCTGACGTTTATAACAAACTAGACTGTTTAAAAATCGGTAGAAAATTTAGCAAGTTATGGTTATTTAAAAAGTACATGCACCATTAAAACACAATGTTACGAGTGAGCAAGCTGCCTGTCACAAGATGGCCGCCAGTTGCGGACGTCGACCTCCATTGGCCGACAGCGCGGACGAGACATCTAGCCTTTCTTATGTATGTCTATGAGCACAAGCTGTGGTCAACTTCTTCTTCGTCATGGTAGCTGGCATTGAAGACGGTGCATTGCTGCCTCCTGTCGGATTTAATAACCCACACTTTCCCATACATATTTAATTTCAAAATATATTTATAATATTTAAGCTGTTTTATACAATAGTTTTGGCGTTCAAAACCAAAATAAAAGCCAATTTATTATTAAGTACTATTAAGTTACACAAAATCAGTCCACGGGTCTTACACAATGAAACTATTTACAAATCAAACCTTGAATAACAAATTCCAGTTTCTATAAAAAAATGTTCCCACAATATTCATACAAATAAAGTAAAAACTTCCAATTTGTCGGAACTATTTGACTGTCGGACTCGCTTCCGGAAGCTGTCGCCTCAGCTGTGAGCTGGCTGTGAGCACCGTAACAACTGCAATGAGTTTTGAGTGGCCCTGGCAATATAATTTCCCGCCGTTTTTTACGTGAGTTAACCTGTCGCTAGACATTTTTTATTATACCCTTTGAGGATCAAGTGCCATTGATTACCCTTATTCCTAAATCATTTTTGTAGTTGAATTGGATTAGCATTATTTTAGCATGTTAAGCTATCAGGCTAAAGGTGACAAATTGCTAAGGAAGTGAACACAGTTTGCTATCGTAAAGTTTATAGCAGTCATGCTTTTTAATTAAGAAACTTCTATCAGACTCGTCAACTAGTATTATATATCAAACATAACACATCTTTACCATTTTTGTGTAATTAAATCGATATATGTAGTTAAACTTGCTTTAGGTTGTAGTTGTTATGGGCAGGGTTCCCAGTTTACCTAACCATAACTTAATTTTTAGCTTCAAAGACAACTTAACAAAAGCCATCGCCGATATTATATTTAAGCAAATATGTATATTATTATTTTTATTATTATTATTATTACTATTGTATTTTTTAATTTTTTTTACAAACACTAGCTTTTATATAGATATGTTTTATTTTACAGTCATTTGGAGTCTTAGCTACAGTGCTTCGAAAGGCAAAAACAAAATCACTTAAAAAGAACAGGACTCAAACAGATGGTGTCCTCTGCCATTAAATTTATTAAATGTCCTCTCAGGTCAAAATTTTAATTTCAGTAATCACAAAAGTAGGTCATTTGATCAACCATA
Source organism: Neodontobutis hainanensis (assembly GCA_024349245.1). NCBI lineage: Eukaryota > Metazoa > Chordata > Actinopteri > Gobiiformes > Odontobutidae > Neodontobutis > Neodontobutis hainanensis. Next base: position 6,225,802 of record JALDNG010000017.1, on the reverse strand, counting down.
ACCTGCCTTCATCTGCAAGAAATAGCGGTCAGAAGAAAAGTGAAGCATGCACTGTGCACATGGGAAGCGAACTCAAGGGGACATAAGGAATAAACTGCTATGTAGCTTTAATAAGACCTATCATTAAGGGAATTAAAGATTGGACTTTTGCAACAGAACAGATTGTGGTGTGATAAGAAAAAAGAGCTTATTGGAATAATGCATATTGTATTTAAAGCTAAAGGTAAAAACAGTAGTTCTAAAATATCTTCACCTGAATCACTATTGCTTGTACATTGGCCACTTAAAATATTGCCTGACGCTGAATGTAGAACTTGACTAAAGCTCTTCAGCCCTGCTGGCTAAGGTCTGTCTTCTGTTATTAGTAATTTATATAATTTCACTTTTGTCTTTATTACAGGCTACAGCCCAATGCTGACACAAGACAGAAGCAGCTGGCGGCATGGTGTTCCCTGACTCTGTCCTACTGCCGGCACCAGAAGCTCTACACTGTTGATGTCATGGAAGCTCAGGAAAGCCCCGTTTTCAACAACAAGAAGATAGAGCGTATCCTTACATTCACTTCATTATATAACATCACTTGATAAGATAGGTTCATCTAAACCATAGTCATGGGTTTATCAAAATCTTCTGTACCCCAGCTGCATAATAATATGATTATTATATAGTATAGGTTTGTTCCCCCTAATTGGCCATATACAAAGCAAGAATGCTCCAGCAGAAGAATATTATCACGCTTATTGTAAGAAGTTTAGGGAGACTTTGTAATATTTATAGCCAGGTGGTTTTGTGATGGGGATACATTATTTTCTTGATTATCTATGCTTGCATTTACTCTATACAAATACAAATACAATTTAGGCCCTATAGTAAACTGTTTTATTTCATTTTAATGATTCATATAAACACAATTATGACTCAATGATCAGATGCTCGCTGCCTTTATGCAACTTTTTCTAAAGAATTTCAGCTGGTAATTGATATATTAATGCACAGAGCTAAAAACAAGCCGCCAAATCAGATATGAAAGATTTAGATTCAGTTTGTTCCTCTGTAAACTCTTCTCGTTTGCCCTTAACTACATTTCAGGGAAATTGTCTATGGAAGCCATTCAGGTTGTGTTTGAAGAATTAAGAAAAAAGGTTGGGACATGTTTTGATAAAGGAATATTTGTCTGGTCTTGTCATTTAGAAAACAAATCTAATAATCTAATTTGTTTTTCTGTTTTATTGCTTTGCCTCAGGGAACTTAGAGTGGTTGGACAAAAACAAATCTCGATGTTTGGTCATGTGGAGGCGACCAGAGGAATGGGGAAAGTTAATATACCAATGGGTAAGCTGGCAAATGCATACTGATGTAGTATAATCAAAAATAAATACTGAAAGTATTACCTTAACAAGTTCTTTATCCATTTATTCATACATATATTCATTCATTTTCTAGATTTGTTATGAGTTGTTATCTCAGCCGCTGAACAGCCACTAGTTTGTCTGTTCTATAATAAAAACAATATTTCTTTAGTAAAAAGAATATAGCTAATCAAACAACTCCTTTCTATCATTGAGCTTTGTAAAGAAGGGCAGCTTCTTTATTAAATGTATAAAAATGTTCGCTAAAAGTTTGTGTTTAAAAAAATCTTTAAAAAGTCAGAAAAAAAATCAGCCACTATGAGCTTAAAAAGGACAGACGTAGACTTTTCCAGAAAGTGAAAAATTTTCAAAGACTATTAACAGTCTCAGTCTGTTATTAATCTTGAGATGTTTCTCAAGACAGCTGCCTGAGGAAGTATTGCTGTTTAAATGACTGTCACAGAGAGTCTCAGTTTTAAATACGTAATTTTCAAAGATATTGCAGCTTGGTGGCAATTATGGTTTGCACACTTCAGTGTATTCCTTTGAGCAATGGTGTGGAATGTAGATTATTGCTGGTTATGTCTTAGTAAAGCTCTGTAGTTATAAAAGACAGTATTAAATCAGGTTATACATAACCCTTAGACATACAGTGGTGGAATAAGGTTAAAATTTATCCTGTTAAATATTTTATTTATTATTTTAGGTCTCTAAAAATGGCATGGTCAACTCTGTTTTTACACTTTATGAGCTGTCTAACGGGGATGACACAGAAAATGAAGGTATAGTGAATGTTTTTACTAATGTTTTTATTAGTAAAAAGTAAATGTCAAAGTTATTTAATTATTCTCTGTTTGTTCAGAGTTTCATGGGCTGGAGGAGTGGATGCTGCTGCGGTCTTTACAGGCCTTACAATCAGAGGGCAAAGCAGAGATTATCACTACAGATGAGAGCAAAGGGGTTAAATTCTTCTGAAGCAGTGCTGGTGCTATAACTTTGTTCTGCAGCCCTCATACGTTAGAGGCCATTTTAGGAGTTAGCCCTAAGGCTACACAAAAGTGCCCCTTGATGCCCAGCCCACGTGGGTCCTGTCATTTGTTGCCTTTGTTGGTTCTTTTTTTATATTTGGAAATGAACCAGTCTCATTTATAACCACGTGAAAGGGTGCAAATGAGGTGACGCTGACCTGTCACTTTTTTAAGGTAATTGTTGCTATACTTAGCATTTGTAGCCATTTAAGCAACAATTATATCAGGACTGAGTACTGTCATGAATACGGTTTGGGATCTCTTTACCTTTCAGCTACAACTCTACCTTTTCTGTAAATAGTTTTATTTCTGTTTTTCTTGTTAACAAATCACTCTGTATAATTAGCTCTGCATCTTTGCTCTGTTGTTATCCCTCTGTTACAAACAGACTTCCCAAAGAAATCCCAGAACGCAACACCAGAGGGACAAGTATTTTCAGTAAAAATGCTTCCATAAGAGGAACTCACAGAGACTTGGATTGCTGCTCCTGACTTGTCTTAGCTCACTGTAATAATGTCGGACTCGTGTACAGATTGCTCACGGTGTTATTGTGCAGTTGCTACTGTGATTCTCCTGTTTACTTTCTATCAATATTCCACCATCTTTTCTTATATTCAATAGGAAATAAACATATGTTTGTTAATGCTGTCCCCTTTTTGCTTGTCATTTGCAAAAATGTTTTTCTTCCATCAAGGACTGCACAACATAACAGTTATGCTTTTAATTCCAACATAAACAATGCATATCTCAAAAGACTGTGTGTACTGTGATAAATGATATTGTGCTATTTCCAGTGTCTATCATTCATGTCATATCTGGACCAACTGATAGAGGGAGCCCATAGCTGAAAGTAAAACTATTTTTCCATAGTATTTTTTTCACTTTTAAACTTTAATCAGCCTCATAGAAAAATGCTTAGAACTAAGTTCTTAGTTGGCCCACAGTGTGTGGTTGTAATATTGTGCAGTCCCTATAACACACTGATTATGTGAAACTGTCTTGTACGTTTCAGAAATGTGACTTCACAGTGATTAAATGATGTACTGATCCCCTTTTTTCTGCTGCTGTGCAGAGTAACTGCTCACATCTTGTGCTGTGTTCCTGTCTTCAGGGACGATACAGCTCCAGGGAATCCTGTGTGCATTTGCTGATAACACCCTGCGCACATACAAGGGAACCAGGTGGGGCTCAGCTCAGGGTGGCCTTGACTGATAAAGGTATCCTGTTTCTGTCCTCTCCACTGGTTGTATCCCCCTGTAGGACAATCCAGGCTATGTATGTGAACGCAAAAAACTTTAATAAACTATGATCTGAGTCTGTTGTGTCTAGATAAACTTAAGCGATTGTGTCAATCAATAGAGGGTCAATAAGAGGAGGGGTTCCTGGTTTGGTTTGGGCACAAACTGCGTCTAAACCATTAATTGTATATAATAAGATCTAAACATGCTGTGCCTGTGATCTGTCCGTTTGAACAATACAAGGAAATGTCAAATGTCGTTTCCCACACACGGTTTAAAGCACATCTACACTACATTTAGAAATCAACCAAAGGGCATTATACAGCTGCTAGGACAAATGGAGATATTAATTAGTAATACTTTTCCACGTGTAATTACTGTCTGCTTTGGATGCGCGAGTCAAAGCTGTAAAGGGGGCGGGGTTTTTGGGCGCGCGCAGCCAGGACGCACAGGGAGCTCAGCTTTCCACTGCTGTGTTGATATAGGCAGAGCCGTCCTCTCAGCGGAGGTTATGGCTGAGGACTTGTAGAAGAAAACAACTACAATAATCAAATAGGAAGTATGCTTTAATGCGCGTGTACGTGGATGGCGTGTCAAAGTGAGACGCTCTGACTCGACAGCTGTGATGAGTGAGTATATGCTTCTCTCTACTTTCGGTCAACTTTTCTATCTAAAATGTAATAATGTATGTTTTTTATGTTACGAAGTTTAGGGAGTTACTTAGTATTTGTATCATTTAGACTTATTTGTATCTGTTGACCTTAATGGCATAACAGAAAAGAAACGTGTTGCTTTAAGTAGCCTAACAGTATTTTTGTCCTACTGCCCTATTTAAGGTTCCTAATCGAAGAAACATTGAACCTGCAACAATGTCCCATGCCCAGATTGAAAGAGCAGGACGCGGTTTCCCAGGGCTCCCTGTGGATATGACAGATGACTTTTTGTCCCGAGTCCCATCCGTGCTCAGGACGCACGGCTTAGGCGCAAGGAGGAACTCTTATGGGCTGCAGAAAATTAGCATGGACCTTGACTCGCCTCTTTACAGCGGCGTTCTTTCCAAAGCTTTGTCCTGGTCTGCTGAAAATATCCTGACACTGCCAGAGTCCAGGGCCGAAGAGGAAAGGGCCGAAGAGGAGAAAGCAGAAGAGTCACCCCTGTCGCCTTCCCCGGTCTCCAGCCCGGGCACACGACCCAACACGCCCCCCTTGCAGCCAGAGCATAGACCCAAGGCTCAAGAGGCCAGCTCGGACTCTGAAAATGAACTCGTCCAAACCAAACAGCACACGATTCCAGCGCGTATTACGTTTGATACTCGGTGGGAGCAGGAAGAAAAAGAGGACGTAGAGACCAAAGCTGTGGCGACGTCACCCGATGGAAGATATCTTAAGTTCAATATTGAGATTGGACGGGGGTCTTTCAAGACTGTCTATAAAGGGCTGGACACGGAGACCACAGTGGAGGTGGCATGGTGTGAACTACAGGTAGGACATCACACACAGTCTGTTTACTCCAAGGATGAACTTTTAATATACAACTAGATCCCCAGCTCCAGTTTTCAACCATGTCTCATTATTGTACCAGTGTGGATATTTAGAGACATTTGCACATTTAAAATATATCTAAGGACATTGAGAACGAAATCTAAAAATCTATAATTTGAACCAGCAAGATAATTTGCCGGTAATGTTTACTATCACCATGTTGTCTAAAAAAGTAAAACAAAACCTAAACAACATCTGAACCAGGACTAACCATTATTACCATTAATGTTAACTAGTGTCATGGTCAATTCAACAGTTTTCATGACAGTCCATCCACCTGGTCCCTGACTCACCAAATTCCAGTATTGTCTCATTGGTCTCATTGTCCAAGTGTCCAAATCCCTCCCTCGTCGGTATCAGAGCCTGATGTCAAAAGCTTTAGTGTGTTCTGTGAAGCGGCTAATCTTCTGTATATTCAGCCCGCTTGACCTTGAGTGGAGCTGTTTCAGGCCCTGCTCGTGGTAACCCAGGTCAGGCTGTCAGCAGTCAGCTCCAACTCCACCACCACAGTTGTGCACCGTGATCCCCTCTAATCTCTGTTTTCATTTACAACCAGCACCACCAGGGCTGAACAATATATTCTCTCAATGGGACCAAACAGAAACCATAATGTCAGTGTTCGATATGTTGTGAAATATTTCCTCGCCTAAAGACAGCCTAGCAAACAAACGTACTTTCTTTCTATCTGTTGTTGATGAAGACATGGTCCAAAGCATTGACGTTGTGCTCCACATTGTTTTGGCGTGTAGGCATGAAACAGCCTGGGTAACAGCTGCCTCTTCACCCGCTTACATGGATTGATAGCACAGTGAAGGATTTAAAACTTTAAGTCCAGCGTTAACATTTGCACCTCGGTGTGATGTGAGATTTTCCAGTCAGCACACCAAAACATGACATTTAACTTTTATTTTCTCGAACTGTCTTTGCTGGAATTCATCTGCATTCTCATTTTAGTACACAGGTAGTCTTTGTCTTACTCTTTCCAGGAGGCATTGAGGCACAGACAGCCGGGGATTACTCAAGGTGAGGTGAATCTGCCCTGGAGGCTCAAGCAGAAAATAGCAGGTGAGGGAGGGGCTTCTGTCTTCAGAGCCCACCTGTCAGTCTACACAACAGGTGTCTGTTTCAGGGGCCATCAGCCATAAGGGCAGATGTCTTTCTACCTGAAATTTTACAACACAATTTCACTTACTTGAGTAAAAAAACATGTGGGCACATGTCAGTATTTCAATTAATCTTTAAATCACCCCGGCTTTAACTTTTGTTAAGCAAAATAATGGCAGCTTATTTCACTCCCCTCTCATTTTCCTGGAGCCTTATTGAGAACAAGAGTGCTATTTCATCTCTTTACTTCAGACATGAGCTAAGTTAAGCCCCTTAATCGCTCCTAATAAGCTTAAAGGTGGCCATTGTTGATATAGTGACTGATGTGACACGTTAACCTCTAATGCACTGGCTGCTCTAGTGGCATTTATTAACCAAAAATCACCTTGCCACTGAACCCTTTACGCCTACAACTGCTTAAATGAACACAAAGCTCACTGTTGGTGGCTAAACAAAATTGCTGCTGCAGTGTTGACAGAGCAGCAATCATGGTGCGTCACTACATGTCAAGTTGAAAGCCCTCTTAAATATGTATTACCGGGCTTGAGCGGTAATCCTTAGGAAGTTAAAATCAGCTGTTTAACCATTCACACAGCATCTGTTGCACTAGATCCCATCGACTGCAGAGACAAGCCAGTCCAAGTCTGTAGCATTTAAAGGTGTGGTAATTGTTAGACACAAAAGAGCTTGTCTTGTGTGTTTTTGTTGCCATGAACACGTCTGTATGGGCGGTGTCCTACTGTACTTTTTGTGCTCGCTAACAAAAAATCAACAATGCATCCTGATCCTTCTTTGACATCTTTGACACCCAACCTCTGCTGATGCTCAAAAGAAAATCAATTTAAACCTTATGTGTATTTACACTTTTGTAGACAATCTCACAGGCTGCTGCAGGAGGTGAATGTCATGTTGACATCCTCCCTTTGTTAACGTAACTTATTTATTATTATAATTATTTATAGACTAAAACAATGACAGCCTTACCTTAACTTACCTTGAAACTGTAAAAAAGAAATATGTTTATTATATTTTTATTGCAGTTATATGATTGGCCACTGGAGGATTTGGCAACAGGGCAGATGTTGCATATCCAGTTATACAAAGAAATGCATGTTAATGTAATACAGGTTTTGATTGTAGGGTGCCAGGCAACAGCACAGGATCTTCCCAGACAAATTTACAAGGCAAACATACACTGAGTTTGATCTATGTAGATGTTGGCCATTAAGTGAACTTCATGTATTACATTTATGATAACTTATTAAAAAGTTATTAAAAATATTAAGTATTAAAAAGAGTTTCTTATTGTGGCATTCAGTTGTTAATATGTTACAGATGCACGTTGGTGTTATTGTAAATGGCCCTCTCAGATACAAGACAACCCACAAATCCAACAGTGTTTTTATATTTTTTTTATTTCTAACTCCTCTCCACAGTGGTATTCTCTCACACCGACTGAAACCTGAATGATAGCAGCTGAATGACCTCACTGAAGCCATCTCATTGTTCTTGTGATCTTACTTTAACACAAAGCCTGTTTGTTGAAAGATGCTACTGAGGTGCTCCTGTGGGAAGTTTCTCTTCTATTGTTTCATATTTTTATAAGGATATCTAATCCTCTGTTGCATGTGATTTTTTTACTGAACTGCACTTCCTACATGTGTTACACTGGGAGCCATGAAAGCACATGGCTGTAAGTGTAGTTGGGCTGTCACCTAAGGAAGACCGAGTGGCTGCTTCCTAGCAACCTCTCCCCACTTGGGACACAGTGGACTCAGGTGCCATTTAGGAAACACACTTGGCTTTAAGAGAAGCGTAGAATTGCTAAATAATAGATAAGCTATTGTTTTTTCCACTCCTACTTTCATTCATGAACTCTGTTACCATTGTATCGAATACTAAGGAAAACTAGCAGTTACAATCCATTTTATCACTGCTTTTATTCTCCCTTTTTATTCTTGTGTACATAAAGCTATGAAGTAGTAATCAGCCCTGAATGTAACTTATACCACAATGTTTCACTTTGGCCAAACATGAATGGAACAAGGCAGTGGGCTACTGACTAGTCTAACTGATAGCAAAGTATGCACTCAGGCTTATATCCTTTTAGGCAACTCCCTTGCTCAATATCTGGTGGGACATCTCATGGCTGGACCACTCAGACCCAGCAAGAGTGTAACTTTAACAAGTTTGCTTTTCATTTCAAATATGTACATTTCCTTCTACGAGCTCTTGTTAAACATTAGCACAATCTACTTCACCCCAGTCACCTGTATCTTTAGGGCGTTTAGGGTCATGCAGAATTAATGAGAACAGACAGCTTGAGTGCATTTAATGAGTGAATTCTAGGTTTATGCATTAATACATAAGGGCTTGAGCAATGTTGACTTCTCAATGGCAGATGTCTCAAGATAGTTATAAAGAAAATTAATGAGGATTAAGAATTAGCAATTTGAAGTATTTCTTTAGTGGTTGGTACAAATGCAAGTAGTTGAGGCGTTGTAGCTGCTGTCCAACTTACTAACTTACTGTAATGAACGAGTTGAAAAAGAATAAAAGTTACTTAAGATCAAAAGCAACAACGAGTGGGCTTGTGATGGCTGAGATTTACATCATGACTGTTGGAGTAGGACTTGGACTCATTATCGCAATCAACGGGCTCTTGGGGTAGAAAGAGCTGGAAGCCAAACTGTTTACGTTTTTGCTGAGGCTTTGAATGCTTGTTTAATATCACCAGGTTGAATTAAAGCTGTAAAGCCTTATTAATAACCATCTACTATGCCTGGTACTATTTGGATTCTGATTTTATGAAGTTGAACTACAAAGCATAAACCACCTCTCTTTGGGCCTGCTAGCTTAGCTCCAATAAAAGTCCAACTGTGCAACCTTTATCTGAATAAAGCTAGTGTTCAGAGGCAAAGCACCAGCTCAGTGTTTCCTATCAGTTCAACTTTAAGCCAATGCTAGCACTTTACTTTCTTGTGGTGCCAGCCAGATTCAGCTTATCAGGTCCAGCCATGGTGCTACGATGAGAAAAAGAAGCAGGCCCACAATGATAGCCTACATTTACACACGGCAGGGCGTCACATTGACGTTAGGCTGTGTGTTTGCTGGAAATAGCTGTGCCCTGTGCCTCACCTACAAAACTTGTTCTGTACTAATTGTGCACAAATGAATGATAGCTTTGCTTTTTTGTATCATAAAGTGTGTTCTTAGAACCAAAGCCATGATAACAGTGTCTCAGAGGGTGCTCATGATAATAGAAAAATAATAATAATGGAAAAATAGTAGACCTGTATTCAAGACTAAAAATAGATAATTGTTCTACATTTTCTAAGCATCGCATTTTCAACGCTGTATAAATGCATGCCATTCTCTATTTTGTATTCAAGGCAGGAAGAGAGAAAGTTCATATCCATCAATAAAGAGATCATTTTTATGTTTTTATAGAGAAAGTTGACTGTAGCTAGACAGGAAACAGAGGATGACATAGAGGAAACAGGCCAGCGCTGGGAATCAGGTCCCTCCGGTAATGCGGCATGCACTCTCACTGGATGAGCTACCAAGTTGTCCTAAATTAATCAAAGAGAAATCCATCATTATTAATATTATGTACAAGAAAACGCATTGGAGCATTACTGAATTACATAAACTATAATTGCAGTTTGGGGTATTGTCCGTGAGTAAACCTCACTCATTCAACAGTGCTTACATTAGTTTGTATTATTTTCAGACAAGGAGCATGCACCTGGTAACTTATCTACAATGACTGTTTGAGTTGCCTTTCTAGGTATTCTATCTATTATATACAGTATTTATAATTGAAACCCAGTGGTGTTTGAAATGGAAAGTGTAATAGAAAAAAAAAAAAAACACAGATAAGTAAGGGTTAATACGTTTTAGATTTAATAACAGCGCTATTGTGCAATTGCACTGGCGACTGGCACATGCTCAGTCTCTATTGAGTCATCCGGGCTTTTATTTGGGTCCCTCTGCAGATCTACTCTAGCATTTGTTTAGTTTTTCCAGTCCCAATCTATTCCAGTAATTTAGTAACCCATATTTTTATGAAACCAAGATGTGTTTATGTTCTTTCACATGGCACTCAATGGAAAGCATCACTTCAGCTCAATATCCATGTTGTTATAATGCAACATTTTTTTTTTTTACAAATGACTTTACCATTGAATGTTTCATATTAACAGTGTTTGACTGTATGGCTGGAAAACATGTGGTCATCAGGTGCGTGAACCCTAGAGAGGCCCTTTCTAAACAAACCTCTGGATTTAAAAGCTGTTGGTGCCATGAGGCCTTGTTGGTAAAGGAACAGACTGCTCCGTGGGGTCATTTCTGAATTGACCATGTGTGTATGTGTGTTCTACCCAGAGGTGTCAGTAGTGTAAACGTGCTCCGACTGGCCATGTGAGAGCTGCCATGAATTGACCATTGGTGTACAGTAATTACCTTTACCTGTTTAGACTCCACCGGCTTTCACCAGTCAACAAACACCATGTGTTTTCTCAGTCAACAATTAACATAAATATGCGTTTCACCCAGATTTGTCTAAAATCGATTTATCTCCACACTCTCTAAATGCCTAAAATATGTCACACAGACAGAGTGACATGATCAATGCAGAGTGATTATGAATTAAAAGGTCGTTACCTTCCTGTGACCAAGCCGCTCTCATGGAACCCCTTATATGGGCCTTACATATGGGAGCCACCATACAACAATATATTGCCGTCCAGCAGAAGGCAGGCTCTAAAGGCTGAATTTTTAATATTTTATTTAACCTTTATCTAACCAGGAAAGTCCCATTGAAATTACAAATCTCTTTTTCAAGGGAGTCCAGGTAGTAATGAAATATAAACAGAAATCTAATGCATCACTTTGTAAACTAGGGCTCTGTACCAATGCCTGCACTACACCCTGCGGTCTCCACGAAGGGTGTACTTGGAAATGCACTTTGGTATAAGTGTGCAGCAACATGCGTCTGAACGTCATAATTGTGACGGCAAAATGCCGGCACTGATCGCCCTTTATGCAATGTTGTTAATGAAAATTATGAATCTACAGCATAGAATCACTTTCTGAAAGAAAAAACAGAGAAACCAAAAAAGACTTCTATATCAGACTCAGCGAGAACGAGAACTCGCGAGGAACACAAGGGCGTAAGTGCGGGTATTGGGACAGGGCCTATTTCCGGTCCTGGTTACTAGTGCTACTTGATAACACGTCCTCGTTTGTCACCGTAACACTATGCTGCTGCCCCCCTGACGTTGAGTACTAATGTTCAGATTCACTTGTCCTCAGTGACATTTTATCTAGAAGTCTTCTATTTATTTTTTTTACAAAATAGTAAAGTCTGCTGTAGCATTTGTAGATTTGTTTCAATAAAACAATACTTAATTGTGGTTACTTTTGAAAAGATTTGTTTTCCCAGCAATAGTCAAGACACACCCAGTTTGAAGAAGCTGACAGAAGAATAGTTTTAATCTTGTTACGTTTCAAACATTGGACTTTTAATTCCTAAAGTGGTATGTGTCTGAGAGATTACACAAACACATTGAAGTGAATAGATTGTAAATTTATTCACAATCAGAGGTTGTACAGGATCAGATTAAAAAGATGAAATTCATTTAAATAGATTATATGTAACACATTGTAGTTTTTCCACACAGAGGGCCCATTGGTAGCTGTACATAACATAAAGCCTGTGTCATTTGCTTCTCCAAACTATGGTTGGCAATTATCTACTCGCAAATGAGTTACCCCCGCTAAGTAACTTAAAGTAAGCAATTAGACAGTTTATATCAGGTTTACTGGGGTCAAAATTCCTTGAGAAAATTAAAGTACAGTATGTCTTTGATAGTGCAATGTGCCAGACCCTCGGGGTAAAAAAAAAAAAAAATCCTTGTTGTAACATGTTGGTCAGACCTCAGTCAAACTCTTATATTACTTTGAGAACCAGATGTTCAAGTCTTAACTGTATCAGGGCCGTTACAATATTGAAAGATCTAAAAGAGCTTTAGCAACCTGGATATGACCTTTCCAAAGATAATCCAATAACAACAAACTGTAATGCATAATATAACCTGTATTAGTTCCTGTTGTTCTGAATTTGAGGAATGCCACTTAGGTTTCTTCTACATCTCACCGTTGGATGCTGCCAGCCTGAAAACATAGACCTTGCTTACAAGCTTTTGGTCAGAACACAGTGTTCTTGACTTTGTAGAGGTTGTATTTTCTGTCTCCTGTTTGAAAAAAACAGCCCAGTGACACAAAGGTTGGCTTTAAAACAAACCAATAAAACAAGTATGCGCACATACTATAAGTTCCATCCTGGCCTGGCCCGAGTGTTTTTAACTGCTGGAGGACTGGTGCCTTAACATCTTAAGAATCCACACAAAGCTTTAAAACCCAATATCTTTTGTTGTGATCTTGTTGATGTGATCTTGTATAATCTTTAACTGTAGCTTCATTTGTTAGTACTATTTAAAATATTTAGGCCATATATTTCAACTGCATGCCTTCATTCACATCAAATCTGGACACTGTCAAAAACGAAATCATCATCGTTATTGATTCAGTTCTGATTCAGCTCAGAGAACAAAAGCTCACAGATTCCCCTCAGGCCTTTTAAAGCAGCGGCGGATGTATACATATGATAAAACACTTCCGGTTGTTGTGTCTGCTGTGCCAATGTGTAGCAAACATACAACAATTTCATAATGACCCTGGGTGTGCTGGACCGGGACCAGGGGTGGGACGATGTACAATTACATCTATGATTACATCGCAATGAAAACAGTAAAGATTAATTGATTGTGTCAGGATAATCGTTCATTAAGCTGTTTTTTTTTTTTTTACCTCACTACAATGCCATTTGTTTGTTAAATGTCTGTGAAGGTTCTCAGTCATCCAGGACATCTTGAAAAAAAGTTTGAAGTAAAAGCATCTGGACTCAGTTTTCAAGGAGAAGAAGTGTCTTCTAAGGCCTTAAGACTATGGTCCCACTGGTGATTTAAGAAAAAGATATCCAAATGCTGCATTGCGCTGTCCGGCTTGTTTTCTGCTTTCTCTTATTTTTCTCTGTCGTTCTGAGTGACTGAAGAGCAAAAGCTTTGGTAAACTCTCGCTGAAATGAAACTTCTGTCTGTGTCCAGCAGAGAACAGGGCTGTGGACAATAGTTTATTGAATAAAAGTTAGCAAAGCAGCGTTAATTGCCTCAAGGCTGTTGATCCAGGAGCAGCTGTCTGACAGACACTCTGAACATGACCTTCATGCAGCAGGGCCAGAACAAGTATATTTGGGCACCCTTTGCGAAGGGGGCGTCTGGGGGGGCTCAACCATAGGGTCTATTTATATATAATATTAAATTAAGCGTTCTCTGAATGAATTTCCAAACTGTAAGCATGATTTCATAATTATTGTAATAATATCGTAATTGCAATTATTGTGGCCAGGACAATTGTGACACAAAATTCTAATATTGTCCCATGCCTAACAGGGATTGCTCTAAATAATTGTTGTTTGTTTACGGAAGTGTAAGGATCTCCAGTGATGCCTTGCTGTTTTTTCCTAACACAGTGTATGGCATATCAGATTTGGCACAACAGGCTGTATCTGGTAAACCATATAAACTTTCAAACAAGATTGTTTAACTACAATAATATTTGATACAAATGCCCTTTAGTTGATTTAAAGGTTCAGATATTTCAGTTAGTGATTGCAAAACTCTGATATAATATATGAACTGTAACTAAGCCCTTTTAACTGTGGTTCATCTTGTTGACCTGACTTCAATGTTTTATTTTTCAATATAAAACTCCAGGGCTGAATCTTCTAGGCATCTTGTGATCTCTCCGTGGTTCAGTGGGTATGCTGTAGAGGACAAATTGTACAATCTTCTCTTTAAATTCCATTACACTGCGAGAACTGCTAACACAACGCACGCCTACCCCCGGCATCAGGACATTTTCTCCTCTTTTAGTTTTATTTAATCACAATGAAGTAACTTTGACCTAAGTTGGGTCAAGGGGCAGCAAATCTGATCACAAGTTACATTGTTTTTAAAGTTCAGGGGTTCAAAATGTGCATAAGGCTAGTAATGCAGAGCGTGTTGCTTTTTTTTGCATGTGTTTTACTCATTCATTGTGTTTTTATTATCTTTGACGAGTCACTGTTAATCTCATATGCTTGAGTTTTCATGCAATATTGTCTATTAATACTAAAATAACTTGAAATACACAAGAAAATATATTGGAGACAAAAACTTCTTAATCTTAACAGTACATGTAATGTAATAGGAGATTTGTACAAACATTGTAAAAAAGAAGAAAGAACACTAATCACTGCAGTCACGCAAATCCATATGCAGTCAGGGGTTAAATGTCTTTGCATGTGTTGTCATGTGTGACATGTGTTATGGGTGAGTGCTCCCCTGCCCTTTGGCCCAGACCTTTAACCTGAGGACGAGCAGTACGTGTGAAATCCTTAGCATCCTTCCGTAGACTCCAATAAGGACTGTTTTGTGGATGGTCTTTACTGCATGTTCGAAGGCATCCGTGCTTACAGTAACAAAGTGACATGGATCAGGAGTGAAGTTTGCAAAGATAAGCCAACAGCTATTTCACATCTTAATGCTTAGCTTTGATTAATACAACTCTTAAAGATATGCTAACTTCGGCCATAGTATAAGATGACAAGAAGACACAAGTTTAAACATATGCCATTCATCTATCTATCTATCTATAATTATTAACCTTTGCTAACCGTAAACATCTTTCTTTTCATTTATTTATTAATGAATTATTTTGTATTTCTAACATGCTTATTAGATCCTAATTATTACATGTGGTCCATTTCCCTATTACATTTAGGTTTTAGGGATAATAATAAACAGTAAAACTTTTTTTAAACTACTAATGTAGCCACTTCCTGAGACCCATGAGCAATGCTAGGTTGACTTTTTCTCTCAAATAAAGTGGTCAAACATTTGCACATAAAACTTACTAGATTTATTAAATATATCAAATGTTACGTCCTAACTGAGTTGACAAAGGCCTGCTTGACTGCCCACTCTCCTGACATAAATAGCAGATAGTGTAATCCTACATCTAGGTCTTTTGGTTGTGCCGGTAATTAGACGGGCGCCACAAGTCAAGTCTTCTGAGTGTGCGCGCTGCAGTCAGAGGGCTGTTTGAGTCCTCAATCCTTCTGAGATTAATGGCTAACCTCCCCGTGCCTGCTCCATTTACAGAACATGTCAGGTTTTCTTTGGAAAGCACACAGTAGCGCTTCAGTTTCGGAGATGCAAACATCTAAATGCAGCACTGTAGCCCCGAGTGCCTACGTGCACGTTTATACCGAGTGCATGTCAGTCAAACGGGCATCTCAGTTGCATAGCCATGAGGTCAGAATACTTTTTCATGCTGGCTTTGACCTCAATCCAGCGCTTGGCCAGCCACTAGTCACTGACTCAGGTGGACAGTAATGCCTGAGCCTCGCACGTTCACTGCTGTCGTCATCTACAAGCCGCCATGGGCTCTGCTGTCTGCATAGTTACTGTCAGCGTCTGGGCATAACACTTATGGCCTGTTAATAGCACTGTCAATAAGTGAATGGCATAAGGAAAGGCTTATCTTTTAGTGGCTCAAAGGGGTCAACAATATGGCCTGAAATATATAGTGGATACTATCTACTAAATGTATTACAAATGTTGTGGGATGGTCTTCTCATGATAACTAGTTGGTTGACTACCGGCATTACTCCAACTCAATAATGCTAATGCAATGTATCTTAATAGGTTCTACATAAAAGAAATAACAAAAAAAACTGAAAAAGGCTCTGCACAAAAAATAAAGCTCCCAATTTTTTTAAATGATTTTTATCACCACATGTGACGTTTCAGGCTGGTCCCCTTAATTAGACAGCTAGCCAGAACGTTACATGTGGTGAAAATTATTTACAAAATCTGTGAGCTTGATTGTTGTGCGGAGCCTTCTTTAGTGTTTTACTCATGAGATCTTCTGGTTCTAGGACACAGGCCCACTGGCTTTGGATGTGCGTGCTGTTTTTCTGTTTCTACATAAGAGAAGGACATCCTTTTTATCACTTGTGTAGCCCATTAAATTGGTGCTTTTTTGTGTTGTCTATTTGAGACTTACTTGTAAATAGTGGGAGCAGATTTTATTAGATTAACATAATTATTCTATCAGGTAAATTACAATTTTTTTGTACATTAAAAACCTCAAGTAAACTAAACCAAAACTCCCCAAAGGTAGCTAAAAGTAGTATGACTGAACCCATTTATAACTTCTTGCCTCACATTTCTCTCTGTATTTATTCAAGATACATTCAGATGCCACAGTCTGTCCACAGGGCCATTGCACAAACTCATCTGTAACACCAGAGCAACATGTTCATTCCCGTTTTAGGCCAGTGCCTCCGCTTGGTTTGGTGCAAACATTTGTCCTGGTCATGTCCTGGTTGTCATAAATGGGGCACTGACAGGGACCAGTGGTTTCTCTATTATCAACACAGCTTGACTCCACTTATGTGGCAATGAGCCCAACTATTTCCAACCTCAGCTATTGCAGACCCCTGACTCTATACACACACACACACACACACACACACACACACACACACACACACACACACACACACACACACACACACACACACACACCTTCCCCGGATAAGAATAAAGCATTTCTTGAGTAAGAAAGCCTCTAGGCACTCAGATCATTTGCAGTTTATCTTTGCCTGGACGCTACACTGTTTTCCGTCTATTACCACTTGCCTTTTTCAAAGCAGAGTTTGTTTGTTTTTACGGCACCCCCACATGCATTGCTTTTTAAGGGTTATGCAATTTGTTTTGGCCTCTTTGAGGAAGGGGTCGGGGTGAAGGGTGATAGCTGCAAGTCTAATGTCCTCCTGTAAGTTGTATGGAAGTTATGTACAGCTGTCAGCAGACAATAGATGCTCACCACAGCTCTGACTTGAGTTAGAGGTTATAATTACACCTAATTGAATCACATTGTTGTATAATCTGAATCAATTCAGAATTCAGAATCTTTACAGAAGCATTACTAAAGATTCAGGGTTTTTGTACTAGTGTGCCACCTCTGGCGTTAGCTGTACTGCATCCAGAGTTGTGCGTGTTCACTGTGCACACGCTTGTACGAGCACGAACGAACAACAACCGAAGAAGAATCTGCCGGTTTTGAGAGCGCTGGAGGCCTGTCTCTTCTCTGTGTTCACAAGATTCATTTTAAACTTTGCCACTAGCGTTGCTTATTTTACTTATGGCGGCAAATCAGAAAGTGAGAACCAGGTAAATGAGCATGTTCTCATTTAATTGCCTGTACAGGCAACCGCGGTGAATTCAGAGGCCAATTGTGCACATTATGCTGTTGATGATGAATGTAAGAGTCAGAATTTGTTTTATTTGAACCCTTTTAAAATTCCCTAATGCACCTTTAAGGCTTAGAATCATGATTCTTTAATACATTTTTTTTTTCATATTTTTATTGCCAGCTGTTTTACACATTTTTCCCATCCAATTTGTTTTGAGGTATACAAATAATAAACATTGTTGCCACAGCAGGACACTGTTCTTCCTAGAAATCACATTTTTATTTTGCAATTTTGCAAAGTAGCATGTGACACGCTCTTGTTAATGCTTGGAATAGTGTGGCCCAGCAAATTCATGTAACACCAACAGTGCTATATGTGCAACCGGTTCTTTGTCCCCAGGAGACAACGCTCTCAACATGGAGCTGTGATGTTATAGCTCTTAGATACATAAATATCCAGATGCACATCATCCTGTGAACCCACTGACTCACTAATCATGGCCACAGTAAGCTTTGAACATTCACATTGTAATTACGGTTGTTTCCCTTTTTTCAGGATAATCTGCTGATCTTTTGCAGCAGTAAACCTTATTATCTGTGTCGTGTGACGTCCTGGTTATAAAGCATGTGTAGGTGCAAATTGGATAATGCATGATGTCTTCATTTAAGAGTTAGCATGACAAAAATTATGCTTCTGTAGAGTCACAACAGATTTCATAGACCACAGTGATACAAGTTCACATGAACTAAGATCAACAGAAAACTTTAATTCCAATTGCACCACAAGTGACAAACTAACGGGACAGTGATAAGGATTAGTGAAAGGGACAGGCACAAATTATTTGTAATTCCAGAAATTAAACATGCTCTTGGTTGTGCTTGGTTTTTCTTCCAATTACAGTATTGACGTTAATAAAAAAAAAAAAAAATCAGTTGTCTGTGTTAATTTAAAATCCTGGGCATAAATTAAGACAAGTCCAAGATTTTTGAAAAGTGGTCTCAGATTCAAAATACTAACCGTTCATATGCTAAGTGCCTAAAAGCATTTGCGCAAACCTGTTTATGGGAGTGTTTTTACCTGTTTTCCAATATTGAAATGCGTGATGGCATTTAGTTTTGACAGTAATCTTGTGTGTGAAGTAAAAGCCTCTGCCTGTGTTAGCTTCATAACCTGATCACTATTGACCTAAAGCAAAACAATCTGTCTTGCTTTTAAAAGCCCTCGTAATGTACCATGACAGGTTTGACAAGTAAGTGATGTGGGTGAAAGGGATCTTTTGTAGTTTAACTTCAGACAGTGGAGAACTCAGGGGATGCAGCATTAACAACATTAGCGGTAGCAGCTTCTCAGTTACTAGGAAAGAGGTACAAGGAGGAAAGAGTGGTGGTCAAGCTGATTGTGAGGATAAACATATACAGACCATTTTTCCTAGAAACACACCTCAATGCAGGATTCATGGTCTTGCAGGTCTCGGAGGAGTTTTCCACTAAACACCCACCACAGACAGACTTACTCCGATGGCGCATAAATTGGGCCATTCATCCAGAAGGAAGCACAAAATGTGTTTGTTCATCCTGTGTTTCGTTCAGATTTACATGGATTTCTGAAGTCTCATCTTTAGAGTTATAGTCAAGCCCCCCATAATGGAAAATGAAGATTACTTAACCGGGGGCTCCCCAGCATGTGGTTTTCATCTTCCCAGTCTGTGTCATTAAGTAAAGAAATAGTAATTTATCGAATATGCATATCATCTTATGTAATTTTAGTGTTTACAAGATCGCGTACATTTTGAAACTTTGAATGCTGTCACCTACCTTTTCCTTATGTTTTAAAATAATAATTTTCTCTCTGTAGACACGTAAGCTGACCAAAGCAGAACGCCAACGCGTTTCAGTGAAGAGGTGGAGATGCTGAAAGGCCTGCAGCACCCGAATATCGTCCGCTTTCATGATTCCTGAAATCCACAATGAAGGGCCACAAGTGCATCATCCTGGTTACTGAACTTATGACATCAGGCACTTTAAAAACGTGAGTCAGATACCATATTATAAAATTATTAAGTCCAATTTTGGTGTAATTTTAGACACTGTCCATCTCTATTTTAAGCTAAACAAGAGGTGACGGCCTCTCCACTTGATGAAATGTTCTAGGATTTAAATTACATAAACATCCTCTTGATATTAAATAATAGTGGAATTATTTTGTTGTACTTCACCATTGCTCTCCTCACTGTGTTTAGATTGAGCTGTTATGTATATTAATCCTTTGGTTTAAGGTACCTGAAGAGGTTTAAGGAGATGAAGCTGAAACTGCTGCAGCGCTGGAGTCGACAAATCCTCAAAGGGCTTCATTTCCTGCACACACGCACACCTCCCATCATCCACCGCGATCTCAAGTGTGACAATATCTTCATCACTGGCCCCACTGGCTCTGTCAAAATTGGAGATCTGGGGCTAGCTACCCTTAAAAGTGCCTCTTTTGCTAAAAGTGTCATTGGTAAGTGCACAGTTATACAGGCTAACACATTTACAATGAATAGGCCCAGTTGTAGGGGACACACAGTGGAGTAATGCCTCACAGTAAGAAGGTTGTTTAAAACACTACAAAACCTGCTGGTGTAGATTGTGTCAACTGATAACTGCCAATTGCCAGAGGTATAGGCTTCAGTTGCCGGTCAATACGAGGTAATGTTAAATCAAAGGTTAATTTCTACTGTTTTTTTTCAGTCATAAAGATTCATGTGAGTGAGTTCAAGAGCTGCTAAGCAGTTTTACCATCCTCAGGCTTATTAATCATCATTCATTTCTGTGTTTTATGTTTCTTGAAATCCTAAAGGAACACCTGAATTCATGGCCCCAGAGATGTACGAGGAGAAGTATGACGAAGCCGTCGACGTCTATGCCTTGGGAATGTGCATCCTGGAAATGGCCACCTCCGAGTACCCGTACTCCGAGTGCCAAAACGCTGCCCAGATCTACCGCAAAGTCACCAGTGTGAGTGAGGGGTGGAGGAAACCACCTCATTTTAACCCGTATTTAACATAATGGTTGACATATGTTTTCTGGATAAGATGAGGATATCTAGCGCATGCTCACAGATTTCCTGAAACTTGCAAAATACCAGGACCCATTTGGAAAAAGCTACATTTTCAGTCAAATTAAGGCTTACTTTTGTCCATTAACTCAGGCGTGAATATCCGTAAGCTGGAACCAATCATGACGCAGATTCGTCCATGTTCGAATTTCTGATTGTGACTTTAGCCTTTCAGTGATCCTGTTTAATTGGGTTGAGTAATTACAATGATTGGTTTATGCCTCTCCTCTGAAATGATGTTTGTGCAAACTGGTTTGAGCATTTCCCGGCTTCCCAATAAGAGCTTTTTCTCCTATTAAATTAAGTTAAAGATCAACCAACATACAGTACCTGTATTTCTTCCTAAAAGAAGGTTTTAAATCCCAGCCCAAAGCTCATTTACAATACACACTGGAACATTTAGGTCTAAAGGCTTTATTCAGAAACAAGAAGCAGCTCTTTAAAAAAGAAAAAAAAAAAAACGTTATAATGACTTTTAAGAGGGTAGCAGTGTTGGAGACTTGTCATTTTTGAAACTGCTGGATGGTGCCAAGCGAAGCGATGACGCCACAGTGGGAGGCCAGAGCGAGCCACTGTAGAATTATAAGTTTCGGAAATTATGTCTCAGCTTGTCTGTGTGGCGCACAGGCAAAGCGAACAGGGGCTGACGGAGGCTGGAAAGTGAGAGCGCGACATTGCCAATGAGTTGGAGTCTGGCTCCTGAATAAACACGACAACACTAGGCTTACCCAAGTTCCATTTTAGAGAAGCTTACACAGGAAGAAAGATTTAATAAAATCATATTAGGTTTTGACTTTCATTTGTATGGCTTATGCAGAGTCTTTATGGCATTTATTTACTACAGGGGTTAAGCCTCACAATAAACACTAGCCCATAAACTTCACATACGTCTTATACAATGGCTGATTTAAAGCGATCACAGGCTGAGATAAACTCATTTCTCATTATAATTTAACTGCACTTTGATGCACTTTGCACTTTGATTTCCACTTATTTCTCTGCACCTTATCTTGTGCTCTGTCATCACAGGAATAGATTTGGGCTGAATTTTTGTAAAGGTTTCTGTGGGAACATTGATGTGGCTCCTGTGTCTGCCCAATTTTTCAATCACAACCAGACAATAGGGCACGGCTTTTTTAAGGAAAAGTGGTTATATGACAGCCAAATACTATCTTTATTTTTTTCATTCAGATCTTCACTGTCATATACTGCCATGCTTCACCTTTTCCTTTGTGTCTTTTATATACTGTTGTTTGTTTGTAATTGGAGATGTAGTTCATTGACATTTGGGCAATTTTGTCTTGTTAGTTTTAATTATTTGCTTATATTGGAGCTTACTTTACTCAAACTTGTATTTTTTTTAGAATTTTCAGATATTACTATATTCACATCTCAATGATTTTTTTTTCCATCTTTGCCCAGTGGATTTCTCTGTGAAACCTAATAAAAATATAATGTAAATGTGTTTAAATCAAGAGGAATAAAAAAAATAAAAATCTTTTTTGATAAAACATCTGAAAAATTCACTGAAATCTTTGTATTGTTCATAAATATTTTGACTTAAGACTCATTTTGGAAGAGTGTGGTATCAAAACATCCCTTTTTTTGAGCATTAGCTGGTTGCTTGGGAATATAAAAGCTAAAGGTCTTATTCTTATCAAGGTTATTCCAGAGATGGGGCACTGCGTTAATCTATGTGCACTCTATGTGATAACATTAAGGAAAAATGACCTCTTCTACAGTAAAATGTGTCCCATAGGAGCATTTTTACAATGTACAAAGTATAGAAGTTTTGTGCTACTTTCCGCTCTGGTATTGACATGATTGCAGAGCCTGATGTTATGCAGGCGGTGGATTGCGTTAACAGTACAAGTGGGAGGGATACAACTGGGACTTCTTCGGTCACCTCTTCAGACTAACTTGAAGTTATAAAATTGTAAAATGTTTTTCTTTTTACAGGGTATAAAGCCTGATAGTTTCTACAAAGTAATAGTCCCAGAGCTGAAGGAAATCATTGAAGGCTGTATTCGTATGAACAAAGATGAAAGGTAACACAAATCGCCATCATGTGTTATTTGAAGTAGCTTCATTTGAGTGTTGTTTAGTCTTGTTTTAAATATAATTGTGAAGCACTGATGGGGGTCATAATAACATGGATTTGCTGTTGGTTACATTTGCATATAAAGGTTAAATTGACCTGATGCAATGTTTATTTTTTATTTTTTTCCAGGTACACCATTCAGGACCTCCTGGATCACCCCTTCTTCCAGGAGAACAATGGAGTGCATGTGGAGCTGGCCGAGGAAGATGACATGGTGAAGCCCGGCCTCAAGCTCTGGCTGCGCATGGACGACACCAAGAAGCTCCACGGAAAGTACAAAGACAACAACGCCATTGAGTTTCTGTTCGAGCTGTACAAGGATGTGCCTGAGGAGGTGGCTCAGGAGATGGTGAGCTCACACAGAAAGACACTTTGTTGTAAGATCAACCTTTACTGCTTCTCGGATCTGGTTTGCAATAGCCATTAGGGGGGAAATGGTGTAATTGCCCACAGATCAACAGATAGAGACAAGTTAAGCAGCATGTTGTCCTGAACTTGATTTATAATGGTTGGTTTTACCATGTTCCCAGGAGACAGCTTGTGATATTGACTGGGTTGGGGTCAGTTTGACCACTTTCAAACAGTTGAAAAGTTTTACATATTATAGTATAGCAAATTTTTGACAAATCATTGTAAAAAAAGATTTAAGGACTAATTGACAGAACCTCTAATTAGCATGTTAATGCGATAACATGGGCTTTCTTTTGGTTTAAATAAATATCCCAGCATCCAAAGCGTGCCTCAGATATCATATATATATGGTACAGTATGTTTAAATTTAGAGGGACCAATTGACCAAGCTCATACATGAATGAGTTTAGTGAATTATTAGTAAAATCAAAATTGATTGTTGAATTTCTGATTGCAAACATCACTCATCAGAGGCAGGTGCACAAATGTGTACTGCATCAAAATGCCTTTTTTATAGTTATATTATCACTATAGAAAATATTCATACGCACTTTAATACATAAAGAGCAGACATTTAAGAGAGTGTCAAGGGCACTGCTCAGCTTTAATCATCAGGGGTTTGAAATGTGAGCGTGCTGTTCAGGAAGCAGCTGAGGTCAAGTCTTTAATAATATAATGGCTCTCATGCATGTTGTGAAACAGGCCCTTATGTCCTCCACAGCCCCCTCTACAGAGGTCACTTTTAATGAAAACGCAAGACACAATTCCAAATGTTTTAGCTCATTGTGGTAGTTTTCATCAAGATCAAATTTTACATCAGTGGGGACATCTAGTTCGGCTTGTGTGCTGTAATCTGAGCAACTGTTGAAAGGCAGCACGGACTGACTGCCTCACTTGTTGGACTGACAAATGGGTTTGCAAAATGCCAAAACAACATCATTTTGGATGTTCAGTCAATCAGTGTTTATTTGTTTGGCAACTTACAACAATCAACATTAATCAGAGTGTTTTACATAAATCAAATGTGTTTTATTTTTTTCTACCTCGACCTGGAGATGTCTTAACAGAAATTGGCAAGATCACTGTTTCAGAAAGTTGAAATAACCATTAAAATATACATATAAGACATATGATGATAATATACTTTCCTTAATGTTTAGACAAATATAGTCACTTTAGAGGTATTTCAGTTTAACAGAATGGATGAAAGCCTAAATTAATAACATTTTATTCATAATATTCATAAAAGAATAACATTTACTGCTGTTTCAAATGTATATATGTCTAGACCTAGATGAAATTTTACTGCCATAAAGGTTGTACATGGAGTGACAACAGTTTTCTGAGATGACAATGGTTTGAGACTTACTGTGCTATATAGCTGCGATGTTCATGTATACTGACAAAAATTCAATCAGATGCTGGCAAGGCTTAAAATGTCTTTGGAGCCAGTGGAGTAAATACAGAACAGGACGTGTGTGATTTTGCCTTTAAAGCTGAACAGCAGCTGTCGGATGTGGTTTGGTCACTCTCTAAACAAAAGCTGTCAGAACAAAACTACATGTTACATCAAAGCTTGTATATGTTATGGTTTGAGAGTTCAGGTCAGTCAGTCCGCCATCACTTGCGCACACTGTTTACATATTGTACACACAATGGACCGTGACCTATACACATGTTAGAGTTGTGTTCTGACAGTTCGTGTGTGTTTTTATGCAGGTTGTGCTCGGCTTTGTGTGTGAGGCAGACTTCAAGATTGTGGCCAAGGCCATTCGGGACAGAGTGTCAGCCATTAAACGGCAGAGAGAGAAACTCAGACGAGTAGCTGAGGAGCGCAAAAAGAAGCAGGAGCAGGAAGCCATTGAAGAGGAACCAGAGCCCCAGCCGCCTTCGCCTAAAGCCACGTGTGTTACTGCCGCGGAGTCCCCCACGTCAGCTCAGGCACCTCCAGCTCCCATACAATCCCCAGTTACCAGCTCTGCGGACTCAGGCGTCAGCTCAAACTTCCCTGTTGAACCGGAGGAGCCTGAGGCTGATCAGCACTTTAACATTCGTCACAACAGCCTGTCCTCTGCTAATTGTGAGCTGCTTTATGTGACAACAGATTCATGAATTTGCACATTTCCCTCATGTTTGCAATGTCCTATGGCAATGTGTTAGACTCAGGGCAATCTTATAGTCTTATAGTGATAATAGTCTATGTTCTTTGTTGTAACAGCTGACTGCGAGACAGATGGATATTTGAGCTCCTCTGGGCTTCAAGAACCCCTGAAGGCCAACAGCTACAGGGCACCCCAGAGCCCTCCCACCAAACGGACACTCACACTGGCCACTGAAGGACAGACAATCCCAGCCCTCCGCTTCCCCTCGGTCAGTTGCTTCAATAAAGAATTTGTTATCAAAAGTGGAGAATGCAAAGTGGAGGTGTCGGAGAGGAAAACAGCACAAAAATAAATCACCTAGTGCAGAAATGGCGTTTTAATAAATCCTGCTTTCATTGATCAAACAAACAATGAATAAAGGTGAAACTATTATGACCCTTTTTGAAAAAAGTACTTGCTAATTGTAGCTGCTCTAGTTAATACTGAAGTCATCTGACACTTAATTTCCTCTCCCTCTATTAACCAGAAAGCAAAAAAAAAAACTAAAGGATCAATGACCTCTGTCCAGCTCAATCTTAAACATGTTGACCTGACAGAAACATACAAATCACATAATGCTGCATTATATAAAAGTGAAAATGTATCCACTGTATAAATAAATATAAATTTGCAGAGGAAAAACACTCTGATATAAATGTATCTACGCATATATGCTATATATGCTATTAAGAAGGAGAGTTTGGTACTCTGAATATAATACATGACATTTATTTTTACAATAGTCTATTAAGCCCTGCACCAGATAACATCCCTGGTCCTGAGACCCTTCGTCAGGGCATGGAAAACCCCCCTAAAAATATTTACATAACCAATAACCATATTGGCAGAGTCCATAGGACAGAGTTCAAGAAGAGCAACGTGCAATCAATAAGAAGCACTGAGACTGAAAATACCTGATCAATCAATCTCCATACATTGGCTGAAATAAGTACGTTTGACTTTGCTTTTGAAACAGAGTCAGCATCCCGCACTTTCACCTGGAGCCCAATCCATAAAAAGGGGCAAATTAAATGTTGTAATTTAGCTTGCATTAATCTAAATTTGTAATAATGTGAAAAGTAACATAAATGATGATTTTTTGTTCAACTCACCTCATCCCTCATTTTACAGAGCATTGCTGTATCCAACAACACAGAACACAGCAACTCTGGGCCCTCGAGTGGCTTAAACTCTCCTGTGGACAGGTACGACTATTCAACAATTATTTATTGATTCATTGTTAAATGCAGTAGGAGGGGCCTGAAAATCAATGTTGGGAAAACATAATTTCCCTATATAACTCCATCTGTGGTGCTGTCACAACGCACTCGGGGCAATCCAAATGCTCCTCAGTGTTTTTACTGTAGTGTCTGTGACTGTGTGTCAGATGTGGTGAAGGTCCTGTTTTCAGTGTTCGTGGGATATGTTTGAGAAGATCCGCTTTATTGTCTGTGTGAGCCGAGAATAAGCCAGGAAATGCTGTGTTTATTTTGTGTTTAGAATAGTTTATTATCTGGAATCCATCCGTTTTATGAATTAAGCCTTCAAATGAAAGGATGGCATGAATTATTGCTTCAGTCTGTCTGAAATGCCATGCAATTACTTACTATCACTTTTCACATTTAGGGTTTGGTTTTCTTAAATACTTGGAAGTTAAAACTATTTTTTATATATAAATATTAATATATTATTATTTCAAATAACACATTTGAATGTGTGTGTCTGGGTTTATTTACTATGAGCTTTAACAGTGTGTCTGTGTGAGTTGTTTACAGTCGCTACAGAAAAATACGGTGTATTTGAGGAACAGCTTAAGTGTGCTTTGTTTAGACTACAAAACATATTCTTAGCTTGGCTCTTACAAAAGCTCTGTATTTCTGATGAGCAGTTATAAGTCATCCAACAAAATGATCACCAGTCTCTCATTTCCTAGTAGCACTCTCTAAAAACAGAAAACGTGCTTAGCTTTGAACTAAAGTTACCCATGAGGTCTTGGTTGTAAATAGAGACGAGTGAATGCTGCCAAACATTGGGCCTGTTTGCTGGCGGCCCTAGAGAGGTGGTCTGGGGAGTCTATGACCACACTGGTCCAAACAAGCCCTACAGACACCATTAGTTAAAACAAATTGTATTCAGTGCTCTCCAGCTTTGCGAAACCTGTCCATTTAGAATCAAGTCAAATGCTTTCTTGTGTATGTTCTTGATAAACTACATTGTTTAACGTTACACCCAAGAGACTGGGCACGAACATATCACAGCTTTATCAGTCCACTGCTGTTTATTATTGTTTGTACAGCTAGAATAATCACATTTGATGGATATTTTGTTCCCTTTTGTGCATATAATAATTGATGTTTGGAAGTAACATGTGAGAAATGGTTCAGTGTTTTTTGCGGACACATAAAAAAAAAAACAGTAGCACTTAAAATGTATGTCTTTGCAGTTATGCCTCCGATGTGACATCAGGCCTAAGTGATGGCTATGAGGGTCTATCGGAGAAGAATGAGAAAACTGTGGCAAGACGAACCGCTGCCAAGCTTTTCAGGAGACGAGCCCGGTCTAAACTGCGCATCACAGGGGTATGATAAATCAAATTTAGTTTCATAACAAAACAGAGAAGGGTTTTATGGACACCATAAACAAATAAATCAACTGTCTATAAACGGGTAATAAAATTATCAGAAGCATTTTATTTATGATTGTAGCTCCACGCTGGTTTTGTAACATTAGCGGTTGTACTGTTCTTCTCTTAACCACATTACATTTCTCACACACTGTTCTCTTTTAAAGGGTGTGTTTGCTCTGGAGACAGACCCAAACATGTCATCCTTAACCATGTGCATTCAGTGCATATTACAGTACATGTGTTTTACACCTGCTCACAAAACCTATTGATTTTCTTGTTTAATGATGATAAACAGATACCGGTTTACATTGATCGTTCCTTTTCTGCAGCTGTCTGATAAAGTGGACAGAGTGGTGGAGTGTCAGCTACAGACGCACAATGACAAGATGGTTACCTTCAAATTTGACCTGGATGGAGATAGCCCAGAGGACATTGCTGCTGTCATGGTGAGCTACATGCAACTGACTGATTTTTTGTAGAGATAGTCATTAGTGTTGACATAACCTTATTTAGAATCAGAGGCGGAAAGCATAAATGATACATTTGGCTGATCAGTCGAGCTGCTTTATGTACACATGATTCATTATGCTTCCTGATAACCTCATGTTTGTTAGTTCTGTCTCTGGCTCATATCAAACTTAGAAGTGTGTGCATGACGCAGGTAAGCACTCCCATCCCTCTGCGCCTGATGGCTTTTAAGCCTCATTACTGACTGCAGCACAGTGCGGTAGAGTGTACCCAGGAGCTTGTATGAGGACTGAACGGTGAAGCACTTTTTGTTCCATGTGCATACTGTTTTCCTCACTCAAACACAGTGGTCTTTTGTTTACCAAGTCTTGGCACAGCGGGGGTTGTTGGCCTCTAAACAGCCACAGTGGTTCAATGTGAAGTACTTAAAGAGGTGAATTATCCCATGCAGACAGCAACTCACAGTTGTGCTTAAATGAATATGCAACATTTTATATAGAAAATGCCCGGATTTATATATGTACACAAGACTAAAGACAAACATTTTCTTTTATTCAGGTACACAATGAGTTCATCCTGCCGTCTGAGAAGGAAGGCTTCATCTATCGCATGGGTGACATCATCAAAAGGGCCGAGGCTCTCATGGCAAAAGACCAACCAGTCCATTCAAGTGGGCACAGACCTCCACAGCCTGGCTTCCACAGTGGACTTAACTCACTATCGGCCTCTCAGGTTAGCAGTGGCACCTGTTTCTTTTCTTTAAGTCACTTCATTTGTTAGCTCTGAACAAAGGAAGTGACAGTCACTGACCATGTGCTTTATGCCACTGCCCAGTCATCATGAATTACATCACACATCTGGTGTGTGGGAAAACACCACAGGGAATAAAATCTTAGTGAAATGCTTTGTTCAGCGTCCACTGTCTGTCCATCCTAAAGACAGGAGGTTAAGTGTTCTCAAAGCCACCTACAGTAGTGCTCATAGTAAGAACAGGAAATTACTACATTACTATATAAAACCAGTAATGTCATTAAAAGCCTGTGATTTGTGGAAATGTACCCTGCCTCACATTTAATTATGATCTTCTGTCACCACAAGCATCTCAATCACTGAATCCTGACCAGCATTTTCATAATTAACTTTCCAGCATCTCTGCCTGCATTAAAGGATAAATAATAGTTGATTTATTAATCACATATGGATACAATTCTTCGAAAGCAAAACTGTGAAGAAAAACACTTCTAGGAAAATGAGCTAGAAGCTTTGTCACCTTGTCTGAACAATGACCTAATACAAAACCTGAGAGTCTACATCATTCTGCTCTTTGAAACAAAATGTCTCAATGTTTTGTTTGTTCTGCCTCAGTATGTTCTACTTAAAATAACAGAAAAAACATAACTCTTAGAGTTACAAGTCTTTAAATGTTTGTAAATGTCAGAAACCATAAAAATGTGCAATCAAGAAAACAAGAGACAGGCAGCAGCAGTAAACTCTCAATTCCCTACCTTTATCAGCCCATAAAGATATATTCGACCTCCTGGGCACAGAATTACCACAAACCAGTGTGGACGAACCTTCTATGGCTTTGTTCCAGTTCCTGATTAAAACGAGTAACAGACCGCATCCCCCAAGATCCTCCAAGGCTCCACTGTCAGGCTGTTTGCTCTGTCAGGCCAGAAAACAGTTTGTGTAGCTAAGGAAGGAGAAAGCCATATAGCTATCACCCCTCAGACGTTTTCACTTGTGTGGTAAAACATTACTTTAAAAGTTTTATGAAAAGATATTACTAATATTGATCATTAGCTCACGTTTTTTCCATCATCGGCATTGGAAATCTAAAATGTCTGTGCAACTGCTTAAAGGCAATAATATAACAAAAATGAACTTTTGAAGTGCAGTTTAATCATGCCAAATTGTATTCACTTTTTCGTTTTACAGCCTAATCTGCACAGTCATAGCATGGCTCGAACACACTCCTCCTCATCGCTGCCTGGTAAGTATCACGCCTGCTCCGATAAACTCACATTCCCATGAAATAGGAAGTTTTACCCCCTGCTTTAATTAATGCACAATGCCACATGTAGTTGTTATAAACTCTTTGAAGCTTAATACTGAGTGACAGCAGCCAAACTAACACTGCTGACCCAGTCTCTCTGTGCATGTGTAGTTTTAGATAACTAATATATGCTTCCATTCATGCATGTGTCTTGTCTTAGACTTCAGTGTGGCTAACCCAGACACAGGGGTACACGATTCACCCGCTTGCCCCAATGGAAATTACTTCAGTGCCGATATTACTTCACCTGCGCGACCTCTCATACGCTCACAGTCTTTCCATAATGCACCAGGTAAAATTCTCTCTGGTCTCTGTGTGAAAAGACATAAGCATTGTTTACAGTTTCACCACACTACAAAGTTGTTTCACTCATTTGGCAAAGTAAGTACAGCTCATCTACTTGATAGCCCCCTCCTATCCTCACGGCCCACTCTGGGTATTGTTCAGACATTCGATGGCGCCATTCGTCATCTCCACACCTCAAAGCCTTCATTTAAGTCTGCCTTGTAGCACGGCCTCTTGGGTAATTACCTCACCTGAAGGGCACTCTCTAGCTTTTAGGGAGCTGTGAATGTCGCTGTTAAACTTGAGCTTTTCTTTAGCCCTGCTTTGTAACATCTGTTTGCCAGCACTAACTCCTAGTGAATTTACAAGAAGGCCTCCTCCTCATTTAAAGGGTCTCGCTGCTGGAGGGGCATCTGAAGTCGATTAGAGACTACATACTGTATCGCTCTTTTTAGACTTGTCCATCTGTGTGTCCAGCCCTTCTCTGGTGCTGGACATGCACTACGTGTCGCTTTCGCAATGCCTCCTGGCCACCTGCAACAATTATAGAGCTTTGTCTAAATTATGTTTCCATCAGTGTGGAAAAAGCACAAGCTGATTTACATCATCAGCAACAGGAAGTGTGGTTTATAACTGTGTAGCCATTGTTGAAGTAAATGTCAAATTAGTGGCTACAGCATCCCCAACTATTCCCTGAGGGAGTGATGCAGATTTCCCAACTACTTTAATCTCACAATCACATCCAAACAGTGGTGTGCGCACGTGTGTCCCGTTTAAACCTCTCTAATATGCGAAAGCCTCACTTGCTCCATTCATGGTGAAGCCCAGTGTTTGACTGGCTTATGAAGTTAATTCGAGTTGGAAACTGTTTTAAACAAAACATCTTTGTTCACATTGGAAACCTTTATATAATACGGGAAGAGGAAAGATTTATGCTTTACATAGCCTGTGTCTTGGCAGGGGGTCACAGAGAGAAGTAGTCTCAGACAACCCCCTGACAAACACAATGAGCAATTTAGATCTCTTTGGAACGAATCAGTCTGATTTACCAGTGCAATTAACTGGGGCATTCTTACTTTAACTACTCTAGGTCTCTGATGTAGAAAAAAACACACACATTCATTGCATAAGAGGTAATATTAGCTAGTTTAAAATAATAATTATCTCTAGTCTAAAAAGAATCAAACTACCGTACTTTGGCCACTGCAGAGAAATTCCTGAACCCAAAAGCAAGTATAATTATATACAATCTTTAAAAGGAGCCACCTTATTCTGTAAACGTTTGCAGTGTGGGGCTCAGACTAAAGTCCAGCAGTCTTTGGGAACTAACTATGCTCTGAAGACTTGAACAGATCTGAGGTGACATAAAGACTTATTGGGAGTTTAAAGCTCATCAGTTTAGCTCAGGGACAGATTATGCAATGCTTTATGACATAACATTCTCAAAAATAAAGTGAATAGTCCAGAAAGACAATAATCACTTTAGTGGGATTGTGTTTGTCTTTTTCTGTCATTTACACATTTCCCTTTTTGTCATTTAGGCTCCCCTCTTCACCAGTACCAGCATCAGCATCATCCGCAGCATCCCACCTCTCTCTTCCCTCACCACCAGCAGCACTACCATTTACCATATCTGGGACACACTCACTTCCCCTTCCCCTACCCAGGCTCCTCCAAACCAGGCGGGATACATACCCCTCTTACACGCGTTGCCAGTAACCCCACCTTCCCATCAGCCTCTTCCCCAGCTCCAGGGTCTCCTAGCTCTCTGACTGAGAACCCCAGTCCCAACAGCAATGAGAATAGCACTATGTCCCCCCCAACACCTCAACATCCCAACATGTGGCCAACACACACTCAACCATTGTTCTCCCTGGCCAATGTCATCTCAATGGCTATGAGCATGGCACAATCTTTCATCCCTCCTGCGAGCATTACTGCTCAGGGTAATTACTGCTCAGGGCAATTTCCCGGTTTCCACACTCACATGCCGCCACAGTCCGGATACCCACCTATCTACCCACCCCAATACCCCCAAACCCCACCAGTGGAAGTAACTTATCCCACAGCAGGGATCCCTGCAAACAATGTCTACCATAGTCCGGAGAATACTCCCCAAATGGATGGATTTCCACAGACCAGACATCCAACATGGCAGCATCCTGTCTCTCCACTATCTCTGCCCTCCACACCTCCACTGACCCGACATGACCCCCCACGGCAGGCTGAGCGCCATGCTCCTCACAGTTGGACCCAAATGCACAACAGTCACACTTATGTCACCACATTTCCTGCCCAGACAAAGCCCAAACCAGATGCCCTCAGTCTAAACTCTTCGTCTGATCTGTCCTCTTCACCGACAGAGAGTCCAGAAAGCACTGTGAGTGACTGTTAGTCATTTTCTCTCAGTGTGTTATCTCAGTGTTTGTGAACTAATTTACACTGATTGTTAAATCACACTTGAGTCGCATTTTTTAGTCAACACTAATTAGTATTTTGTAAATTAGTCCTTCTGAATGAATATATTTATATCCAGTGGCACAGCAGGTGCTTTGTGGATTCATAAAGATGTTTTTCTGATTTTACTAATACATAAAACAAAAATAATTATACTTTGCACTCTTTACACTTAAATGCCGTTTATTTTTCTTGTTGATTTCTAGTTATCATCCTTCAGCACTCCATTACACTCTGCTGTCAGAGAAATGAGTTACAGTAGCCCTAAACCAGCAGCGTCTCCTGCTAACTCTGGTAAGACGTCTGTAGCACTCACATTTATAGCTTTTTTTATCCCCCATCTTTACATCATAAACACCTACTGTGATGTATGTTACTGGCCTTGGGCTTCAGGTGCTAGAAAATGACTCACTATGTCATCCCTCAAACAACCCACACATACTTGTATGTATACAAATCAATATTACAACATTTTATCACCTTTGCTTTTTATAATGTAATGGGTCAAATAAAAGACAATATTTAGGCACAGTCGCTTGAGACGCTTTCAGCTCTGCTTCTGTCTGTTAAATCTTTTGTCGTCTTTTAGTGGAGCCATTGCGTAACTGTGACTACAAATGTAATGTTCCATTGAAAATGAAAACAAATGTAGTGAAAGCGGCCCTTCCCACTCGGAGTAACCAATCAGAAAGCAGCCAGACTCATTATGAGCCTCTCCTCCCAGACCCACACCTGACAGTATTTATTTCTCCCTTTTTAAAAGCTCACATTAAACAGAGTCCCTCTGTTTTGAGAGGCCAAACACTTACTGTGTACTGTGTGAGGGACACCTAGTGGGCAAAAGGAACCACTGCTTTAAAATCAGTAAACTACTGATCATAATTGGGTACCTAAATTCTGAACTATATAATTTTAACTGTCGTAAAAAGTTGATTAACTCAATTGTTACTTGTGTAAAATAGTTTTAAAGCAAATCTGATGAAAACACTTGAAATTACAAAGTTACTTTCTTAAGAGCCATAATCATTTTATATTAAAACTGGTCAAACAGGTTAAACTCAGCTGACTGACCCGTTTTGTCAAGTCTATGGGATTAGAGATGAAATGTCTTAAAGAAAATTACTAATTTAGTCACAGTGATATAAAATTTTAATTTTATGCAGGTTACATAAAGCACTAACTAATAGACTAACATGGAGGCCAGTAGAACTATTACTGAAAGGTCTTTAAAGTGTTATTACTAATCAGTGCAAACCAGCCTTTCACTAATCGTTTACCCACTTTGATCATATTAAACATATCATTATTGTTTCCCCAATGATTGACTTCTTTCTTCTAACCCCTAATGCATAATTGCATGCAATGCACTCATTGTTTTAAAGGTAAACAGAAAAACAACAGTTGAGTTTAGTCTTCTGATGTACGTGCGTTGTATGTTTCTTTTAAAAAAAACTTTTATTTTCTTTTACAGTACCAAATTCACCAAAGACCATAGGCCGATTCCAGGTGACGCCCAGCGTGGACATCCCCATATCCACTGTCCCAGTAGGTCCTGTACCAGCGCCTGTTCAGCCTAGTACAGAGTGTGCCAGCACACCATCAGAGACTAGCACGGATCAAGCTGAGTCTGAGACAAGCCTGGACACATCCCTCACAATGTCTCCCCCTCAACCACTTCCACACAAGGGTTTAACAGGGGCATCCCAGGAGGTTGTCACCCAAACAGTGTGGCCTGTGAGTCAGGAGCAACAACAGCAAGCAGATGAAGAAGAAGAAGATAATGATGAGGAGGAAGAGGAGGTTGGAGACCGACAGAGGGTAAGGAAACGGAACAGGAGGAGAACGTGCAGCCTGAGCCTAATGGGAACGTCTGCAGACAGTGGGCTTTCGGTGACGGCTGCTGAAATGGAGGGGCGACTGTGGGATGGGGCGGCTGGCAGCCCACAGTACAGTAATGCCCTTCACCATTTATGGTTAATGACTTACAACCGCAACACTCCCTACCTAAGCAGCGATGACTCCGATAGTGATGAGGAAGAAATGTTGGAGGAGCTACAGGAACTCAGAGAGAAGTGAGTGGAAAGAGGCACAGGCTGTTTTTGTTGTAAATTGGGAAACATATCTCACATCCATTCTTTTTTTTTTTACTTTTCTTCTTTATCAGACATTTGACAGAGGTGCAGGCCCTACAAGCTGCCCAAAAGAAAGAGATTGAGGAGCTGTATGAGAAAATGGGTAAAGTCCCACCTCCAGGCATTGTCTCCCCTGCTGCTATGCTCTCCAGTCGTCAGCGCCGCCTGTCGAAAGGCAATGGTTATCCTTCTTCCCGTAGGAACAGCTTGCAGAGATTAGAGCTGTTGCCACTCCCAGGTAGGAGGGGTCCTGTGTGTCTAAAATATTGAAGGATTCACATTTTGTATGATAACGATTGAGTTAAAAATGTTTTAACAATAAATTCACTGTTTATTTGTTTAGGTATCATAAGGAGAAACTCCTTTGGAGGCAGTAGCGGTAGCTCACAAGATAAACCTAGCAAAGGGGTCATGTTTTCCACAGACATAAGCAGAATGGTGAGTTTACAGATAAGTAGCTAATTGTTTGTGTTTTTTTCTCAAATGTTAAGCATTTCCATTTGTATTTTGCAGTAAGATATTCAGTCAATCAGCTGATTATCCCGACTACCTCATCTGTTGAGTCAACGCAGTGGTCAGACTCGTCCTGTAGGTGAAACGCTACATAGCATCTGCCAGTGTTCCCAATGTTCTGCCAGTGGACATTTACCTCAGCTTCTTATTTTTAAAGCTGGTCGAGCATAGAAGACAAAACATACAGCTTTTAGCCCTCAGTACTATTTGATAATGTTTTAAGACAATGTCATACTGTGAAACAGTTTATCATAAAAAGTTTCATGCAGGATGCCACCATAACCATTATCCAATAGTTTCACATTACTTTTTAAACATTACTGTTTAATTTGAGATAGCTTTTTGCATTAATTTCACCCAGAATTCTAGACGCTATCCAGGCCTGGGAATGTGAACCGCAGCCTCAACACTGTTAAAGACAGGAACAGTTGAGGATGTATCTGCTGACACTAGTAGAGAGTGTATGATTAAGAGGCATCTGTGGGATGACATCAGCAGTCAAGATGCATTGTAAAATGTGTTTTATTGTAATATATTTTGAAAACAGGAACATGTTTTTTAGTAAACTTATCTGATACTTATTCTGATCAAACGGTGAGATTTTCAAGAACAATGCATTGTTAATCTGTAGGACACCGCATCTGTGAAATCATTTTTCTGTGCGTGCAAGCTATAACAGAGAAAACAAAATATTCTTAAGCATCTTTTTTGCATAGTACTAAAAGCAGAGAAGAAACTTAATGAACATTTTAAACTTAGTTT
Organism: Neodontobutis hainanensis; assembly: GCA_024349245.1. NCBI lineage: Eukaryota > Metazoa > Chordata > Actinopteri > Gobiiformes > Odontobutidae > Neodontobutis > Neodontobutis hainanensis. The sequence goes on along the minus strand of JALDNG010000017.1, from coordinate 6,189,129 downwards.
TTCAAATATTAACACCAGTTCAAAGAAATGTTTATAATCAAGGCTCTTTTTAAATACTTTACTTAGGGCTTTAGACTACTGGATTTCTTGTTGATTGTACATCGTACATAGAAGAGTGCATTCATGTTTACAACTTTAAGAGTAAACCTAAAATTTCAGCAAACTTAATTCTTGCTCTGGCAAAATAATTATTTCATAAAGCACCTTGTGCACTTTAGTAAATTCTATTTTGATCATTCACACAGATTGGCTCAAGGAACGGCTATTTCCTCTGAGTACTTTTTATTAGTAAATTTATTCACAATGGAAAACAAACATACTCCAATATATTTTATAAAAATGTGCTGTTTTGGATCCAAGTGAAGATAACTTGCCCATCCACAGTCCAAACTGTGAATCTTTAGCTGTTGCCTTGTAAAAAATCAAACACTGAATGTTCTAAGTTGAGCTTCTGTAAAATTTCCAAAGATCATAATATATTCAGTGAAAACTAATTACATTTCAAATTATTAATGTAACTAGACAAAGGTATTGCTTTCTGAAGCTGCTGTCCTGCCATGCTGAATTTGTGCCTTTCCTTTATGTCTTATATTTTTACTTTTAAGTTTGGTAACAGATTGGACTCCATTTCATATTTGAAAATAAAAATAAATACTGTAAATACTACTATTGCAGTCACTTTACTTTTTATATGTGTATATGCAATCTACAAGAAACTTTTCTTTCAGCAAATCATATACATACATTTTATAATACAAATCAAACAAACATGAAAATAAATATGCACTTTGACAGACACATTTCAGCAGTGGCACTGACACTCACTGGTGTTAAAAGTCATCACACATTAGCTGACTGATGTTTGTGATATAGTCTTTATTAGCAAATTAGATTTTTAAAGATGCATTGATGGGTTATCTGTCATTTAAGAAAACACTTGCATTTCATTAAATCAAACCATAGTGAGGATATTTTTAAGACAGCATTAGACCCTCTGAACCACAAGAGACAAAATTTCAGTGCTGCTCCAACAGGACAGAAACCTGCTGTGGAATATAGCAGCACATAAGTCCATTCTGTTTGAAGTGTGTGGTATTTCAGGGTTATCCTCAGTCCAACAATAGGGCATGTGAATGTCAGTTGGCACCGGTCTTTGATTCCTGCAACCTCGAACGCTTTGCCTCATCGTCAATTTCATCCATGATCTTCTCCTGGGAGACTGAGTAAAATGTGTATCCATCTAGTGTAGTTTGAGTTAAGGTAAACATTTGGATTAAAGTTGAGCAACATAATAAAGAGGTGACCAGTAATGAAAGCAATGTTTAATAACCAAGCAAACACATTAGACTTGTATTAATGCACATCTATAAGGTAAGCAGGTGTAAAAAGGTGTCATTGTTATGTTGTTAATTAAGGCTACCCAAATTGCTTGGTCTTGTGCAACAACAAAAATTAAAAACAGTGTTCACATCAGCCTGTAAGTAATAAAGTATTATGTTCTGAATTTTATATATTAGATATAAAAAATATCAAATACACAACATACAATCAATGGAATTAGTGCATGCATGCATCTATTATGTAAAAAATAGAGACGAAACTTAAAGATGCAGATAACAGCATGACATTACCAGTTGTGTAATTCTTATGTAGTTTATCTGACATTATCTGGCGCTACTAAAAGTCATGTAGCCTACATACCCCTACTAAGCATTTAAATAGCAAGTATTATCAAACACAATTATTAAAACATTTTATAAGATGGGGAGTAGTATAGTGATACTTTAGCAGGCTAAGCTAATGGTCCACAGTTCACCTTGTCATGACTTAAAGCGTGCTTGGCAAGGATACAAATTCCCATTACGAGTGCTCCAATGGCGAGTCCCGTCACAACGTTCCGTGTCCTTAATTTCTGTGTTTTCTTCCTCCACTGCTCAAGCTCCACTTGTCTAATATACTGCATCTGTTCTTTAGAAAGACCCTCTTTCATCGGATCTATTCTTTTTGCGTAAGGTGCTTTCGATCCTGTCGGCTCCTTGTCAGCCATATCCGCGGTTTGTGAGGCGCACGGTTGTGTCAAAGCAGTTTCAAAAACGACGGTGTTATAAAACAATTACCTGTGCACTCGCAGTGTAGCCGAATGAATGGGAATGTCTCCAGATAAAATCAAATCTACTTTTAATACGCTCATGCGCCAACCTTGGGGAAGCTGTGATCACGTTTGTGCAACGTATAAGTCTGTCCCTCAAAGTACATGTACTTACTGTCTATAGTTCCTGCTGATTGGATCGACGACCAAAAAACGTTAGACAGCGCCATCTTTCGACAAGAGCTAACTAATTGGAAATCCTCTAAATTCCCTATTTTACGAGGCCAATATACAATATAGATCATTTTTGAACGACTCTTTGAAGACAGACGTTTATCAATGGAAAAAAGAGCCCCCTATACTTTAAGGCAGTCCAGTAAGGTTTGTAAGTTTCGACAAGCCTCTTTTGACCTCCTCGCTGATTTTCTTGTTAATCTCAACAAGGAAAATAAAGATAAACTAAACAGTTTATCAAAATGCAGCGGGTGTTTCAAGGATAAAAAGCTAACAGGTAGCGTTAAGTCATCACACTTATGCTGTGTAATTACTTAGAACACTGTGGACATTTTCGTAATCATTTTAAGCTAACTATATTTGTGAATTAGTCGAAGTTGACTAACTAGCTGTTAGCTCCTGCTAAAACCGTTATGTTCGGCTCATACAACTTACTCATAATATAACGTTAGGTCATAGTTAAATAGATCTATCGGACATTATCAGACTTTTTGTGTAAAAAAAACAACACATACTTAAATTACTGAAGCTATTTTTGCTCTTTCCAAACCATTAACTATATAAAGTGTGTTAATAATAGGTATATTATTAACAGACTTTTAAAACAGGGGCTACATTAAGTTAACAGTTAGGTTAGTAGCAGTGTAAGAAAATTAAAACATAGCTGTGGTTGGTGAGAATATAAAAATCAATTGTTAAAAAATGTAATTGAATGTGTGTGAAATAATATAGATAGATATTGTGCTGTCTGCTCTGAGTGTGCATTACTTTATGTAAAAATATTATGATGTTCCTATCTTTTCTATTCTACAGAATACATCCTCCTAATGACCAAAGAACTTAGTCTTGATCTTGAGGTGGGATACCATGCTGTTGAACTGATTCAAAGGTAAACAGGATTAGAATACCTTTACTTTTTACTTTACTGGTTGACTCAGAATTAGTAGTGTGGCTGAATAAATATCTCCTCAGGTACATGACTACGCACCTTACAAATTTGTTCACTGCACCCACACCTCAAGGAGCAGCGGCTGTTCAGCCCATAAGTTATGAAGAAGCTGTTTTAGACAAACTCAAAGACAGGTTTTCTCTCATTGTTTTTTCTTGTGTACAACTTGCAAGCAAGCTGTCTCTGCACGCTAATGTAAGTCTTACTATATATAAATATATGTTTTATGTATGGGTCAGCAACCCTTATTTATTTTACCACTTTATTTGAACTAAACTTGATTTATTTACATTTTTAGATTATCGACAACAATACTGCTGTACACTTTCTTTGGTCAATGGGCGTCAGTGTTTCAAAGAAGACTCTGCTGGATTCAGAGCTGATGGTCTTAAAAGGGCTTGAATTTAAACTGAATGTCTCCAACCCTCTGACTCATGTTGAAATACTCCTGGAGGTTCTTGGTAGGAATTCATATATTACAATGGAACAAAGAACATAATCTTACTCAGATTTACTGACTTTATCCTTATGAAACTTGAGGCCACAATGAGCCGACCGTCCCTGTGGAGAGCATGTATAACGTATGCCTGCAGGTCCTCCAGTTTGTCGTCTTAGAGAGGACGCCCATCTATGATTCCTTGTTAATGGTTACAACTAGGTGCCATCAGCCTTCTCTTGACCAAAGGTAACTAAAATGTTTTATGCAATATTTGATGCACTAGATGCACACTTATAGAAGTCCTTTGTGAGTGATGGGCTCATAAATTTTATCTGTATTATTATTTAAACATCACAAGTTCATGCAAATAATATTTTACTGCTTATTTTCTGTCATTTTTGTTTGTGCCATAGTAGCT
>JALDNG010000017.1:1355000-1397500 GCA_024349245.1 Neodontobutis hainanensis | reverse complement strand
ATTCCACGGCCCTTCTCTGTCTATATAAGATTGACAGTAATTCCACTGACAAACATGAAACATATAGTGACAGTCTGGTCTGTAATAATCTCCTGTGTTGTCTGCAGTGACAGCCGCTGGGACATCTTTCAGCAGTTTGTTGGTGGATTAACGTGTGGGCTTTTCACATGTTGACATTTCTCTGTCAAAACATCCACAGAGCAATTGTTTGAGTAGAAAATAGTAAATGAAGATTGAGCTAGCGAAAAGATGGTATATTTGAAGTGTTAAAGGAAGACAGATGTTTTACATTAACAAATAAAACAAAAGAAAAGAAATAGTACAAGTAAACAGATGTATTTAAAATTATATCCAATCTCCATTCCACACGTTTATCTTTGAGTTTAATGTCTCTATGTTGTTGAAAAAAACACAGGTTTGAAATAAAGTTACTTGGCTCCTGAGTTAATTTCCCAGCGGGGCCTCGGAGTGAAAACAGTGAGAGGAGACGAATGCTGGAGAGTTACCTGTCGGGAAACAAAGATATCGGTTTCTGCTGCAGCTGATTCTTATCAAATCAAAGCTGAGGCAGCTCTGAGGAGAAATGAGAACCTGCTGCAAGACCTTTTAACCTCCAAACACAGAAAGAAATAAACCGTTTTACAAGTCACAAATCATAAATAACTTAAGATACAAATACAAAGCCACAGCTCTGTCGCTGTTAGCGGTGGAGGTACTTAAAGGGCCAAACACATTTATGCTCCTTTCCATGATGTTGGTGGGATTTTGTTTTGGTGCTTTTGCCTAAACGAGCTTTGTGCCTCATTAATGCTCAATGAGGAACATGGCTAAAAGTCAAACCACTGTGTACTTTTTAAATGTGACCAACTAAATATACATGCAAATCCAAATCATCTAATGTCTGTTTATATTTTTTACTGCACACTCTCTCTTTTTTTTTATTTCACACAAGTGTTAAACTGCTGTCACACGTGAATCTCCCATTGTATAATCAATAAATAATCTAATTTAACACAGATCACAATCTACATTGATCACATTTTACCTTAATTTGATGCTTTACACCAATAACAATAGCACAGACCTCTTTTCTTGTAATTTAATTGGAGTATACTCATGTTTAGAAAGCACATTTTGGCACAGTAGGACACAAAAGGCATAGCCAAGGAGAAATATATGATGTACAAACTTTTTATTAATTAGATTTCTTGTTTTTAACAGTATAGCAATATTTTTTTATGCAACTGAAGTGTAATATACTGGATTCAAACTACATAGCACTTACTAACTTACATAACACTACTGACCCTTCCCTCATACACTTTTGGACAAGGTGAGACATAAAATAAAAGACTGTATTATATGAAAAGTGAGCATAATATTTTATCTTTAGTTTGTGTGAAGAAGAATTTGACAGTGTCTATTCTCAGAGATGGGTTAAGACAGCTCTAATAAACACAGATAACTTAGTCCTCTGGAAAACTGCTGCTGTACTCATCCAAACATTAGATGAACTCCAGAGCGAACGCTGACCTGAGAGGCGCACTTGAACATCTCAATTTCCGACAAAAATAACAAAAACGCTCGCCTCGGTGTTGACGCCATTTACGCCGCTGATACCGCCCAACATTATTACCGCTTGTTATTTCTTCAAAAGACCTGTTTTCTTTGCAGGGCAGCCCCGTTTGAACAATGAGGGCCGTTTTCCCTTTTCAGATGGAGTTCCTCTGGGGGTAAATCTGTCAGCGCGGGGCCAAAAACAAAGAGCAAAAACAGGAAGGTGCGGACACATAGCAGCACCGGCGTAGCTCGAGCTATTATTATCCGCACACAGGCCCGAGCGAAGAGGCTGAGGCAGGAGACGGAGTGAACCAAAGCAGGCCTGTGGCGGCGTAGGCAGGTGACAGCTTGACACAATTATATTTAGCTCAATAAGTGCCGCCAAAGTGAGAGCACTGCACACTGTTGGAGTGGCAACCAGCATCAGGGATTGGTTTTCTCACAAACATATCAGAGAAAATAACTGAGATTTTTAACATTTTACCATGAAAGTGTCTAAAGACAGTGGAGGGAGAACATTTACAAATAGCACAATGTTTAATAGATGCTTTGATACTTCCTTCAAAAAGTAAATCATGTAAGATTAATATCTTAATATTAATAAGACTAATATTTAATGTTGTCTTTAATTCATTCATTTTTCATTTTTCTAAAAGTATACATGAATTTATAATAGTCTTGACGTGAAAGTGCATTTTTAAAGTGGCTGTAGAGAGCACCCTGCAGATTAAAGCTCATTTGGGACAAGGGGGGCACTATTTTTACAAGCGTGCCCCCCTGAGGACCCTAGCCTCAGACTTGGAGGTGCTGATTCTGATCCCAGGCGCAGAAAGGAGACAGCATTGGCCCATCACATAAAGGAAGGATGATGATGGGCAGGTGATGAAGAAGTCCAAAGAAGGTGAAAGTAGTGTCAGCTCAGCCCTAATTTCAACAAAAGGTTTAAATTGAAGTTGCCTTTAGTCTACTTTTTTCATATTACGGAGGTCCAGACCATGCAGGAAAGTTGTCTACAGACTGCCAACCTGAGTCTTCCACAGCCTAATAGTCCAAACAGAGTCCAGACCAGGCTTAGACCATAAGTCTGGTCCAGCCTCAGCTCCCTCTGGGCCTTTCCAGGAACATCCATCATGACTCAGAGCTTCCTGGTCCCAGTCAGAGCTGCCTTTATCCACCCTGTGCCCCCCAAAACAACTCACATTTACTCAGCTACACTCACTCAGCCCACTCCCAGCGGACGACGAGGCGGCCAACTCTTCCCCGGACTCGGGCTTACTTTGGGAGTGGTCCAAGTCAAACAATGTGTTGATAAACTCCAGGGCTCAGTGTGAGAGCAGAGCAGCAGAGAAACAGGCTCACACTTAATGGATAATTCCAGTTTATTACAGCGTTCAGCGCAGTTAGACAAACACGGTTAATTGGAGAGATCTGGAAATGTAATGACGACGATAAAACCAAGGCAGACCGCTCGATGCAAAACAATCAACAAAACAGAATTAGAAAAATATCTCATCGGTGCCAACACTGAGCTTAGTCCATTATCAGGCACCGCAGCAGTCAAATACTAATGTTTGACTCACTATAAAAAGAAAAAACCCTCAGTTTTAAAGATTAGGAAAAATACTATGACACAAATCTACACAAATGGCAAATGTGGGCTAAAATAACTTGTTCAGATTTTTACTCACAGTTAAAGTAAAAACAGGTGGATGATGTCATGTTTAGCTTCAATAGAATCATTCTTTTGTTTCCAGATTGGATTCAGAGCTCTCATGATCTCATCCATAAACAGTGCTTTGTTCAAAAGTGCAATATTCACCTGAGACAACCTCCTTTCTGCTGGAGTTCACACGTTGTCCGAGTTTACATGAACGAGAGAGAAACTAAGTACTGTGTCCACTCGGGCTGATGCTGCATTCATGTGCCCTCAGTATTTCACAGCATTAAACCGTTGTTAAAAAGAGAAAACAAACTAACGTTAAATCTAACTTTTTTGTACGGTCATTAACCAAAACCTGCAGCGTTAATCCCACAATCAGCCGTATTATCCAGAAGTTACTGCGATTTAGAGAAATTCAAATGACTGTCCCCTTCAGTCGATTAAACTCTGATTATAATCGGACTATACGTTTTTTTCTACCTACATGTGACAGTGAGAACAGTGAGCACTTGAATAATCACGGCAACATTTCGACGTGGACTTAAGTCCCTATTTACTGGCATTAGACCCCTTCATTTCTTGGGTCACTGTTTACTGCAAAGCCCAACGTGTTTCTCTGAGTGAAAGCACGAAGTCAGTTTCTCCTCAAACTTTTCACAGAAAATATTTGTCATCTTTAAGGAAGGAATGTCTAGGCTTATACAGCAGACAATTCTATTCCTATAACCAATAAAATAAAATGAATGCTTTGTTTTATTGTGACTGTATATTTCCTCATCAGTCTTTTTGAAGCCACATATATATTTGCGTTATCTTTTCTCCACAGGCCAACTCGATTCTGTTTAAGAAAGGGGTCATACAGTTAAAATGAAAACGCCTGCATTAAAAAAAATATATATATATAATTAATCCCTTTATTAATGACAAATACAAAAGAAAATCAGAAAAAAGGCATTCTAAGAAACAATGGCAGAGGATTATTGGACATGCCGGCTGCCCAACTAAGACCTTGTATATGGAACCTTTATTGTCAAATATTGGTCTAATTATTTATTAACAACCTTCATTTTCCAGGTCTAAGCTCTGCTCCTAGAGTCAAATACTTACTCCATGCTGATTCTTATTAATGCTAAATGTTACACACTTCCGGATGTGTGTGTCTTTATGAGCCAAATGTTTTTTCTTTTTGTACATAGACCATAGCATTAGCCTTCCTTTGGGCAGTATTACTTTTACAGGCAATAGATTGACTCTTGACCCTGAAACAAATGGTTAACACGTTTTAAAGGAGCGTCTGTAGACCTGCACTTAGCTTCCCGCTGCTGCTGAATCTCCACACCTCTTCGGGGACTCCTCTCGGTCATATTTTAATCCACTCACTCCTCGGCTCCTCGGCTCCTCTCCGCTCGGTGGAGGGGCCTCTTGAGACCTGTTCTACATCGAGACGACAAGCAGCAAGAACCCCACACCATTTATCTCGGCGCTGCAAGGTTGGGCCCGGGACTAATTGACTGTGTGTCTGCGGCGGTGGTCCCTGGCAGCGCGGTGCATTAGCAGAGAGCCACAGAAGAGAGGATGTGGCAGAGGTACCCTGAGACTCCCCTCGGCTCTTTGGAGAAAAAGGGCTAGTATAAAAAGTCAGACTGAAACTTGGGTTTAGTTCAGGACTGTTGTGAAAAGCTGTCATCTGAGAAAAAGTAATATTGTCAAGATTGTCTTTGTGACCCGTGAAGAAAAGTTCCACTCTATAGCAGCATCCCTGAAAAAAGCTCTTTCCTGAAATGGTACCATACAATTAGCTGATTGGTTTAAACAGTAACCAGCCGCTTGATCAATGCTTAAACTCATTTCCAAAATGTCCATTCAGCAAAGAGAAAAACCTAAAACCTCAATGTAAATCAACTGTGAGGACTATTATCTCTGACCAAAACATGACAATCCTTTTAACACAAAACCAGTTACAAGCTTCTTCTGAAGGCGTGTCATGTTTCCTACAGATCCTCTTCCTCACTAACTTTTACAGCGTGTCAATCCCTGTGCCTTTAAATCACAGCTGGGCCGAGGTTTTCGCAGATGCTGGTGTTTATTAGGACGACTCAGAGTAAATCACACATGGAGCGAGGTGAAAAATTACAGCGGAGCAAGCGACTCGGGATTAACGGTGGGATAAAAAAGTGCTGATGGCAGACAAAAGAGCCAAAATAGCCATTTGTCAAACTGGCACAAGATCAAACTTGTGCACTTCTCAAACGCCTCGTGTGAGTTATTGTTCAGCGCAGCGTCGGAGGCAGCTCCAGAGATAACAGCGCTGCGTGGAGTTTCTGAGCACACAGCAACTCAAAACCTGGACATCTGTACTTCAATGACAAAAATAGTCCCAATCATAAGAAGATCCTTCGTCTGAATGTGTCTCATTAACACAAAGTGAGTAAAGACATAACACCTGAGCACAACTTAACCCCAACATCAGAGTTGCTCATCAAACACATAACCAACCATCAACTAACAACCACTTCTAACTTAATAACAGCAACACAAATAGCTTTTTGATGTGCTTTTGTTTTGCCAACTTTTAAAGTTTGTCAGCTCCACACACAATTAATCCTGATCAACACAAAACCTGGAAATGATCATGTCTCGATTTGGACCAGATGTGGATCAGAGACAAACCTTTTATTCTTCTGCTTAGTCGCATCCAAAAACAAATGCTGATGTGCTAAAATTCAAAAAAATATATAAAAAAATAAATAAATAAGACATTGATAATCCATATATTTACGTATTTCAGCAACACTTTATAATACGTACACACTATTAAATCTTGAATAATAAGATCATGTATAGTTTATTCATTAATTTATCATTAATGACATATTTATTAATGCTTTGAAAGTGGAGTTTTCATAAAGTGTTACCCTTATTTCTTATTTCTGCCTTTAAGGTACATTACAGACTTTTCAATGGTTCAAATAATATTGTTTCTAACCGATACATGCATCAGCAACAGCTGCGTCAGTGGTTGTGATGTAATGTACTCGTTTACCTGCTTCTCACTTCCTGATATGTTGCCAGTAAACTAAGTAAACTAAGCAACGCTAGAGGCAAAGTGGAAAATGAATCCTGTGAACACAAAGAAGAGACAGGCCTCCACTGGAAACCGGCAGATTCTATTTGGTTGTTGTTTGTTTGTGCTCGTACAAGCGTGTGCACAGTGGACACTGGATGCAGTACCGCTAACGCCAGAGGGGGCACACTAGGACAAAAACTCTGGATCTTCCATAAACAGGCTTTTTGGCAAAAACAGAAGAAGCAGAAACAGGACCCTTCACTAAAATGACCGACTGTTTCAGAAACATTTTCTTTCTTTAAACTTCTATCAGTGCTACTTGGATCGTCTGAAAATCTCAAAGTGGACCGAAAAAATATCCTCAAAATTTCTCTCAGGCCCAGTTGTAATGTTGATAAAAGTTACAAGCACTACAGCTTTATCCACTAGTTTAATACAAAAACCTCAAGCCAACCTATACATTTTCAATAAAACTAAATTGCAAACTGTGTGTGTTCCATCTGAGCGGTGCAGAGGTTATGGCAGAGATACTTAGAGATACCACCAGTCTCTGTAGTAGGACCGTCTAATCTTGTTTCTGCTTTAGTCCCACTTGTACACATTTATAAACCCGTTAAAACTAAACGCTGACACTAAGCAGCAGTAACAGTAACACTTGCCTTACACTCCTATAGCCTTGTTTCCTTTGAGCAGTTGAGCTCAGTTTGATGTAGTTTCTCCTGAAAAGGCTTGTGTTTCCTCTGAGCACTGTCCTGAGAGAGACACACAAAAGATGTCTCTACTGGAGATCATATTTTAAGCAGACTTTTAAAATGTGGATGTGTTGCCAGTTATTAATAAATCCTGGTGTGTAGTGGTGAGAGGCTGTAAATATTAGACTGTTTCTGTTTATTCCCATCTTTCTGAACATTACATTGACAGAGCTGCAGCAGGCTCCGATATATCAGGCAGTCATTATTTGAGGCACAGGTTCTGTTAATGCAGGAGACGAGGGTCAGGGTTATCTATTGTCCAACCAACAGACTTTGGGAAATCGGACCCCACACATGGGACCAGAGACTAAAGCATCCCCAAAGTAGCACAGTACGGTTTAGTTTTTAAGGATGCTTCAGTCCTTTTAATGTAAATGTACCTGTACTGAACCATTTTATACAATACTGCTCCAGTGGAAACGAGGCTTGTGTTTGTGTGGCAGCATTATTAGAACAGTTAATAAACACCAAACAGGACATCTCCTAAACACTCTGGACAAACTAGTTTCCTTTACAAGAATGTTGGAGAAAGGAAAATGAATTTAGTTACCATTTAGTAGTAATGATATCTCTGATCTCAGACTTTTGGAGAAACTTTTAAATTAAAACGTTTCAACTTCGAGGTTACACTTATCTGCGCTGCCGGCTGCCTTTTGAAGATAGCACTTTGAGCTGAGCACGAGTTAATGGCATATTAAGTAAAGTTTCACGCAGATGTCCCTGGATTGTTTTCCCCGAGGTCGAGCGAAACGCAGAACCAGCAGAAACAGGACCGAGGCTGCGTTCGCTCGAGAAAAAGACTGCACTGCTGCTGCTGTGTGCTCGATCGTCTCCAAAAACACTAGAACAGAAAAAGAAGTCTATTGGATTATTAGTACAGGTCGGTCAGTAGAGCATTGTTAAAATAATTTAAAGTATATCACTGCAGTCGGTCAAATGAACAACAGACAGTCCTCACAAATGTTTTATCACAAGAAGCTTGTCTTGTTCTTATAATAAACACAAGCCAAGAAAAAAAATATAATTTAATAATATAGTGTTAGCAACAGCTCATTCCAGTTTTAAAGCAGCGTCTTGTGGAGGGCGCCACACGCTCAGTTGTCTTATGGCTCTTGAATTAAACATACCTACTTTTCTGTCTCCAATGACCTAAACAGGAGCAGAACAAAGAGAGAGGCCCTAAAATGTAAGGAACTCCTGCAGCCACTTAATTTATAAAATAAACCAGAGCGAACAATCTACTATTCAACCGACTATTGGTTATGTAAGTGTTCTTACAATCCAACGTCCTGCTTTTCTTTCATCTAAAACGTAAAACTGGACTAACTCACCAAACAAATAATAATACTTAAAGCAAACTGAAGTATAGAGCGTACACTAAACAGAGTCAGCACTTCCTTGTCATTGGTCTCTAAGTTTTTCTTTAAATATGATTTATTAGTAGAATAGAAATAGAAATCTAATCTTTAATGAAGCCTCTTCAAAAGTTTGCCAAACTAAACTGTGTCAAACTGTTCTATGACAATCTTGAGTGTGGGCCGGACCAGAACACAGCATGAACCAACACTGAGCCTCAGTGTTAAACACAGCGGCCACCTCAGGCTTAAGGTCAGAACAGGCTGACATTATCAGACACTTTTACACAAACCCCCAACACACTGCTGGCTGTTTCTGTTTATGATGAGCTCAGAGTTTGTTTTTTTTCCATCATCAGGCTGAGAGAAGAGACACTAGCCTTTGTTTCAACCCCACAGAGGTCACAGAGGTCAGTGGGGCATATTTAGAAAGAGAAAAGAGATGGTTTGTCTGCTGCTGCCACAAAATCATTTCAGAAGCTCATGGTCCAGAGTTAATTGAGTTGTTTGTGACAAAACACTGGAATTCAACGAGGTTCAGTGTTAGTTTGGACGTGGTGTTACACAATGGTTTGGTTCTGGTTAAAGACCTGGTTTAGACCTTATTTAGAAATGGTAAAGTTGTAGTTTTGCTCTGGTTTGATCCTAGTTTTAGACCAGGGTTTATGCTTGATTCGAACCTGGTTTAACTCTTATCTTGTCCTGATTTTCTCGTACTTTATTAATTCTCAGTGTAGCCCTAGATTTAGTCCTGGTTTGGCCTGGTTAAGTCTTAGTTTGGTCCTGGTTTGGTCTTAGGTTTGTCATGGTTTTAGATCTGGTCTAGTGCTAATTTAGTTCTAGGTCGAGCCACAGTGAAGAGCTATCTTAGCCTTTGTTCAGTCCAGGTTTAGTCCTGAGTTGAGTCCTGCTTTACCCTACGTTTAATTCTAAATGTAGTTCTACTTTAGATCTAATTTACCAAAAAAATTTTTTATTTTGGTCCTTGTTTAATCTTGATAAGTCCTGTTCTAGACTTGGGTCACTCTTCTGACTTATATAAAACTCCAGAGTCCATATTTGGTCCAAAAGAGACCACCCTATTCCAGTTTTTCTTAGAACGTATAAAAGCCTGACAAACTCCTACAGCAGTGCAAACAAACTCTTTTTTTACCTCCTACATTAAAACACTCCTCTCACCTTTACCTTTGCCTGGAGATTTAAATAAATAAAGCAGAACAATGCTCTGCAGATCTGCCAGGCCACACTTTCACAGCTTATTCCAACTTTTTTTTCTCTCTTTGCCAACTTTCACTGGAGAGAGTTTCCGTGTAAAGGTGACAGAGTTGTGTTCAAGGCCTGCAGGGAAAACACTGTTTATCTTTGGCTGCTGCTATAGTTGAAACTAAGGTCTTTGCAGAAACTTAATGCTGAAACAAACAAAAACAAAAATACCTTAAGAGAACACAAGAGCTTAATGCATTTCTCAATTTGAAGGGGCATTCCTTCTGCTCATTAGCACTGACGATAAACGCTGCGTCTTGTTGAACATATTTAAAAGCTCACTTTAGCTTTGTCTCAGAAAATAAGCAAGGAATTTAAAGATATCGCAGCAGAATAGGAACTCATACTTGAACTTTCTGAAAAGGACAACAAAAGAGAAGGGTTTTATCTCAAAAGAAAACAGCCATTTTTAGATTACTGCAATGCAAAAGTCATAATGTTCTCTGAGTTGTGACCCCCTCCATCTGCTCCTTCAGGGCTTTACCTGACCCACCCCCAAAGCCCCACACACAGAGGTCTGTCCAGATTAACCCAAGTGCACTGTTTGCCCAATTTTAACCCAAAGATTTACTCAGCGGGGGGAAAGAAAAGGGGGGTCGACCTTTAGAGAAAAGCAGATTTGGGTTAGGGCCAAAAGGTCAGTGCAAGGTCGAGAGGTCAGAGTGCAGTTTAGGAGAAAGGAGAGCAGGTTTTGAGGGGGGGCCCACTTTTGCTTGGAGACAATTATGTGCTTTAATCTAAGGGCCAGGTTAAGTAATGGCTAATTTGCGATTGTGTGACAGAAAGTGTTGTGGCTGAACTCACAGCAGCTCATTACAACAACTACTGCCGAGTCACAAAACACAAAACTGATCTGTCGCTTTAAACTGACGTACGCCGCTCTGACAGGAAACTACAAATGTTTATCCTCACGAAGAACATATACAATTCTTAATGTGACATGTCATTATACATCATCTACTCATTTAGCACAATGAATCACAAAGATTGTAAAACTTGTCTGAGTCAACAGACAGTGACGTTCAGAGCCAACTCCCACAGAATCTAAAGCAACTACTGCTTTCAGCTTCAAGAGGAACCTGAAAATATATTACAGCGAGTACAAATGTGTACATATACAGGAATGTATGAAGCTATCTCGACATAACTGTGTGAGTGTTCTTATTATGACCAGTATGTGAAAGTGTAAAGCTAAAAGGGCAATGTATTACAAATGAAAAAATCAAACCGTGAACCTGCAGCGGAACGAGGGAGGGACACTAATGTGACGACCGCGTGGTCCGTGCAGTTAATCTAATATGACACAAGTTCCACAAAAGAAGAAACAAAGTAGTGCTAAGGAGGTTAGAGGAGTTAAGGCAAATGGTGTACCTTTTACACAAATGTACAGGAAGTGCTTTTAAAACAATATAAAGGCATTAGAACCTCACACAAGAAAAGTAACTTTAAAAAAGCAGCATTTTTGCATAATAGTGTCTTATAGCCTAAACCTTTAACGCTCACAATGAGGTTATTAGCCCTCTGGTATCATTGGCCGACATTACTGTTTAGAGCTGTGACATTAGCAAGGAGCTGAAAAGCTTGTTCTCTGCCGTTTTTAGTGTTTTGTACAACTCTCTTGTGTGAGTGAGAGGCACAAATACAAAAAAAGAGTCCATTTACAACAATATCCACGTAAATGTAGACTGGGCCTGGTGTTACAAATAGTTAAAAAACAAAAAAGGACTGTTTATGAAATACTGTAAAAAAATAAATAATATTGTTACATCATGTGCCTTGGAAAGAAAATATAACCTGACACAGAGAAAACACTGCGGTAGAGTTATGTCGAGTAATGAAAAACCCACAGGGACAGAGGGGGAGGGGGGTTTGAGAAAGTGTTGGAAGCCGGATGGAGGTGTGTGTTGTAAAAGTACCCCTCCCTCTCTCTGCGATGTGTGTGGACCACATTAAACCCGAGCGACGCATGAATTATCGCACGGTGTAAGCTCGAATTAACTCCATATATCAGAGTGAGTCCAGGCGGTTCAGGGGTGAGGGGTGAGGGGTGCGAAGGAGGAGACCACAGCTTTGGAAAAATACAATAACTCACCGTTTCTATCCTCGCCATTAAAGTTAACCACTTCGGCCGCTGCGCAGTCGTAAAGCCGTCAAACGAAGGCCTGATTTATGCCGCGTTCGCCCGAGCTGCTGTCCTAACTATCACACGCCTCCAATTAATTTTTTGTTGCTCTCCGGCCCTTCTCTGTAAATGTAATGAGACTGCAGCGGCACCGAAAAAACTGCTGACGGCTCTTAATGTGAGGCTCCTTAATAAAACCAAAAGCAGGAGGCAGATAAACTCCAGGCACAGGTTTGTAATGACATTTTAAAGGTGCACAGTTCTTCCACAGATGGAATTAGCCAAACTCTGTCTAACAAGGTTTAATGGCTTTAGAAATGTGGATAAGAAAAACATAATTGATAAAAGAAAGGAATTTAAAAATACATATACACTTGTATTATATTTACATCCATGTAAACCTTTTCAAACCTTCTAAACCTTTGATCTAAAACTGAAACTGGATCAAATTCAATTAAGAAACAGAAAAACGACACGCACGTTTGTGAGCTGGAACTAGAAAAACTCAAAAAAAAAGCTGAGGTAGGCTCAACAAATTTGGCTCCGGATTTTTTTTTTTTTTTTAACACAACATGTGACTTTTTAGGCTAGTGCTCTTCATCAAACAAAATCCAACTAAAACCTAAAACTAAAATCTTTTCAAATCCACCTAAAATCCTTTTAAAATCCACCTAAAACCCTTTTCAAATCCACCTAAAACCTGTTCAAATCCAATTAAAACCTGTTCAAATCCAACTAAAACCTGTTCAAATCCAACTAAAACCTGTTCAAATCCAACTAAAACTGTTTAAATCTAACAAAAAATGCTGATTGCTACAAATGCTTTTATAGAGCAGCTAAATATCATGCCACTCTCTAATGTTCTCGACCCAGTCACTGACGGCACACACACAATCAGGTGGTTACCATCTGCCAAATTCATCTTGTTTTTGGAAAGATTGTAATTTTTAGAGCCAATACCTTTTTGTCCTTTGAAACTTCCAAAATGCACACAGCTTATATGGTTTACACAGAATTGAGGAGCTATTTGTGCCGCTCTAGTTTATATCTTTACCTCTTCTTCTACTCTTCTTTATTTACTTGGATTATCTTGCCTCTATAACACATTTGCTTTACCCCACCCTCTTCTCCTTCTCTCCTCACTCTCCATTTTCTCCTTCTTCAGATGATTTTAAAGACCCACCGAGATCAAAGCAGGAACGGGGGTTGTATTTAGCTGATCATTTATTTATTTTAATAAAGAACTCACCCTTAACCTTCTGCTGTTTCTTTGCATTCGGCGTCTCACAGCTCCGTCTTTTCCTCCCGAGGCCCACAGGCTGCCACCTCTCGAGGCAGATTTTTAATATGCAAAAAAATAATCCACTCGCTGTCCTCTTCAGGCGATGGATGGGAGGGAAAGGCCTGGGGAATAGACTCACAGAGCTACAGAGGAGCACTTGAAGCTGATGGATTAACCCTTAACGCTACAAGATGGTGGCTTTGAGACGGTTAATGCATGACAGCAAACAAATGCTGCTTTAAACTAAATTTTGTTTGACACAAGCACAAACAGTAACTCCATCTTCTCCATCATCAGCGAGAAAACGATAAAAACAGAAGAATGTATTGCACAAATCATGTTTATGGAGCAGCTTATGTTCCTCGTTAAATCATGGTTAGTGTCAAATACATTCTCAAAATGTAAGGTTTAACAAGTAACACTGACAGTAAAAGAGAAAAGTCTCAATAATTAAGACCAATGTCTTCACAAACACTGACCATGAGTCTGGACCTGGTCTAAGACTGGACTAACTCTGTCTCCTTCACAAACAATGACCAAGAGTCTGGACCTGGTCTAAGACTGGACTAACTCTGTCTCCTTCACAAACACTGACCTCCATGAGTCTGGACCTGGTCTAAGACTGGACTAACTCTGTCTCCTTCAAACACTGACCTCCAAGATTCTGGACCTGGTCTAAGACTGGACTAACTCTGTCTCCTTCACAAACACTGACCTCCGTGAGTCTGGACCTGGTCTAAGACTGGACTAACTCTGTCTCCTTCAAACACTGACCTCCATGAGTCTGGACCTGGTCTAAGACTGGACTAACCCTGTCTCCTTCACAAACCCTGACCTCCATGAGTCTGGACCTGGTCTAAGACTGGACTAACTCTGTCTCCTTCAAACCCTGACCTCCATGAGTCTGGACCTGGTCTAAGTCTGGACTAACTCTGTCTCCTTCAAACATTGACCTCCATGAGTCTGGACCTGGTCTAAGACTGGACTAACTCTGTCTCCTTCAAACCCTGACCTCCATGAGTCTGGACCTGGTCTAAGACTGGACTAACTCTGTCTCCTTCACCAAACACTGACCTCCATGAGTCTGGACCTGGTCTAAGACTGGACTAACTCTGTCTCCTTCAAACCCTGACCTCCATGAGTCTGGACCTGGTCTAAGACTGGACTAACTCTGTGTCCTTCACAAACACTGACCTCCATGAGTCTGGACCTGGTCTAAGACTGGACTAACTCTGTGTCCTTCACAAACACTGACTTCCATGAGTCTGGACCTGGTCTAAGACTGGACTAACTCTGTGTCCTTCACAAACACTGACCATGAGTCTGGACCTGGTCTAAGTCTGGACTAACTCTGTCTCCTTCACAAAGAATGACCTCCATGAGTCTGGACCTAGTCTAAGACTGGACTAACTCTGTCTCCTTCACAAACACTGACCTCCATGAGTCTGGACCTGGTCTAAGACTGGACTAACTCTGTCTCCTTCAGACACTGACCTCCATGAGTCTGGACCTGGTCTAAGACTGGACTAACTCTGTCTCCTTCACAAACACTGACCATGAGTCTGGACCTGGTCTAAGTCTGGACTAACTCTGTCTCCTTCACAAAGAATGACCTCCATGAGTCTGGACCTGGTCTAAGACTGGACTAACTCTGTGTCCTTCACAAACACTGACCATGAGTCTGGGCCTGGTCTAAGACTGGACTAACTCTGTCTCCTTCACAAAGAACGACCTCCATGAGTCTGGACCTGGTCTAAGTCTGGACTAACTCTGTGTCCTTCACAAACACTGACTTCCATGAGTCTGGACCTGGTCTAAGACTGGACTAACTCTGTCTCCTTCACAAACACTGACCATGAGTCTGGACCTGGTCTAAGACTGGACTAACTCTGTCTCCTTCACAAACACTGACCATGAGTCTGGACCTGGTCTAAGTCTGGACTAACTCTGTCTCCTTCACAAACACTGACCATGAGTCTGGACCTGGTCTAAGACTGGACTAACTCTGTCTCCTTCACAAACACTGACCATGAGTCTGGACCTGGTCTAAGACTGGACTAACTCTGTCTCCTTCACAAACACTGACCATGAGTCTGGACCTGGTCTAAGACTGGACTAACTCTGTCTCCTTCACAAACACTGACCATGAGTCTGGACCTGGTCTAAGACTGGACTAACTCTGTCTCCTTCACAAACACTGACCATGAGTCTGGACCTGGTCAGTACTCTCTGGTCTTGGACATGACGATATTTGGAGGCAGTGTATTTTCTCTTTGAGACTTGACTGAACAAATGCCGGACTATAGTTTCTACAGAAGAGGGGCTTGTTCAGTCTGATGCTGTTAGTCCGGATCAGAGTCTTTCCTAGTCTTCATGGAACAGGTTTAGACCAGACTACTATGTCCAAATTAACACAAGCTGGAATTTGGGCTGAACATAAAGCTTTTTTGATAAACCTTTCTAGAATACTTTCATAGACTGGTCCAAAGCTCCAATCCAACTTTATTTATAAAACACATCGACAGAGTCAGGCCAAAGTGCCTTCTATGGACATAAGCATTAAAACACAAAAGTAACATAAAACCTGAACTCAGCATAAAAAGCCAATGAGAAAAGGTGTGTTTTTAAAAAGTGAGAAAACATGCAGTGAATGGGATTGAATTAAGTTCAGAGACAGATCCATAATTTAGAAGAGCCAAAGGCATTATCTTTTTAAAAGTCTGAAACATTTGTAGCTCATTGTTAGGTTCAAGGTAAAGCATGGGGTCGAGCAGAAACAACTCCAAACTGTTTGAGAAAGACTGTACAGTGAGTCTTTACTGATCTGAGACTTAATCCTCGCCTTTAGCTGAATCCTGTTAATGAACAGTCTTAGTGTTTCACACAAGGACAGTGTTTCAGACTAATCCATCAATCTTCTTCAAGTCTTCAGATAAAAGTGCTCCTGTTTTTCATCAACACTTTCTCAAATTAAAAAGTCACTTGATCCGGGGCGGCAGTGGGTAGAGCGGCCGTCCTTCGACCGGCGGGTGGGCGGTTTGATCCCCGCTTGAAACATCCAAAAACATCATAACATCCCGCTCTCCCCCACATACTGTCATTGTGTCCTTGGGCAAGACACTTAACCCTCCTTGCCTCCAAAGAAGTTCTGTAACACTGGTAAATACCTTAATGTATGTAAAGTGCTCTGAGTGCCTACGACAGTAGGTGGAAATGCGCTATATAAATAAAATCTTTTTTTTTTTTTTTATTCCACGCTGTTCATTGTTTTGGCCTTAGTTCTTGAGAGACTTCCTCTTTCTATGGATTTAAACAGGTTTTAGTTGAATTTGAACAAGTTTTAGTAAGATTTGAACAGGTTTTAGTTGGATTTGAACAGACTTTAGTTGGATTTGAACAGGTTTTATCTGGATTTAAACTTGTTTAACTTGGATTTAAACATGTTTATCCAAAAGTCACTTGATACTTTTTAACTCAAGTGTTGTTTGGGCGTTGTTTCCTGTGAGAGTTTCATGAGACTTGTTTGGAGAGTGTCTTGATGCTATGATGAAAATAACTAACACAGAACAAATTGCGGTGTTTGTTGTTTGCTCTAATGAGTCCCAGCAGCAGCGGTTTTTGATTTTTTTGCTCCTAATTTGACACGCTTCAGTTGGGCCGGGTCCCTCTCGCTCTGCAGACCTCAGATCCCGGTAATGAATGCTCGTCTCGTTCACAAACAAAAGGACAAAGAAAACAAGAGGGAAACTCACGCTTCCTCCAGAAGCTAATTGTCCTGAACATGTCAATCAATCATAATGGTGTATTTACATTTACAAGATTTTAATGGCTTTGGAGAAGTTTAAGTTGGATTTGAGCTGGTTGTTGATAACCTTGAACAGGTTTTCAGTGGAACATGAGAGGATTTTAATCAGATTTGGACAGATTTTAGTTGGATCTGATTGTTTTAATTGGATGTGAACAAGTTTTAGTTGAACAGATTTGGTTCCATTTGGTGTTGAACAAGTATTAGGTGAATTTGACCAATTTTAATTTGATGTACGACATAATTGATATTGTGGATTTGAACAAGTTTAAGGATTTAATTAGGTTTTAATTAGCTTTAAACAGGTTTTAGTTTGATCTGAATTGAATTTGACCAGATTTTATTTTAATTTAAGAGTTTTATTTAAATTTAAATATGTTTAAAATAGACTTAAACAAGTTTTATTTAAATTTTAACTGGTTTAAATTGGACCTGACCAGGTTTCTGATGGATTTAAACAGAATTTACTGGGACTTTGACATGTTTGTTCTGGATTTAAAAAGGTTTATCCTAAGATTTTTGAATGTGCTGGCTCTAAAAAAAATGTTATCAGTATTTGATCAGGGTGTTTTTGTATTTAAACTTCAGATGTCTGATATTCTTCTCTTATTTTGTTTTACAGACTCAGTTTCCACTCATTTGGCTAAAACAGTGTGAGAACATTTCCATTTAGGAAGGTGACACAGAGAACAATGAGGCGGCCTCTCACTGGTCTCCGAGGGCTCTCCGTCTTCACTTTCTGCTGTAATTGAATCGGGGCTTTTTGCGGCCCACAGAAGACGCTGGGACTGAATTGTCTGAGATGGTTTATTGTGTAATAAAGTCCCTCCACAGCAGCTCCTGCCAGCTGCGCTCGGCTTTGACCAGAAACAGTTGATTTAGCCGTCCCTCTGTGCACCTGCTGCCCACCGAGCGGACAACAACACTGCAGAGGCATTTTAAACAAAAGAGAGGACAGTGGGATCATTTATTGTGGAAAAAAGTCATCTAAGTTAGTACTGCGGCAAATAAAATCTAAAAAATACACTTTACACTAAAGAAAATGGCTGCACAAATTCGTTTAGTTGGAATTAAATAGGTTTTACTTTAATTTGAACAGGTTTCAGTTGCACTTTAAACACTTTTTATTTTGATCTAAACAAGTTTGAATTGGATTTGAACAGGTTTATTTTGATTTTGTACAGTTTTACAGAAGATTTGAAAGGGTATTAGTTGGATTTTAATAGGTTTCAGTCAAATTTGAATATGTTGTAATTTGTTGTGAACAGATTTAGGTTGGGTTTGAAAGGATCACCTGGATTTGAAAAAGTTTTATTTTAAATCTAAAATTTTAGTTCAATTTGAACACGGTACAAGAAAAGTAGAAAAGTGGAATTAGTTGGATTTTAATCACATTTGAATATGTTGTATATAGATTTTGAATTATATTTTTGGTTTTAGTTGGATATTAACATGCTTTATTTTGATCTGAACACATTTTAGATTGTAACACGTTTAGATTGTGTTTGGACATGTTTTACTTGGATTTGAACTTGTTTTACATGGATTTTAACACATTTTCATGTAAATTTCCAAGTCACATGTCATAATAAATGATTGGTGAGTTAAGTTGTCTAGTGGGATTTAACTGCAGCTCCACTGTAAAGATGAAATATATTGAAAAGTATTGTCCGATTACATTTTTCCTGATGTTTCTAGAATCATTCACAATATATAAGTTCAGTTTATAAGGCATCTCGTGTCCAAACTGGTCAAAGCTAACCGTGTCCTCTCCTTTTTAGTGTCAATGCTACACAGCTCCTGCAGAAAGACTGACCCCGCTTTAGTTTTGGTCACAGTCCCTGCTCAGCAAATGGACCGCAGCGAGACACGACTGAGGGTGTAATGAGCCCCGACACAGCGCAGTGACATTTTTGTCCAGTGGCACGAGGCCGGACTTTGCTGAAGTTAAGTCCACACACACAAGGACGACAATGATGTGTCTGCAGCCTCCATCATTTTGACACTCTCCTAGTTACTCAGTGAAGCGTGTGAGCCAAGCGTGAGCCGCCTGCTTATATCAGCTCCGGGCTTTATGAATGAATTTACACCTCTTTAAGAAGAAGAGGAAACTAGTAGCATGATATATCCAATGAGGAAAAGCGGAGAGAGATGACAGCAAGGTGTAATACCTAAAATGGCCACTAGATGTTGGCTCCAATTTAAATCATGTGCCAAAAATGAATGGCTCAATGCAAATACTCCCTGTTTCTGGACCTGTGAGGTCATGAGGTCAACAAAAGGAAAGCTCTTTAGTTGTTAAACGACAATTAGAAGTGTTTTGACAATCCACTTTTAATAACCCAAATAAAAATCCCAGTTTATTCCTGGTTTTGTTCAGGTACTGGTGAAGCTCTAGTTAACTCCTGGTTTAGGGTGAAAGTTTAGCTTTGTTTTTTTTAGACCAAGTTTTCCAAGTCAAGTCCTAGTTCAGTTTTGAATTAGTCTTTTGTTTAGACCTGCTTTTAGATCTGGTTTAGCTTCTGGTATATACAAGTCTGGATTAGTTTTAGTGTTTAGCTTTGGTTTAGTTTTGGTATAGTACAATAATCCTGTCCCAAAATAAGTCTTGAATCTTGGTTTATTCATGGCTCGGATCTAGTCTCATCTAATCCCTATTCTTATTTAGTCCTGAATTAGTCCTTCTTGAGTCTTAACCTAGGTTAAGAGCTGGTTTTAAAATTGTGCTGGCTAAGTCCTAGTTCAAAACTAGTTTTAGTCTTGGTTTAGTTTTGGATTAGTTCTTGTTTAATCCAAGTTTTAGTTCTGGTTCAGCTCTTGGTATGAGCCTGGATTAGTTTTGAGATTTGGTTCAGTCGTTTTTTCCACAATTAAAAACCTATATTTACCAAGCATCAAGCATTTTAAAACCTATTTTCTACAGAGTACTGAGAACCTTGGACTTACTGAAAAGAGCTTCTGTTAAATGTCACAGCTTGCATCTGAACATTTAAAAAAAAATGCTGCAACTTAAAGCATTTTATTCTGCAGCCATCAAAAAGAAATGGATAAAACAGTGAAAAAAAAGAGTGTGGTCTTTGAGGCAGAAGTGTCCCGAGCTGGTCTATTGCTCTGGGGACGACACACGCCTTTGCCTCGTCCCCCGGGTCCTTCCTGCTCCGCTGCTGATGTGGGGAAAATACAGCTTCTACATAAAGCTGACTAAACAAAGTGAAGACAGATTCATTTGTGTCGGACGGAGCAAGGTGGAGGAAGGTGACGCTGTGATATTACTGCGCCTTTTACCCGACAACGCTCCGCTTCATTGTCGGCCGTTCCAGCGGGCGTTTCAAAGAGCTCTGCCACAATGTAGTACAAGATAATGGTACAGCAATTTTACATTTTATGATATTATCTGTGACACCATTTTTCCTCAATAGAAGAAATAAACAAATCAGGTCCAGTCTGTTTAAATGGTGCAGTAACCAAAGCAACACAATCAGCATAAAGCATGTTTCTCATAAGGTTGGTAACCAGACACATATCTGGAAAGTATTTTCTGTACCATTCTCTTTTGCATAAACTCATTGTTGCTCAGTAATAAACCTGCTGAGGTCTAAAACGCCTGACCTCTGGAAGGCTTAATTAACCTGTTCCTCTGCCCCCTCGAAACGGCACAGCAGCCCCAGCCCCACCAACACAGTTTCACAATCAAACTGGATAAATGAATCACCATAAAGTAGATATAGAGCTCATAAAACAGTTTTAGAGCTGTATTAGTGTTGACTACTTAGTGTTAGTTGATAAGCTCTATTAAATACTTTAATAATAATAATAAAAACACAGAATGGGTCAAATTACAAGTTATATGTTAAAGGGCCACTAACTGGTTTTCTGTTTGCCCTCCCAATCTCAAATATACCAACTATTAAATCTACAAGTGTTTTAGTTCAACTTAAACACAGTACAGGTAGATTTGAAGTGGAATTGATTGGATTTTAATAAGTTTCAGTCACATTTGAATATGTGGTAAATTTATTTTTATTTCCATTTTAGCACATTTTAGTTAGATTTGAACACATTTAGGTTGTCTTTAAAAAAAGGTTTTATTTGGATTTGTACAGGTTTTATTTGGCTTTGTACATTAGTTAAGTTGTGTAATAGGATTTAACTGCAGCTCTAGATGAAAAGATGAAATGTATTGTCTGATTTCATCTTTAGGGATGTTTCAACATTGAGTAAATGCAATGCTAATATTCATCCCCTTTTGACTAGGGATGCACCGAATGTTCGGCAACCGAAATTATTCGGCCGAAAATAGCCATAAAAAGCACTTTCGGTGTTCGGCCGAATAAGTAAAAAGGCCGAATAAATTTTGCCGAACAATGACGTTTTTACTGACGCAATCAAATAACCCGCGTAGAGTGAGAGGCGCGCGCTTTATGCAGCAAACATGTCAGCAGTGTGGAAGCACTTTAAAGTGTCAGATAAAGAGGCAAAAACGGCCGTTTGCAGACATTGTTCTGCTGAATTGTCCAGAGGGGGTGCATCTGCAAAACGTACAGCACTTCAAGTTTAATTTATCACTTAAAATCACGACACCCGAACATCATGCAGAGTACGAGAGAGACACGGCGGCTACGGCAACAGCAGCAGCGAAAAGAAAAGTAGCTCCCAGTCCTACGACACCCACTCCATCTGTGGCTGACTTCTTAGAAAAGGCAAAAAAGTTTGCCAATGACAGTGCCAAAGCTAAAGGTATTACTAAAAGGATAATGGAATTCATCGCATTGGATGATCAACCATTCTCTGTTGTAGAGGATGTTGGATTTCGCAGGCTTATAGACCATATTGAGCCCCGTTACACCATTCCTAGTAGACGGCATTTCTCAGACGTGTGCTTACCTGAGATGTATAACGTCGTTTCAACTAACGTCCATGAGCTTTTGGCTACAGATATTACAGCCCTCAGCTTCACGACTGATATTTGGAGCTCGGATGTGAGCCCCACTAGTATGCTGAGTTTAACTGCACAGTGGATCGACACAGATTTCAAGCTACAAAAGATTGTGCTTCACTCAAAAGAGTTTAGAGGGTCCCATACAGCTGTAGCCATATCCGAGGCGTTCGCCAAAATGTTTGACACTTGGCATATCGATCGATCTAAAGTGCATGCGGTAGTCAGTGACAGCGAAGAAATATGGCTAAAGCCATGGAAGATAGCAATCTGAAAGGCATACGGTGTATGGCACACACAATTCAACTGGCGGTCAACGAGGGATTGTTGAGTCAGCGCAGCATAGCAGATGTGATAGCGATAGGCAGAAAAATTGTTGGCCATTTTAAACATTCACAACTTGCCTATGCGCCTACAATCTATCCAAGAACAGTTTGGAATGCCACAAAACGTTTCCAACAAGATGTGAGCACAAGGTGGAACAGTACATATTATATGCTGGAAAGTCTTTTTGCGCAAAAAATAGTCTTGGCTACATACATAGCAGATCATGACCTGCCCGCGACATTCACCGCATACCAGTGGGTGTTAATTGAGAATGTTCTCTCTCTTCTCGCCCCTTTTGAGCAGATAACAAAGAGATAAGCTCATCTGATGCATCTGTGGCAGACGTCATACCCTTACTTGCAGCATTAAAGCGTCTTTTAAACAAAGATGCTGAAACAGACCACGGAGTAAAAACAACTAAAAGTGCGCTCTTAGAAGCTGTCAGCACACGATTTAGTCAGGCGGACTCAGAACCCTGTACTGCATTGCGACTGTGCTTGATCCACGATATAAAGATCATTACTTGGATGTGGGGAAAAAGATGCGCACACGAGAAATGATCCAGGCCGAGTTGGATTTGGGAAAGCCGCTAGGTGATGGAGACGGTCAGGTGATGCACAGCGCAGGAGATGAAAACAGCGCAGCGAGTAAACGGGCTCGTACTACAGATGAGCCGCGCACAGTCTCGCTGTCTGACATGTTCGATGAGATCCTCCAAGAGAATAACCCATTTGCAAGACAGAGGACAAGCTCGACCGCTCAACAGTTAGATGGGTATCTCGCAGAAGTCCCCATCCCCAGGAGCAATAACCCTCTCGAATTTTGGAGGACCAATCAAGGCGCTTTCCGACCTGGCGCAGATGGCACGCAGGTTAGGCTACTTGTATGAAAAATTAATTTAAGATTTTATTTATATTTTGGATTATGGTAACACTTTACAAGTAGTTTCTATTTTTAACATTAACTAACATAAAAAAAAAACCCTTATTAAAAGCATTTATTAATCTTAATGTTAACATTTACTAATACAGTATATTAAATTAAGTATCACATTTGTAATTCTTGAATTAAAAAGTATCAAAAGTGGTAGGCCTATTTGTTAAAATTGTTAATGCACTTATACTAACATGAACCAAATATTTTTTATTATCTTACATTAACAAATATTAATAAATACCATAACAAATGTATTGCTCATTGTTAGTTAATGCAATAATGTTAACAAACATTGTAAAGTGTTACCTATTTATTTTATGTATTTTATAAAAATTTAACTATTTTCAGTGTAGTAAAATAGTAGGCCTACACTGGGTTTCAACCATTTCATTATCTTGAAGACATAGTTCATTTTGAAATGAGCAACTGTCAGAAAACTGCAATAAACTTTTTAACTATTCTGCAGGTACTTGTCTGCTCCATGCACAAGCACTGACAGTGAGAGACTGTTTAGTGCTGCATCTCATGTCATCGATGAGAAGAGGAACCGACTTTCATGTGAGAAAGCAGAGAAGCTACTTTTCATAAAGAAGAACCTGACACTTTTCCTGAAGAAGTAGGCTAAGTAGACTTATGTCTAGGACAGTTATTCATTTGTTGTGGGTTCATCCTTATTTTTTGCACTATTCAATGCACATTTGTTGTTGTAAACATACAGAGTTACATTCTTTCAGCAGTCAGTTATAGGCCTAACATAGGCTATTCAAGAAGGGGGGCTTCAAAGATGGACAATTTTTTTACCAATTTATTTATTTTATGTTATATTGTGCTATGTTTGTATAATATTTGCTGGAATGTTCAAAAAAAATAAATATTTTGAAATTGTTTTGAAATTTTTACTATTTAATTATTGTAATGGTGAAAAAATTGGCAAAATAAATGGTAAAAATGCGAAACACCATGTTCGGTATTCGGCCTTCGGCCTTCGGCCAAGCATTTCATTTTTATTCGGCTTCGGCTTCGGCCAAGAATTTCATTTCGGTGCATCCCTACTTTTGACTTTGCATTACTTTTGTCTAATTATGCTTTTCTTTTTTGGGCTGTTTCTCTATAAAAAAAAAAAAAATCCAAAAAGCACTGAATATAAACTTCCTCTGTTTTATCAGTAGCCATTATTTCCTTATTGACAAGTGGCTTAAACCAATGGGAGAGCATCTTTTTTCAGGAACGAGCTGTGATTGGCCAAAGACCCTTTACTCATCATTAACAAAATCCTTGTTAATAAAAGTCTAGATGACGTCTTCTGGTCTTGTTTTTGTCACCATTTGCGACCATTGCTGTTCAGTAGTTTTCATGATAGTTGAAAACTTTCAGAACGCTTCGTCAGAGAGAGGCACTGTGCAACGTAAAGGACCAGTGTTTTCAGACAGTCAAATCAAACTTCAGGATCCAAACACAACACTTGGATGGCATTTGTAAAAGAGGAGCAAACATGGCCGACAGCTTCTGTCTTAAACCCGCCGTCTCTTCCTCTCTGTGTCACCTCGGTCTGACGGCAGATTATATCACTCTGGTCGGCTCTTATCTGCTGCGGTTTCCCACAAATGCTCGGGCTCCCTTTGTGTCTCTGGCCTTATCGCGGCGGGAGGTGACATTTATCCATTTTTTATAAAGAGGGCAGCGCGTATCGAGGCAGAAAAACAACAACAACAACCAGAGAGATACAGCTGAGGAAAAGCAGCATGGGAGAGTTAATGATACCGGAGATAGAAAGTGAGTTGAAGGAGTCAGTGATGCTAACAGACGCTAACGAAACAAGACAAGACTCAAGGCAAAAGGTCAACGACACCAAGTCCTGTTAACACTGTGTAATGAGAAAACAGCTATAAACCTGGTTATGTAGGAACTTTGAGGTTAATCAACAGTGAAGACGCCACGAGAACTTGGTTTTGTCTAAGTTAAGCGCTGGTTAATTTCCTGTGTATTTCTAAATCTAGTCCTGGTTTTGTCCTGGTTTACTTTAGGCTTTAGTTTGGTTTAGTCCTCGGTTTTACTTCTAGGGTTAGTCCTGGTTTTTACTATATATTATAGTATTTAGTTACATTTTGTAGTTTCTATTTTTTTAGGTGAACTTTGGGCTTGTACTAGTCCTAAACTAGGATTCTTGGTCTAATCAGACTTTAGTCAGGTAGAAGTTTAGCCTGGGATTTGTTTTATTGGGTCTAGGTTTAGTCCAAGGGTTAGTCCTTGTTTTGTACTTGTTTAGTCCGAGTTTGCCCAAATTTTATCCTGACTTAATCTCAATTTGGTCCACGTCAAAGTTTTAGTCAGGGTTTAATCCCGACTGCGAATTTAGTCCTGGCTTTGTGCAGATTTAGACTTTGTTTAGCTCTAGTTTAGTCACTTATATTATTTGTATTCTCTTGAAAAATCTGAATTTCTCTTTTATCAACAACAAAGAAATTCATAAAACCAAACACTACAGAAGAACAGCTCTGGTTATTTCTGACTAAAGTCCCTGTTGAATCTAAACACTGACCCCCTGCTGGTTTAAAAGGCAACTGTAAAAAGTTTAGGGCCTCATCTTCACAGCGGGCAGCGGCTAAATTCATGTTAGATTCTGTCTGATTACAGAGAAACACTTTTACAAAAGAAATACAGAGGTTAAACCTGCAAGCAGAGATGAGCTGGGCTCTAATTAAAACCTTAACCAAAAGTCTTCATCCTGAAATCCCACAGGACCTGACCTCAGCAATGCTTTTTAGGCTCTCATAACTTTTTCTGCTAATCTTACATTTTTATGAGAACAGTTTCTAATCAGTGCAAAGTAAATGGGTTATTTACTGAATTGGTCTCGGCACTGACCGAGACCAGAACATATCAAGCCCAAAACAAGACCGAGACTTTTAGCTATTGAGACCGAGTCAAGACGAAGACCAGATTAAGACCAGAGCCAGTGTACAATATATGGTGAAAGGATTTAGGGATGAGACAGTGTTAGTCCAGTCTTAGACCAGGTCCATCCCAAGAACAGACACTAGTGGTCTTGTCTGGACTTTACATCTGAGACGAAGACAAGACCAAGACTTGTACAAAATAGTCATAAGGCAAGACTCTGGTCTTGAGTACAACAACACAAGTAATAACCCAGACTGACTCAGGTTAAAACATCCAAAATATATTTCATGGAAGGTATTTGACCATATTTACCATAAGATTTATTTTCATGTTACCAGCCGATGTTTGCAGTGCTGATCATAAAACCAAAGCAGGCAGTTACATTCCCTGTTCAAACACACTCTCCTGTGTCGGTCCAGTCCCCAGAGACTCACTCCTGGGTGGTTTTGTTCACTCAGGGATGCACCCACAGCACAGGCCTAATGGAGCTGACTGATCACATTTCACAACAGAGTCCGCTGGAGCAGAACGAGGCAGTGAGTGTCCCGGAGCCCTGAGGCACGCCTACAAAACCCACTGAGCTGTCGGGACGCTCGGGGCGGGACCTCTACAGCAAAGCGGACCAGCTCAGACACGGAAAATGTGACAGAGCTGGGTTTATCTGATGCTTGTATTGCAATTTTAAAAAACAACAGCTATGGATTAAAATTTGAAAAATGTTATTTAGTTAAAATGATTATCTTAAACATCTTAATGTGTTTTCCTCTACTGCTAAGATTTACTTAAATTCAGACTTTTAAATGTGGATTGTGCAAAAAACTAAACAAATAGGAGAATGTAGTAGCCTTGGAAGAAGCAGACATTGACCTATTGATCCAGAAACTGGTGTATGTACCCTTCCTTTGTCGGGAAAATAAACAATTGATCGTCTTTTTTTTAAAAACACTTTCAAAGTCACTCAAATTAAGTGACACCAGGGCAGTTTGGTGACAGCCCTCAAAAACCAGGGCACAGCATACACAGCCAATACATACAATTCATTACCAATATATATTTTGCCCATAGTTTTCAGGTTTCAGATTTTTTTTAACTTCTTACAAAGTGACTTCTAGACACTTTTTATATCCACGCTAAGGTCAAAGCTTTATCTATTTATGCACAGTTTTGTTGTCTGTAATGAGCTGAACTCTTGGTACTTTCCTCAGGTTCAGATCACTTTTCACTTTTATCCATGAAAGGCAATTTGGTTTATTGCCATCGACTGAGGTAAACGACAGGACAGGAAACAAAAGCACAATGGCATTCATCAACAGGAAGCCTTGGACAAACTGGACATTGATCCATTTGCTCGTCAGAAGAAACAATTGATTGTCTTTTTTACAGGTGTCCAAGTCTAATCCTTAACATACTCAAAATTTATTACAAAGATGTTATTTCATGGATAATAAAGTGTTTTATAGCTTTATTGTGTGTTTAAAGAATTGTCCAGTTTTAATCTCTTCAGACAGCCAGTGTTTGTTCATACTCATTCAAACAACAGCACAGACAACAAAACTGCTCCACATACTTTCACCAAACTCCCGTAGCTCACTGTAAATAACTGTATTATTTTTTCATTGTGTACAGCTCATAAAAAGACCAGTGCCACTTTGTATCTGCAGAGCTTTTCTAAAGACCTTTACAGCAAATAAGAAACTGTTCCAAGTCCATTAACAAGCCCGAAGAACTGCTGAAATGCTTTTTCCACACACAAACACTTCAACTAAACACCTCGAGAAACATTTCACACCAAGAACTTAGAGTCCTCTTTGGAAAACATTAAAGTGTGCAACCCCTAAAAATTAAGTCACTGAAATATGTTGGATTTATTAAACAGAACAGTGAATAATCGTCTAAATAAAATATCTTAAAAATAATAATTAGGAAGATTAACAATGACTTGCACTTCCACAATGTGGTGCAGATGTGCTCAGGACAAAGTAACCAAAGTGCCAAATAAAAAAATGCCAAATGTGACAAAATAATTGTTTTTTCTTGATTACATAGGTTTTGTGATCTTTGGGAGCCAAAATTTTAATTCAAAGTTTGATTAATTGCACAGCCCTAAATTCAAACTTGCTGCATTTTAATCTTGTTTAAAGATCTGGGGAAAACATTTAAGGATTTCAAAGCAACATTTTGTGAACAAAAGCCCAATTCCAACTCTTCTCTTTACTTCACCCTGACACTGTGTTCACTGTTCAGGGCGTTTACAGAGAATGTGTCTCTGTAGAGGCTAATTTTACAGTTGAACTGGAGAAATACAATAATCAGACTGGAATAGGAGCGATAGAGACATGTTATTATTAATATAGAGTTGATACAGACATGTTTTAAATCCCTGTAACTCATTAGGAAACGCTCGGCTTCACAGGAGGCTTCTGTCAAAACAGAGGGAAGATAGCAATAGTGCCGTACAAAATATTAAACACAACAGGTGCATCTTTCTATTTCCAGAACAACACTCTAACTTCAGTTTGTCCACACAAGTTCAAAATCTGATAAATCACTGTTGTTCAGCCAAACTCTCGTGTGGTTTAGTGCCACCTATAGGAGTCTGAAAGACCTGTTTGGAGCATTTGTCTTATTAATGGGTTTCAGTCAAATTACTTTTTCCTGTTATTGACGCCATTTTGAGGATTTTTGTACATTAAAAAGATAGAACAACAATGTTTTGAAATGTTAATTGTTATGGCAACGGTCGTAGTTTTTTAGAGGTGTAACGGTTCACAAAGATGTTCTGTATTGTCTTGGTACAGCACCTTCGGTTTGTTTTGGTAAAATAAATAGTTTCCACACAAACATTATTAAATGGCAGATGGTTTTGCAGACTTCTAGCTTCTTTATGTCACGTGTCACACACAGCACTACACACTCCCAAACCTAATAGGGCGAAGCAGACCTTCAAATTGATCAGCTGAAACTCGGCTACGTACAAGCACATCTTTTCTCCAAACACAGACCAAACAGCAAGCAAACAAACTGTGTCAAACTCTGCCCTATTATTCCAAATGGAGACTCTGCCCGACCATTTCAGACTAAAACCTTAATAGTTTTGGTTTGTTTCACAATAGAAGATTTATATTAGGTGCAGTTAAATGTTGACATGTGTGGATGTGATTTGAAATAGTGTTTGAGCTGCAACTGCCTTCATCTAAAGGGATATTCATCCAAATTTAAAACATTTCTTAGGCTGAAAATGTTTGGGGGTTATTTTTCCATTTTCCTTCTTGATTTATTCTAAAACTGTAACATGTACATTCAAAATTTTACATCTGGAAATCTCACAATTTTGACACCAGAATTATTGAAATATCTCTTGCAGTTCCAGAGATACAGTCAATTTACTGTGGACATGTCGTTTTTGAGCAGACACACCAAAAAAACAGGTTTGGTTTTAAAGAGTTAAAAAGCTCCTTACACACTCACAGCAGAGCAGCTCTGTGACATTTGTGTGCCGACATTGCACCAAACCAAAACTACCAAAAACCAAACTGAAATGTGACTTTTGTGTGCTGTGACACCACTGATAGATAGTCTTTGTTCGGGCAAAGGCAATAAACTGGGAAAGAAAAAAAAGAAAAAATGGCTAGTGTAAACTCCATAAAACTCCATACTTTTTTATATTCTGCCATAAACACCACTGAGATCTATCTATAATATATTTTTATGTAAGTTAAATTGATGATTAATGACTTCCCTCCAGAAATTTGCAAAAGTAATGTGTTTATATTAAGAAAAAAAGACAGATAAGTAGAAGAACCATCTCAGCTCAAGGGCAGTGAAAATAAACAATAATATCTGTGCCAACGCTTTAATCCGCCTCATTTTCTGTCATAAACTCAACTAAATAAGGCTGGTATAAATCTTGGCTGAAGCGCCGCCTGATCGAGCTGCTTCATTTAGTTTGCTTTTTATTCATGCTTTTCTCTCCACGAGCAAAACCCACTTTGAGCTGCACAAAGCAACCATGACAGTGCCAAATGTGTTCTTCATGTTCGGAACGAGCTCTTCAGAAGCCTGTTGTTTGTTTGCTCTGATGATTGTTTTGTTGGAGACAGAGGACAAACTAACAAACAGTCATTTCCAAAACAGGGCACTATATCATATTTGAATACTGTCTGAGAAAAGGTAGAGATGTGAGGCAAAAGAAAGCTGGAGTTTAGCTCAGTGTGGCCCATACAATCAAAGGGCTCAGTCGAAACACAAACTCAAATGTGAACAGAAAGATGACTGTATAAAGAAAACAAAGCTGGGAAAACTCACAATATTTTACCAACATTTATGAAGCTTCTTAGGGAGAAATGTGTACTTAAAGTGGCACTAGCCTCCCCCCTAACAGCAGCTAAGGAACCTCTCCTGCTTTTCTTTTCAATTTTGCAATTATTCTGACAATTATTGCAATTAAAAATGTAATTAAACATTATGTGATTAAATTACCAATATTTATCCGTTTCACGTTGCCTTTATTTTCTTTTTCTATTTTTCTTTTTTATGCTGTTTCTTAGTAACAAGACGTATCCAGACATGAATATACACTTTGTCTGTTTAATCGGCAGCTATCTCTTCCTTATTGATATCAGTGTTGACCAATGGGAGCGCTCCTTTTTCCTGAAGCGGGCTGTGATTGGCCTAAGCTTCTTTTCAGGAAGGAAAATCCTCATCTACTAAAATCCTTGATAATAAAATCTAGATTACGTCTCAAGGTCTCGATACATTATAATATCAGGAAATTGAACAGTTCAAACGTCAAAAAATAAAAATAGCATCTTTAGCATTTAAGGCTTTTAAGTTGTGTTTATGAGTTTAAGACTATTCCTTTATGTCATTTATGATGCCAAGACAAAACAGTCAGGGCAAAGCATGAACCGATAAGCAGCTCACTTTAATGAAATCAAATTAAAATGAAGTGACAATCTAATATGAAAAAGGAGTAACGTGCCTTTCTGCACTGATGGGTCAAAGTTCAATCCCTCTTTCTCCCACACACCTCCAGCACAGGGCAGTTTGGACACTCGAGCATTTAACAGAGCTGCTACTAATACCAGCCAATCCCTTTTCCATCATGCACAATACTGCTATTGGTTATTCAGGAGGGCGGGTCTGAGCTTTTCACTGCTCTGATTGGTTTGTTGTAAATGTCAACAAACCAATGTCAACTTAAATATTATTCTACTATTCTAAAGACTGAATTTTTTATATTTTTTATTTATTTGTTATCTTTATCTTTATCTTATTGACTTTGCAATAATAAAAAAAAACATTCATAACCATTAAAAAAAAAACTTGTTCAGAAGGTGAGCAGGTTATAGTAAAATTATATATTCTTTAACATTTAATAACATTTTTAAATTACCACGTTAGTTAATCAAATAATTTAGTACATAACATTATCCAGATCCAAATTATATCATCTACATTGTCCAATGTATGCATACTACAAACCATTCATTCAAATCATCGAGACAATTTCTGTAAAAAAAATAAAATTGTCCATAATTATATAAATTTTAGACTTTTTTTTAGATTTTATTTAAAATAATTCAACCTTCTCACCAGCTTTTTTATGCTGATACACACTCCATTTAGATATTTATTAAATATTAAAACCAAGCTTCTTTAATAGAAACACCAGGGGTGTCCAAACTTCTTGAAAAGCGGGCCGCATCTGACGAAAGGAAAATTTTCAAGGGCCAACTTTTGATTCTTTTTTCACAAATGCAGTTTTTGGTTGAATTTGAACAGGTTTTTGTTGGATTTGAATGAGTTTTGTACAAAGCTGCTGCTTGGGCCATAAACAGTACATTTTATCTCTGAAGCTGAGGGCCACATGAAAACTCACCTTGTGCCATGATTGGCCCCCGGGCCAGACTTTGGGCATGTCTGCCTTAAAAGGTCCTCGAGTAAGGGCGCCACCATATGGCAATATTTATTTATTTATTTATTCACATTTTTGTGAGGATTAATCCCTTGAGATGAATCATCTCGTTTTCGAGGGGGTCCTCTTACCCACATTTATTCACTAGGGACACTTTAGAGTTGCCAATTAACCTGTACATGCATGTCTTTGGACGGTGGGAGGAAGCCGGAGTACCCGGAGAGAACCCACGGTAACACGTGGAGGACATGCAGACTCATCACAGAAAGACCGGAGTCTGTGAGGAGAAGGTTTGAGTCGGCCAGGTTTTGAACTCACAACCTTTTTGCTGTGAGGCAGAGTGGTTAGCACTCCTGCCTCACGTGCACCCCCATTATACAGCGATATAGAGCAATGTACCTCTGTCCACCAGAGGGAAGGCTCCATAAGCAGAAATACAGTATAAGGAGAACCCCAATGTCGACTACAAGTGTAAAAAACATGTTTACAGCCTGGTACAAAAGATGGCTCCGGTCTCTAGAGCTAGGATTTTACTACGTGACAACTCGGGGGGGGGTATAGAATATACACTCATTTGTTAACACAAAGGGGAAACAATGACTAGAAAAACACCCATTCTGTAATAGTATAAAGAGACATATATTAGCAAGCATTCAGTCCCAAAACAGTCTTAGACAAGTTTAGTTAGAAGTTTATAAAGTTAAAAGAAGAAATGTGGTTAATGACATCACAAAAAACATCAACGTTTACAGCCTGGATGGAGGTGCATATAAGAAAAACAAGATTATGATGCAAAAAAAAAAAACATAAGCGAGAACCTTTAATAGCAGTTAGTCCATTACCTTGTGCTTATTAATTAAACTGATCTGAAACTGCAGCTGCAGGAGTTCCCAGGGAGCCATTCGAACGCAGACTTCTACAAGCAGCATTTATTTTAACAGCAGTGTTCCTCATAATTAAAGTTTTCTGGGCTGGCTCCCTGATTAATGCAGCAATTACATAATCCTTTACGCTGAATTATGAATGTGCTAATGATCAGCTTGTGTTAGTAATGATTCACAGAGTTTGTAAAAGTCTGAATGTGGAGAGGAGTGTTTGCTAAAGAAGAGGTTTAGAAGGAAAAGGCCTTATGTGGGACGTCCTGTGGAGAGAACGATCCCTCCGATAGCCTAAAGACGAGGCTAATGTCTAAGGTTTGAGGATCTAGCTAATGTCTATGTTTTATTTATAATTGAGAATATATAAACATCTGTTCAAAGGTGCTTCTAAATATGCCAAGCTGCAATTTGGAGCACCTTAATTCAATATATATATATATATATATATATATATATATATATATATATATATATATATATATATATATATATAATCTGCTGTCTATCTATCTATAGTCTGTTGTATTTTTGCTGATGTATTTTATGCTGAGAACCAGATATTTTGTTATGTTTATGCATAATTACAATAAAGAGGTCAAACTTCTAACTGAGCACTGCTGCAGGAGAGGCACACAGATTTTCCTTTTTTTGCTTGAGGTTGTGGACCTGTATAAACTAAATTGAGAGTCAACAGCATGTCCCTGCAAGGCTACCGTAGTTCAGTTCCATTTCACATGCTCTAAAAATAAAAGATTTGGTACAGGGTGGTTATGTCTGTGGAGGTTCTCAGTTATCCAGGGCATCTTGAAATAAAGGTTTGAATAAAATTCTGGGAATTGACAAAGTCTCTTGGATTAGAGACGAAACGTCTTCACCTTGAAAACGAAGTCCAGATGCTTTTACTCAAACCTTTATTACAGGGTGGTTAGGGTCACGAGTCACTCCTAAAGAGCTGCGTCCAGAAGAGGGACGCCTGCTACAGAAACTCTGGCTTCAATGAACTGCCACAAAAGTTGTATCTATTTAAGATATCTGTCATATCGGAAGCAGACTTTTAGACTCCGGTTCTGTTCAATACCGCAGACAACTAATTATTTAACACTAGCTTTGTCTTTGTTTTCACTCGAGTGAGGATTATTTAACAACTGATCGGCTGACTGCAGTGTTAGAGCTTTACCTTTTTCCAAAGCGGACCACATACTCAGCTCCACTCAACTCAACTCAGAACCACTCCAGTGTAAACAAGGCTCTTGAGATCATCTTAGTGCCATATTGTCCAAAATTAAATAGTGTTTCCATAAGGTCTTCCAAGGGTTTACAAAAGTACATAAAGACCTACATTAAAAATATTCCATTGGTGAATACCACTGGGGTCATTTGTGACATCACTAAATCTGTGATCAGCTTTGTGAATGTAGACGTTTTATACAAACAGAAATGTGATCTTACTCAGGGAGTTCATGAGAAGGTTAGCAAGATAAAACAAACTATCAGAACCAGTTTTCCTTTCACTGGCATTTCAGTGGTGTGTATCCTCGCTGTATGTTTGCTGTAGCTTGAAGCAGATTAAGACACAGAGGAACTTGTCATCTGACTCCAGCAGCTGGCATGACTTGTGAAGACGCATTCAAAAGGTGTCATCATCCATTTGTCAAAGCAGAAAACAGCTCCTCCGCCTCCTCTCTGCTATTGTTGGATGCTCAATGCGAGAATCTGGCAGCCAGCTTCAGGTCTGAGCAACATTTAATCATTTTTACTATAGACACTGAAAGACTAATGGATAACAGTGTTAGTGTTAGGCCTGTCACAATAAAATATTTTGTCGGACGATATACTGCTTTAAAAAATATCTCGATAAACAATATTATTGAGTAAAGCGTTTTGTTTTTTTTTGTGTGTGTGCGTGTGGGGGGGGCATGCAATATTAGAATGCAATAAGCTGGACATGTATATAAAAATAAAAAATAGTGAATTAAATCAAACTTTAACGAACTTTTGGCCAACTGTATAAGAATATACATTAAGTAACATAAAGTAACATTAAATAACACTGCATTTGAACTTTATATTCAGCTGTATGTTCAGGAAAAGTTTAGGTGACGTTGAGGAAACTGTTCAGAAAGCAGATGAGCAGACATCAATGATTGGTGGCTTTCTTGCCGCTTACTGCTCACTTTAAGAAGATGGAATTGTGGGTAACTTGCGTAATGACTGGCGAAGCTCTACTTTAACTATGTTTATGACATCCGTATTAAAACAGATGTGTAGGCTTTATAGAAGCACATTTCTTGTCATTTATCGAGCCCCAAAAACATTTGCGCATCATGCATGTTTTGTATAACAAACAGTAAGTCAATAAAGTAGTTAATGTGACAGGACGAAGTGGAGTCATGTGTATAAACTTGCAAGAGACATAGAAAACCGAAGATAGTCGCTGCAATTGTAGTTTGGTAATTCCACAAACATGTCATTTGTCTTTCTTTGTTTGTCTACATAATAATTGATCATATTACTAACAAGCTGTTAATTTTACTAATAACTGGGTAATAAAATAAATTGGGTAGCACATATGACAGATGGATTGAGTTGTCATGAGAACAATATGACTTGCTAGATTTGACTTTCCCCTCAGTAAAAGTTGAATTCTGATTGTACAATGTTTTGCACAGTTATTGCACCAGGCTGGCTCTGTTAAACCTGGCTTAAGTTAAACCTGGCTTAAGTTAAACCTGGCTTAAGTTAAACCTGGCTTAAGTTAAACCTGACTGAAGTTAAACCTGGCTTAAGTTAAACCTGGCTTAAGTTAAACATGACTGAAGTTAAACCTGGCTTAAGTTAAACATGAGTTAAGTTAAACCTGGCTTAAGTTAAACATGACTTAAGTTAAACATGACTTAAGTTAAATGGCTTAAGTTAAACCTGACTTAAGTTAAACCTGACTTAAGTTAAACCTGACTGAAGTTAAACCTGGCTTAAGTTAAACCTGGCTTAAGTTAAACATGACTTAAGTTAAACCTGACTTAAGTTAAACCTGACTTAAGTTAAACCTGACTGAAGTTAAACCTGACTGAAGTTAAACCTGGCTTAAGTTAAACCTGACTTAAGTTAAACCTGACTTAAGTTAAACCTGACTTAAGTTAAACCTGACTGAAGTTAAACCTGACTTAAGTTAAACCTGGATTAAGTTAAACATGACTTAAGTTAAACCTGACTTAAGTTAAACCTGACTTAAGTTAAACCTGACTGAAGTTAAACCTGACTGAAGTTAAACCTGACTTAAGTTAAACCTGACTGAAGTTAAACCTGACTGAAGTTAAATCTGACTGAAGTTAAACCTGACTTAAATTAAACCTGGATTAAGTTAAACCTGACTGAAGTTAAACCTGACTGAAGTTAAACCTGACTGAAGATAAACCCATTGATTGTTTATATAGTGGATATAATCCGCCCATCGGTCGCCTATTAAAGTTTTGAAGGTTTTTTTTAATTTCAGGTTTTTTATAATTGTTTTGCACTGTCCACGGAGCGGACCTGTTTACATTTCACTGCTGGTTATATATTCTGTATGTAACTGCGTATGTGACAAACAAAACTCTTGAATCTATTTAATGATATTGTCGTTACAACTCGGCAATAAAATGGCCGTTACATCCGGAATTTTTGGCTTTTACTCCAATAGGTTTTAGATAGCATAAACAAATGTAATAATCAAAACATTACCCCTGACTCATTCATATTGAACTTGTGGGTATTTACGGGGCACTAAAACTACACAATCTCCTGGACATTAATTTGAACCATTTTACAGTTTATTTCCATGAATTATAAATGACTAAATTTCTAGGTTCTATCAACATAAAGATGAGGAAGTAATGCCCTGCGACTAACTGGCCACTGTCCAGGGTGTACCCCGCCTCAGGCCCAAAGCTGCTGGGATAGGCTCCAGTCCCGTGACCCCTAACGGGACAAAGCGGTAGAAAATGAATGAATGAATGAATGTTGAAAAACCTGTTACACAAGTGCTCACTTCAATTGCGCTGTACTCAGTCCTTTTCAATGCATCTTTCCCTCTTCCCTTCTCCAGATTATTCTTATGGCTATTCTTTTCTTCCTTTTGCCTTGTTCTAGCACTTTGAAGGAGGCGTGGGTGAAAATTATTATGTATGTTGTACTGTTAGTGTTAATACATGTTAGGATAAATGATAAACGGATCTAAATTGGGCCTGAGCGGTGGGTCTTTCAGGCTCTACCTACACAAAACAAACAACTGCTGTGTGGTTACCGTCATGACGCTGGCAAATGTTCATAGGCTTTAAAACCCGCTGCCAATAACACTGAGCCAAGAAACACACACGGAAAGGGAAAGTGAAGGGAATGTTTTTCTATTGTTGGAATTAGAGACTGATTCTGGCAAAAAACAAAAAGCTCATTACTGTTGTGGCTTATAAACAGTATTTACAGATATGACTTGTGTTTTAATGACACTATACCAGGGGTGCTCTCACTTTTCAGCATGCGAGCTACTTATAAAAAGACCAAGTCAAAATGATATTTACAAATATATAGAGGATTCTTTATATGTACATTGTATGTTGATGAACCTTGCATAACCGTATGAGCCAATACTGTACAACACAAAATAATTAACTATGTACATTTTTTGTCATTACCTGAGTTTACTCTGATGACTTGCACTGAATTGAATCAGCCAGAGATCCATAGTCCGGACAGTAGCTGCTGACAGATGAGGCACTTCGAAAATGTCATCGTGAAAAAAAGTCCTCCTCCCATTCTGTATGAAAGTGATAAGTTTTTGTCTGAATATTTCAAAAATATTACCAACAAAATTATGGTAAATGATAACTATTAAAACTGTGTTACCCAAAACATACCTTCTGTCAAGGGGCTAGTCGATCAACAACAGTATCTACTTTTATTACATGAAACCAAAGTTTAGAGCTGACCTTTAACATATAGCCATGTCCAATGAAAAATATATTTGCTTGTTTCAAAACTGTGTCTCCAAACTGATCTCAGATCTGCCGCTCGCATCTGATAATCAAACCTTAGTCTTTGCCAAGCTTCCCCAAT
This sequence comes from Neodontobutis hainanensis, assembly GCA_024349245.1. Taxonomy (NCBI): domain Eukaryota; kingdom Metazoa; phylum Chordata; class Actinopteri; order Gobiiformes; family Odontobutidae; genus Neodontobutis; species Neodontobutis hainanensis. The sequence continues at coordinate 1,359,651 of JALDNG010000017.1, read as the reverse complement.
AAAGAGTTCCCTTTGTCTGGTATCGATGCAGGTGGATGACTCCTCGGGGGCCGGCTTCGGGGCTAGCTAGCGCTGGGATCCTTTAACCCCTGGTGGAGATGGAAGATGGAAACTCTTTTCTGAATATAAATATCTTATCTATATCTATCTATGAATATCTATCTGAAGCAGCCGCACTCAGTAGACTCAGGTAGCACAAGAATACACGCATTGATGTCTGCTCCGGTTTTCCAAGTCAATCACTTAAGCCTTTGGCTTGGGACTATCCTCTTGGAGAGACTCAGCTCTTCTGAGGCGAGTACAAGAGACAAAATTTGCTTGCCGTGTTCCTTAATAGTTTGACATGTTTGATCCAGTTTAACTTTAGCTTATTGTGTTACTGCTCAAATAGGGCTGTAATGGTGATAATTGTAAGGGCCTTCTTCTTTGCTTTAAAAAACACAAACCAAGAAGTTTGATACACTTATACTGGTTATTGACATTCTAGATGTATATATTTTGGTCCAGTAAATATATTATTGCTGGTTTAAAGTGTAACCCTCTCAGAGAAGAAACTCTTTTAGAAATGTCTTATTCGAGTGACATTTAAATACAGCAGAAGCCAGTTTTCCTTGCTCCTACGCCTTTGCCCTGTCTTTGCTACCGTTCCCCTCTGTGTCACTGAAATTCAAAGCTGTCACAAACAAAATTCTCCTCGCAGACCTTTCCAAATGTCACCCGACAACAGAGCAAACCGTCGGAAACTTTTTGTCTGAAAATATTGTGTTTTTTAAGAGCAAATGCATATTTATGGACGGTCGCTGGAGTGAAGAGTGACTGATCTGACAAACACACGGCTCAGGGGCTATAGCAGATATGTTTATAGGTTTACTCAAAGGTTTACCCTCGAAAAAAGATAACCATTTTAACAGTTTCTCTCCAGTTCAGCATTTCAGAATAACAAATGAAGACTAAATTAACAAAGATTACCAGAGTCACACAATTATTTACCCAATTCCACAATGGCCAACCACAGAAAGGAAAACAGAGGAGCTTTGTGCAAGTTTTCTGTAAACTATAAATTTAAAACTCAACAGGTGTTTGTACAATGAATCAAACTGAAAACAAAATGACTCTATTCTTGCCCGTGTTGAGAGAAAGATTCAACTTAAACTCATCTTAAACCCGTTATATGACATTTGTGATTGGATAATATCAAAATGCAAGGACTAAGTAGCACTTAAGATGCTGGACATAATGTGTAGCAGGAATTTGACAAAAAGTCTACATCATAAAAAAGCTTTATAGCATAACTAGCTCTACACTCAGCTTGTCGAGACTTTCAAAACACACTGTACAGAGAAGGAAAGCGGTTTTGTCACTAATGCTGCCCAATGCTTACGTCGGTGTTCATCAAGAATTACATTTTATATTGTCAGAATTAGAGCATCCATTACCTTTTTAAAATTAAGTGAGTAATTCCAGAGTTTAAACCTTAATAAAATAATTAATTACACGTGCCGTGTCGGGGGTAGTTTAAACTCTGGGATGGTTCGGTGAACCCTGAGTGGATCACAGACGAGCCCAGAAAATAGTCATAAATTGACGAAAAGATTGCAAAACAATATTGTCTACCTAAATAAAATTGTCAGAAAGCAAACATAAAGCACTGAGAAGGTAAAATGTCTGATTAGCATTTGGGCTAACAGCACCATCTAGTGTGTTTCTTTAAAAATGCCAGCTGTGATCGATCGCTGGACATGGGTTTTTTTTGCTGTCGGACCAAACGAAATGGATTGTCTCCTGTTATGGTGCGAGCTAAATAAAGCAGACTACCCCACAGAGGTATCTCTATGTGACATGTGCTATCTGTACTGACCTCTAAATCTTTGTGAAAGTCCACCGAGCACAGGACCAGGGCTAATATCAGGTGGATAATTTTGACATCAGATTCTTAAACCAATAAAATGTACCTATAATTTCACAAAATACAATAAAATCAAAAACTGAATGTGCATTGAACTAAAGCAAGTTATAATATTGCATAGTTTTTACAGAATGACAATGAACTCTAATTTTGTTTTTTACAACTGCTTTTAATGTTTTTATTTGCAAGGTTTTTATTTTGTCACATTTTTATTAGAATATCTGTAAGATATTTATTGTTTATCAACAGCACTTTTATTTATTCTATTTATGGTATTTTTATTCTATTGCATTATTAATTTTTATTTCTATTTTATTAGTTTAATAAAATGTTCTTGTTTTAGGAATGCCTTGAATCCAAATGCAAATAAATTTTACCTACAGGTACAATAAAGTTACCTGAGCCTAAACCTTAACCTTAACTAGTATGTTATTTAATTAAAAGGTATTACAGATTTAAAACTGCCGACTTATCTTTGAAGTGACTGACAACAAACAGTATTTTTACCCTTTATTTTAAAAGGTGCTTTACAATAGATCCAGAGTTTTGCGTTGCTTAGTTTACTTATGGCGTCATATCAGGAAGTGAGAACCAGGTAAACGAGCACATACCGTCATGTCCACTGACACAGCAGGGGAGTTTCGATCCCAAACACTTCTCGTTTAATTTACTGTACAGGCTCAGAGGCAACCAACGAAGAATTATGATCATTCTGTACATCAGGCTGTTGCTGATGCATGTATGGGTTAAAACATTTTATTTGAACCATTGAAACTTCTGTAATGTATCTTTAAATAATCCCATGTTTCTAATGTGTGCCACCCCTGCAGCGGCACATCTCTCTCTGTGTCCAAATGTCCAGCCTCTTTCTGTCTCTCGAGTCACTCTGAGGCTTTAACATGGCCGCAGTGAGCCAACAGTCTTTTAATAACAATGCAATAGCTCCTCTCAGCAGTTGTCCGTGTCTCCCGCCGAGCACAGATGGTACATTGTCTGTAGTTTCCCAAAACAATCTCTGCTTCGAGATGCTTCTTTTTCTCCTCGCTGCCCTTTTTGTCAGCGATATTTAACTCTGGTTTTGACGGAGAAAACATACATTACGGGCTCCGATTTCGTAACAGGTCTTTGGAAAGTGTGTGTGTTTTGGAGCAAGGGAGTGAGTGTGTGGGGCTGGCGTGGAGCCTCTGCCACCTCCCGCAGTGGGGGACATCTGGAGGAGGCGGTACAGCGTTCACAGAGAAACGAGAGTTCAGGCCTGAAATATCTCCCTCCAAGGACATAAGTGATCTTCATTAACAAACAAAAGGAGGACACTAAGAAAAATACATGTTTATATTAAAGTTGTACAGTATTTCTAATTATTAGGATCGACATAGTAACATGCACTATCCACACACAATTGCACTTCAATAGTTTTTCTTGTATGTGAGCCCTTTTTAGTGAGTAAGTACAAATAAACTTTATTTATATAGCAACTTTCACATAAATAATAAATTGCTTAAGATCAACAAAAACAGATATAATAGATTTAAAAACATAAAAGCCCAATAAAGTAAAAGCTTGTCTTAATAAAAGTTTCTTCAGCAGCTGTTTAAAGAATCAACAGGTTCAACCTCACGCAGCGACAGGGGCAGGGCTTTAAATAAGTTCCAAAGTTCCCTGGGCGCCAGTGTGAGGATAAAACCTGAGATGTGAGCCCTTCTGACGGTTTCTGTTGAGAGCCTGGCTGCAGCGTTGTGCATCATTTGGAGACAATTAAGAGATTTGTTAAAGCAAGTAAAACATTTAAATTTTTAATGTGGGATATTTTTACCTCCATCTTAAGTTCAGGAGGACCAAACACCTCAAACCAACCTCTTCCTGGCACAGGTCTACAAATAATCATCTCCTGTGCCCAACCCTCCTTTAGTTTTTAGAAAGATTTATTACAAATAGATAATTACAAAACAGTGCAGTAATAATTCACAATATTAACTTAACAAGTTAAAAATGTCTGAGTAGATTTGTTGGAATACTGTGTTAATGAGTGTTTGTTTTAAATGATTTTTGTCCTTGTTTTACATATTTTAACTTAACCCTCCTTATTGCCCAGTATGTTAAGGTCCATTACTTGTTAACACAAGTACCGCTAGAACAAATAGAGGTAGTAACAGAAGCCATTTAATCTGCACCTTTCTGTCATATAGTTGAGTAGACTATTTTTTGCATGTGTGTGGGTTTAATCCCTTTTTTTGTCCTATGAGGAAATCACTTGTTGGCATCCACCACCAGGGGGCGCCCAGCATGTTGTTGATGTTGTACAAATGTTGCCTCCAAGTCAGCCCTGTCCCCTTTTTAGGTTAAGGTTGGGTTAAACATGGTCCAGGTCTTTACACAATTAGCACAAGGCTAATTTGAAAATAAATAAATATTTTAAACCCATTTTATTTTTGTTTTTATCCATATACTGCAACACAAAGCTGTCCTGTATGGAGTAATGGGATAAAGACAGGACCCCTCAGACCAGCACTGCACTTGTTAAGGAAAGATGTAAGCAAGCCAGGGATATATTTCTACAAAAATTGTGCAAAAAAAGGGACTAGTGAGAGAAATCTGTTCCTTAGAGCGCTGACGTCATGCACAAAACAACACACGAACACTCAGACGAGATGTTGGTGGGACATTACTACAACTATCACAAAAAGGAGTTTAAATATGATATAACTGGCCACTAGCAGCAACTAGCAACAGAATAAGTTTTAACTT